>WBNO01028892.1:80416-222916 GCA_013400575.1 Peucedramus taeniatus | reverse complement strand
AGGCTTTTAATTTTTTTTTTGTTAGATTTTTTGATTTTTCAAAGGGGCGCAGACTCTGAACAAAAGTCATGAAATAAAGTTGAAATAAGAGGTAGACCTACAATAGGTGAGAAAGTTATTTGTATAAAACCCCTCTAGAATAGCATTGACTAGTAACATTATTGGGAACCAAAGAAATTGCTTGATATCTGGGCTGCCTTTCTTCCTCAGGGAAACNTTTAACAAAAAAAAAAAAAAAAAAAGACACAAAGCACACATAAGTGCCTCTCATAACGTGAAAGATTTCTGTTTAATTTTGTTTAAGTGTTCTGTGCTATCAGTTGCTGCTTGAATTAAATGAAAAGCAATTTCAGTGGTAAACTGAACCCTTAAATGTAAGAAAAAGATTCCATTTTCTTTTGAGCTATGATCTTAAATTATAGCACTGCCCACTAGAGCTGTTTGAGCTCAGGTTGTGTTGGTGTATTTGTTATAATAAACCCTTACTTTAGCAGGATTATGGTTTGGCCACAACAATACCTAGAAGAATAAAAGGTGACATGCAAACTCTTAGCCTGGGAAAGACTTTTTTTTTTTTTTTTTAAGCATATTGGAGATAAAATCCTCCTAAGTTTATCACTTTAAAGGGGATTTTGTTGATACTGTTACTTATTAAAACAACATATTTTGACAGCTGCCTCATTTGATAACAAGTAAAATTTGGACTTTTCAATTATTCTTGTTTTGTGTCATTTTTAAAAGACAATACAGATCATGTTCATTATGAGAAAGTATTTGTAATTACTGACTGAAAATCCAGTGGTGATTTTTAGTATTTGAAAAACTGAAATAAATTAAGACGACAACTCAAAAGCAAAAAACCTTTTCCATAATATTTGCGCATTGCTTAAATGTCAACTTCATACCAAACTAATAGTGAACAGTCTACATACATCCTCAAGCATTAGAACCATTTAGGAATCTAAGTAAATGCTCTAATTTAAAAAAAAAAAAAAAAAAAAAAAGTATAATCCTATACTTGAAGCTGAATTTAAATAGTCACAGCTGATGTAAAATGTCCCTCACTGGTATGTGGCAGCCATTTTAGGTATTCAGGTTGTTTTGTTGTTTTCTACTAGTATTTATACAGTAGAAATATAAGTGCTTGGAGCATGGGGAATCCAATCAGCATATCATAAATACAGTACAGCATTTCAGCATAAGAGGTGAATTTTTGATTTTCCTTTGAAAGTGACATCTTCAAGGTTTTTGAATAAGATTAGAAAAAATTAAATTAAGAAGAAAATCAAGCATACAAGTATAGGACCAATATTCAAACTTTTCCTAAGAATGTTTTGTCCGTTCAGCACACTAAGGTACTTGAAACATTTTGAAACATTAGTTAATTTAGGTACTCAAATTCTGCAAGAAAAGTCTCTGAGATATTTCTTATTCTGTATCTATTTGTTGTGTAGGCAGCTCTCTAGTAGCTGAACTGACAAAAACAATAATTTTCAGACTTTGCCCTCTTGAGCCAAAGCAATAGTCTATAATGCTTGTGATTTTAGCTACCTATTTAGAAGTTAAGGAAGCAGAACAGAAAAAAAACACCAGAGTCTGAAGAATTAAAGATAATTTCCATTTTAATTCCAAGCTACTTGGAATTGTGTTGTGTGAATCCTAACCTAATAATGAATGGATGAGATTTAGAGGTTCAGCTTGAATACGTTCCCACACCGGCTCACATGGCCCAGGCTGCAGCACAGTCGTGTCTCTCCCAGCTCCTGTTTTTTGGTCTGAATCAAGACCATTTGCCCCATTTGTTCCCAGCTACATTTTAAAAACAGACAAAACTTGCTTGTTTCTGGCTCTTAATTCAAGCTTACTCCTACCTGTCTTCATCCCATCAACTACCCCTTTTCTACCACAGCAAACCCAACTATTACAATTTTAAGGCCCTTCATGGTTATGGATCCCCCACAGATCATCTTTTCTTCTGCATCAGCTCAGTACCAGTGATGGCAGCTCCCATTCCTCCTCAACCGAAGCTTCCTGCAAGTACTTTTATGCTATTTAACAGACTGCCCCTTATGCTTCAGAGTAGTTTTCCACAAAGTTTACACAACCATTATTTCACATTCCTTCAGCTCTTGTCCTGAAACTTATCTATGCTGTGATCCTGACAAAGAACCTAACAGTAGATTTTGTGTGCTGACTTGTATCTACTATGCTAATGATAATAATTTCCTTGTTATTTGATGCTCCTACATTGTGTTATGTTCACCTATTATTCCTTGTAGTGTTCACAGAGACTCCCTGAAAAATCACTTAACTCAGTGTGAAGATTGTCATTGCTTTCAAAGGTTTTGGATCAAGTTCATGGATGATCAGTCTTTTCTATTTTATAATACAGTGGGGGCCCAGCCCAAGTAAATTGTAAATCTGGTCATATTTTACCCTTCCTCCAGACTGTGTCTCAATAGTAGATCCTTCTGTTTGGTCCTGGGGGAGTGGTGCAGACCATCCACTGAACACTTTTTTTCCATTTAGAATTAAATTTAAAATAAAAAAGCAGATTCTTTAGACATTGTTTTGAGGACACTGGAGCTTTGTTCCATGGCAGATTTCCTTCTATCCTAGATCCATGTTACTAATTCTACTTTAAAGATTCGCTTAGGTATCTAACTGACTTTGAATTAGAATAGCCCCATCCATGGGCATTTGAAATCCAAAGCTTCTACTGGACCTAGTTTTTTTCCAAGACCTACCCCAGAATGGAAGCAACAAAGCTTCTCAAACTCAGAGCAGAATTAGCCCATTCCTACTGGTGACCTCATTAAGCACAGCGCTGTAAGACCGTGCAGAGTCACACAGAAATTTCTATTTAAGTTATGGCACTGACTCCATATTTCTGCACCAAACAGTTTGAACAAAATGTATACTTAGATGTCAGTGGGAAAATGGGAGGCCCCTATGCAAAGATACACAGAGGACCCACTTCTACCACCTCCCCAGAGGTGACCCAGAAAGGTCCTCCTTATCTCCCTGTCAACCATCAGAGAAAGAATAGCAAATTTTAAAATCAGTTCTGGAAGAGTTTGCAAGTTGGCACAAGACCCTGTAATGGTTCTAAACCTTTAACATTATTTTAAGGCTATATTTAAATATATATGTGTCATTTAAAATAACTCACATGCCCTCCTCCCATTTGCTATTATTCATTTCAGCACCGATGCAACAGCCAAATGGTTTACCAGCCTGTGTCGCTAACACTTGCATAATAACTTGAGATCTCACAACCCCTCTATTTATCAAGCAACAATGTTACCAAAAATAACTATATGCATAGCTATAAGGGGAGCTGGGGAGGGGGAGAGGGGGGAAAGGGGATGGGGAGATTTGTCAATACAATTTGAAACCTGCAATAAAGAGCTAGCGTTGAAGCTTTCACAGTGTGTAAGTCACTTTTCCTGATGGGCACTTATCACAAGGTGGAGCCAGGAAAAAAGGGTACATGCAGGCCCTGGGAGAGGCACCAGGACTGGCAGGTCAGCGTGGGGCTCCAGAGTGATGGCACTGCACTTGTCACTGTGAACCAGCAGCAAGTACAATGAGGGAGACATCTCAGGCAGGGTCCACAATGTCAGTGTAACAAACCCATAGAAGCCCCCTGCCCCCTGCACCTTCCCAACCCAGCAGTAATCAATATTTCCCTTGCTACTCACCTATTCTCAACACCATTATTCACAGCAGACTAATGTGTTTTAGTGCAAAATGTTTTTATTGTAAAATACAGGAGGTTAATAGAGAAGGAATGTCGCTATCGTGTTCACTGTCCACTCATTGTCCACTTACTTTTCTCATGTGTGTGTCTGTGTCTGTGTGTAGCTTTCCTTTTCAAAGCCTCAGCATTCCTGGGGGTGGGAGGGAAGAAGGAAGGGAGGCAGCAGCTCTTTAGAAAGGCTGCTTCATCTGTGAAGTTTACAAAATACCATCAGCATCGCTGAACTAATGAATAACAAGAATGTGTTGTCTCTAGCTTTTATGCAGACTGTTCTGAAAAGATTCAAAACTGTGTGGGACCTGCAGTGTTGATCTGCCTATTCCAGGTACAGCTTCAATGATTTTTATCTCAGCTTGGAACACAGAGTGTGTTCTGATACTAATACTGATAAAAGCATAAAGGCTGATGCCATCTGCCATGGCAACTATCAAGATGGCAGCTGCTTTTCATCAGCTTTATCTGAACTTTGCGTTAACGGGAATTCAGACACTGTGGGTGCATTTTCAAAAAGGACATAAAAATGATAGCACTCCTCTGAATAAAACCAATTCATCAAATATCAACCTACTCTCATCTCCTTTATCTTTCTGGTAAGAAAAACGAAAAAGGGGGAAAATTCCATGTGTGCTCTCTTTAGATCACCTTGTCTCTTTATCAGCCCTGTCTCTGATGCCAGTGGTATTAGACGCTTCCACTCACGCAGCAGCAGCAGCAGCAGCAGGGCTGTAACCCTAAGAGGCTCTGACTTTGAATCCCAGCACTGGCAGCTCTGCTACAAATGGGATTCAAATGTGCAGTGTCTGAGGGCAGTGCAATCAACAAAATAGCATGCTAGTGTACAGAGCCTACCACAGGTAATAATAGAGGCTTTTCCCAAAGAAAGAAAAAAAGAAAAAAGAAAAAAAAAAAGAAATAAAGAAAGAAATAAGGGGGGAGAGGAAAAAGGAGAGGAAAAAATGTACTAGTAGTAATTCTAAGGGGTGCTTTTTATTTCCCCAGCAATGGTTTACAGCAGGTACACCTTCTCCATGTTCATTAGCAGTGCTAGAACATGACAATTCACTACAGAAAAGATGCTAATTGCAGCACACAAGCTTTTTGTTCCTGGCCATAAAAGCATATATAAAATATAAATATAAGATGGTAGTATACTAACATATTAGAATGCTGTTACACTTCTACTGATTTTGCTATTTTCCAGAAGGTTATTTTCCCTGATTTTTTTTTTCCTCTGCTAATTAAATCTTTATTTGATTTATTTTTTTTGGTTTAACTTAGCATCTGGCTCTATCCTTCTCAGAATAAATTTTATTGAATTTTAAGTAGGTATAGATATATAATGGATGTATATAAAAATATAGAAAACAATGATGCTAAACTATACATATAATGTAATTCAAAAATTTACAAAACATGTTCTCAAATGTGTTTGTTGCTACTACAGATTGCTTTGGCAAGTAAGACTAAAATGCTTGAATATTAGTGAAAGAAAGCCTAATTAGAGAGCTGAATTAGACACAGAAAGCAAGTTTGACATAGAGAGGACAAGGACCAGAGACAGGACTGTGCAAAATACTGAGTGACTTCAGCTTTCCAGCAAGTCAGTGACATTTGAGGGAGCTCTCTGGCACCACAAGTCAAGCCCCAAGGGACAGAGTTTACTTGAAGCAAGAATAGCAGACCAAATCATCAGCTATTGTAAATCAGTTTAGCGCCACAGCAGTCAAAGCTGGGGTCTGAGCTGGGCCAAAGGCACAGCAGCTATTTGGCCCAGATGCTCTCAAGGGTAATAGGAGGCCACAGATCCACATCTAAATTAAAATTATGAACTGTATTAGTAATAATGCCATCAATTAGAAGATATTTTTGTTACTTCTCAATATTTGCATCTGGAAATAATATTACTAAATAGCTGATTCTGCCACAACAACGTGGTTCTTGGAAGTCAGCAAGGAGAGAAATGGCTGAGACTTAGAAAAGAGATTATTACATTTTCCCTCTACAATCCACTATTTCAAATATGCACTCATTTTGCCTTTCTGCTGTTATGTACTAAACAAGGCTGGTAGGCAGGGTAAGACAGCCCACATTTTTCATAATGTGAAAAACAAGAGGAAAAAAAAATAGTGTACAAACCCCAAGCTTTTCCTAGATTTTGTTTCCCAGTGCTTCCAGTCCGACCCAGATCCTTGGTTCCTGCTGAGACACTGCTGAGGCATTTAAATTAAGGGAGTTCTTTAAATTCAAATGCATTTCATTTCAGCAAAAGTGTTCAGCCTTAAAACTGAAACATAAGAAATGAGAGCTGATATCTTTGTTTAAGGTCTTGTAGGGTGATGAAAAGCTGTTAGTTCAAGAAGACCACCACATGGAGATCTTATTGTCTTTCTCCAAATTATGTTTGAGATGCCTTCTTAACACTAAGGAATTTCAACTACTGAAACTTCTATAATCCTTACTACAGGGACAGGAGATTTTTTTGTCTCAGAATTAGCAGTTCCACAGCATTTTTAGGCACTAAAAAGATTTTTCTAAAAAAAATTCCCTTGCACTAGAAAGTAACAGCAATAAAACAAAAGCACAGAAAAAAAATGAAGCAAGTAAAGCATAAGCAGAGCTGACACTATGCAGACTTTTAGGATACAATTCTGTATCTGAAAATGTCAATTCATCTCTCCCCTGTGCAAGAACATGTTATTAATGTTTAATGCCTACAGCAAAAGATAAACACTTTCTGGAATGGGGTGAATGAAAGTGTACACAGAAGTACCACATTGCTCTGTAATGGTGACTCTTCTCGGGAGCTACAAGGGCAGTGATTTTTCAATAAAGAAAGCAACAGGGAGACTTTTAAGTCTTACCAAAAGGGGGATGATTCCATTCTCCAATAAACCCACCTTCATAATAATTTTCATTCTTTATAACTCTATGGCTTTACGTTGCCATCTATTGCTTTTATTGTTTGAAGGCAATCAGAGTTTTGCCATTAATTTCCGGGCAAGTAAAAGTGGTGAAAAATGTCATAGCTTCTGAAAATTTTTGTCCAACCCAAAGACAAGAGATGCAGTCCTCAGATTAAAGTGTTCAGAGAAGACATCCGCCAAATTTGTGGCAGATAAAACACTAAGGCAGCAGTAGAAGAGAGAAACAATTATTAGCTGTTGAAATGATCATAAGCAGCTGATCAGGAGGCCACATTCAGAATAATGGGTACAACAATCAAAAGGGTATTACAGAAACTTGAAAACTACAGAAAAGGATGGCAAAATTATATGAGTGCTCAAGGACCTGAATTATTTGAAATTTTGGAAGTAGTTTCTCCATGCTTTTCATTGAGGAAAATAAAATAGATAGAGGCAAAAGCAAAGAAAAATTCAGAGCTCCATTACCTAAAGGACTGTCAAGTTGAAAACATAAAGTCAGTGAGAAACAAGCTATTAAAAATGATATGATTAAAATGTGTCAAACTGCCTATGGAAGTCAGTGGTTTGCCACTAAATTCACAATGTTGTTTCTGGAAGTGGTATTTCTTCAAAAGATGGAATAAAAATTATACAAGGCACGTAGATTAAATATTATACATTGCACAATCTTTAAAAAATTTAAAGCAGTTAGGTAAGTATTTGGGAAAAAATATAGTAGTTTTGCTAATAAAATTATTCTGAAATCATTGAAACTTGCTTTAGAACAATAGAGGAACTAGACCTGTATCATGAAACTAAGTATAAACATTTCCATTAAAAAATAACAAGACCCCAGTAGATATATAATCACCTGCTGCTAGGGATGCCCCAACACCAAAACACAAGCTTCTGCAATATGTTTCATACTGCTTCAATGGGCCAAATCTGCAATGGGATCTAGGTAACCATTCGCATTCTTTTGCACCTAAATGGCTTGGAAAAGATGGTGCAGCTGGCCCAGGTCACTCCTGATCTATGATTTGTCTTGACAGCGTGCTCCTTAACAAATATAAAAAGTGCAGTATACATGGACACACAGGACTGAGCTTTGAATTAAGGCAGATTTTATAGAATTTTGTGGTTAAATTTGGAGATTTTTGAAATGCAGTACTGGGTTGTTCTCATTAAAACTGTGATAAATTGTAGTTATGTTCACTTTTTTCTTCCTTTGGACTTTAAAATCATAAAATTTAGGGGAATATGCAGGTTTGGAGATGAAACAGCCTGCAGTTTTCTGCAGTATCTCATCCTTTCACATGAAGTGGCCTTTGACTTCTGCAGCTCTGTCCACAGACTTATACAATGTCAGGACTGTTTGCACACAGTAAGGAGTCTCATTCATGTTCAGTGGGACTGTGCAAACAAGGAAATATAAAATATTGCTCTCTATTATTAATAAGGGCAAAAAAAAATCTGATGTCTGGCATTAGAATTATTTTGATATATTAATATCCCTTTGTAACTGTGCCATCAAAGATGGGGCTCTGCATGTTCTTACTCTTCAATTAGCCTGCATTTGATTTAGGCTGGTACTAGGGCCTCCATAGAGCCACACCGAAATTGTTTTCCCCATCCTCATCTTCTGTTGTAATGGCCTTGAAGCAGGGTCTTTACAGACATGCCTGGCAGTCATCATCCATCATCGCGAAACGGGTATTGCGCTAAGTAAACTTTCTGGGGCTTTTAAAATGTGATATGAACGCATCATTTGAGCAAACTGAAAGTTGGTTTGGCATGGAAAAACATAAAGAGAAGGGAGTTGGATTGCTGTTTTGCAAATACAAATATTGGGACTGCTGTGAAACCTTTATAGATCTCATGGCCTGAGTCCACTTAAAGGATTAGAAACTTAATCCTGAATTCTTTTTGAAGGGGAGATATCCAAGTATTGCACATATTTGATTTCAAATAAAATATTGCACAGCTTATTTTGTGGTTTGAGAAAAAAAAAAAGGTGAAAACACAAGTGTGCTTACTGGTCACTGAATTGAGCTTACTGAGCAAGCTCCTCCTCACACACTCCTTGTAAGAGCATGACTGCAATGTCTCAGAAGCTGGACAGGCTTCCACTTTGGGTTTCATCTAGAGGAAAACAACTTGTTTTACTTCAGAAAATAGATTTCAAAGAGCTCAACCTAAACATTTCAAGAATCAAGTAACTTAATTTTCTTAGAGAGATTTACTTTATATGTATCTTTCCCATACATGTGCTACTGAAAAATAAAGCAGAGTTTATATAGGAAAATATAAACACTTATTCTGTGTTTATTTGATGTGGGCACTATTCAGCACAAAAGCTCTCCTTATGCAGTTCAGGACACATTCAAAACAGACCAAATTTAATTATTCAACAGGTGCTATGCATTAGGATAAGAGCACCTATCTAGGACCTTGCCGATCAGCTGTTTTAGCGTGTTTTCCTCACTAATTGGTCTCTTTCATCACAGAAGACTACCAGTGGATTTTTTATCTCTTAGTCTTCTTACACACTGTGTTTTCTAAGGAAAAGGTCCCTGAGTTTTTATTCAAGTGAGTTTGAGAGGAGAATCAGATACCACTACAGATACTCAAAGTTCTTACTTAAACAGATCTCAAAATCTTAGTGCAAATTCAACTTCTGCATAAAACCTCAGAATACAGCCTCTATGAACCAAGACTGAATTGTAATCAAGATGAGAACAATGTTCCAGTTCAGTAGGAATAGTGGGTAAAAGCCAGCGTTATTGCTGTTCCACGTCAAGGTCAGGGTTGTGCTCCAGGACCATGCATGATCCCTTTCCCTGAGTAAATATGGAAAGATGTTAGTCCTACAGCACAGATCATAGCCTGACTTGCTTTTCTCAGGAACTGCATTTGATGGGTGACAGATGATCAAGAGGCAAAGCAAGTGGAATGGCATTCAGTTGTGTGTAGGAGAACTGGACTTGTCTCCCCATCAGCCCTTACAGTGACTGCAGCCTCTGCTTGGGCTGGGTTGAATCATCCTGACTCAAGGGCAGTGAGCACTCGCTTCACACATTTGAATACATGGCCCAGAATACTAAAGCATGAAGAATAAAAGTAGTAACTTTCCACAGTTTTCGAGGAAATGGTGCTGTTGGTAGCAGAGTAGGCTAACAGCAACAGGAGAAAAAAAAAACAAGGGCAGAATGCGCGATTCCCACAGATAATTTGATCACATCCCAGGAGCACAGAGTACTTGATGTTACCCCAGGTTTTAACAGGGTTTTTTTGGCATTCCTGGAGGAGACAACGTAGTGAGTCATGACTCACACCACCTGCTCACCTGAAAACTGCCACAGCCTGCCACAAGGTTTAAAATCAATAAGTGTTCTAGTCTTTAGGTCATAAACATTTTCTGTTTATATAATTTATATAAAGAGTCTGCAACAGAAGGAAGAAGAAAAAATGCCTATTTTCTCAAGTTATTGAAAAAAATTGAAAAATCAAGAGGTCTTTCACCTGTTAAAATGCACAGAAAAAGTAGAAGGTTGTTTTTTTTTTTTACTGGCAGAGATCACGCTGGGTCTGGAATTTAAGATACAGATTGATTGATCTCTTTAATCTAATATTTGTTCATGGGGAGGCTGTTATCTTTATTGTGGTGACACCTGCTAGTGTCGTTATAGTTAAAGGCTTACTGTATTTCTATTATAAATGCCAGGTTGGGGTTTAATACATTAGCAGGTTTGTACTGCACTGGGCTAAACACTGGCCTATGAGCTGTCAATCCTAAGGAACACAGGCAATTTTTAAAACCAAAATCTGATTCTGTTCAGGGCTTTTTTCTCTAATATAAGTGGTAAAATACTGAGGGAGGAAAAAAACAGTTGAAAGTAGCATAGATTTCACTAAGCAGCCGATACAGTCTCACTCTCAAAGCTTTACATTCAAAGCTTCCTATTTAATACAAATTAAAATCAGTGTGTAAAGATGTTGTCACCTGCCTTGACAAACAGGCCAAAAAACGCCCAGGATGTAGTTTCAAGGGATGTGACATGTCTCGTGCTCTACAGAGGCCAGTTTGAGCCTTCCTGCTCATATAAAACAGTCCGAATGCCAGCAAAGCTCGCTGCTTTAGGAGCACTCTGCATAAGAGAATGCTCCAGAGGCACAGGAGGCTGCCTCATATGCACTAACTGCTGGTAGAGGGGTAAGCAACAGTCAGGGAGAAATGAGTAAATGTTCCTGTTTGTTGAAGTGGGTAAAACGTTTGCTGTGCAGTTTAGTTTACTTTGAATGGCACCACTGGGGGTAATGCTGTGTGGCTCGGAGCAGAACGGTGTCAGCCGGGGCATTTCTGGGCAGCAGCAGAGAGTGTGGATGGGGCTGACCCAGGGCTGCTCCAGCCTCTGTGAGAAACTACAGCAGCAGTTAATTTCCTGTCACAGGAGGGTAACAAAGGCACCCTGAGGCTAATTTAGTGTATCTTTCTAACAAGTGGAATAAATTATTCTAGCAAATTACCACTCTGACATGGAAAATACTACTTCCAGGACAAGATCTAGATTTCTTAGTCTTCTCCATTTTTCTCTTCAACTTTAATTTTCTAAGTTTCTTTCCACTCGCATATCAGTTTTCACAGCTCCACTACGTGCGTTTCCACTGTCTCACTCCATTTCTGCACAGCCCACTATCCTCTGTCTTTTTACAGAGATGAGCAGGTCTCGAATATGATAATATGCCACATGGTAAGAAATTCTCTCTAAAAAGCTGGCACCTACATTCTGAGTAGAAATCACGTGTGCTTATCTCACTTTCATACACAATGTGGGTGCTGTGTGCATGTGCCCACACAGATTCCTTGGGCTAATATCCAAAACTTACCCTCTCCCTCGGATCTTCCTCTATTTTTAACTCAGACACACCAAATACAGACCTGAGCCTGAGGTTTCCCCTAAACTGGCTACTTGTAAGGATCGCTCCCCAGACTCCTCTCCCAAGGCCTCCTCTGGTCTTGGCACCTGAGCTGATGCTCAGGAGACCTGCCTGATCTTCTGTCAGGATGAATCAGACAGGGGAGTTTATCATCATGCAGGTCCTAGCACACCATTTGCCTTTGTACATGTATCTGCAAGTAAATACATCCATTTTACATTCAAAACACACAAAACTGGGGAACAGAACGACACCATCTCTGTAGAAAAATGTCATCCTCCTTCATCACCCCTACAACACAACTCAACATTTCTTCCTAAAGGGTGGATGAAATGGGAAAATATCCCACTCTATACTATCTCTTCTCTTGTTCTACCTCTAAATGAAATACCATATTCTTCCCTGTCATTTTTATGGTTTTTATATATACACACACACATTGGTCACACGCCTGCGTTTTTTATGTTCCAACTGACAAACTAGCTTTTTACATGCCTTTTACCTTGTTCTCTATCTTCAGATTCTTCATGTAATTTCTACTTCTCCAGGAATTTCACCAATTCATCACAGTGAACATGGTTATTTTTTAATTGCTATCCATACTGTAGTAAATATAAATGACAAAAATCATCAAACATATGTTGCCTAAGTTGTATAAATATGCATATATGTTAAAGATGTGGTAGCAGGCAGGTGCACAGGAAATCTTCATAAAGTTAACAGCTACTGCAGCAATAATAAACTGATGTTACCCTTTCAAATGCTAGTCAGGATTTTGCAAGCATTAGCCACCACCGTGTGATTTGAGCAGTGCCACTAATACAGATACAGTCAAGCTGGCAACTTGTCTCTCCCCCCGGCCCCAGTCTCCCCCTTTTTTCTCGCAAAGAAATAGAATGAGTTTATTAAAGTATAGATGCCATTTTCATCTCGCAACGTTAACTGTGTTGTCTGTATCCCAAAGGTACTGAGCCAGTCAACGCAAACAGCTGTGCCACCTACTTGCAACAGTTGTACACCCACCACAAAGCACGGGTAGGAGGAGCAGGTTAAAGCGAACCATAAAGCTGCTGGTGTACCCCACTTTGCAATTTACCCATTAGCTCGAGGGAAATTTCATCCCTTTGGAGAATATGCATTGTATGTAGAGCTCGTAGCAGAGAGTATTCTTTTGCTCTCATCTCCTATAAACCACCTACTGCATTTTTATGTTCTACAATCACATACACCAAAACAGTGTTTAGCAAATTAACATCAAGCTAAATAAAAGGCATATCAACCAACTTAGCAGGCAGCTTTTAGTTGCTTCTTTACTAAAGATGTTGGGTGATCCACAGGCTGAGAGCATTATTTCCCTCATATTCTCATTATTTTATTTTAGTTCAATTGGATGAGTTTCACAGGAAAATTAATTATTTTCACAACTTTTATCAGTAGCCCTGATTACTGTAACATGAAGGAACAAGGCAAGCTGATGGAGGAAGAGACTGATTCAGCACACCTCCAAGGGCAGCTACTTAGGCAGGATGACAAAATTGCCCTTTCACTCCACCCCTTTGTGAGGAGAAGCCCTGGCTGCAGAAACTCTGTGCACAACCACAGACAAGTGCATTGCGTGTCTGTGCATGCACATACATGTGTGTTGGGGAGAGAGGGGGAAACACACGTGGTTGTGTCTATGCAAGTGCATTGGATTTTTGATCTCTGCTGCAGATAGATGTGTGTGTTTGATTTCTGTGAGAGTCGGTGGAAAAACATCTCTTCCCCCCTGTCTTATGGCTTAAGTCTTGCTCAATTTAGGCCAGATACAATGTATGTGTTCAGCAAAGGCTTTGTGTCAGAGATGAGATGTGGCAACATGTAAAGAAATAAGAGAAGTAGCACATGTACATGAAGGCAAGAATTCAGTCAGGCACTTGTCCAGTGCTTCTAAAAGTCCTGCTACCTCTAACACTAACATTGTCTCACAAAACAATTTAGCAACCAAGACTTCTCTACATCATCACTACGTTAACATTAACATCCACAGCACAAACAAAACACCTGCAGTTTTCCAAAGTGATGTTTATTTGAGGACAGATCTACGTATCTGAATGCCTAGACCTTGTAATCCTGATTGTCTGTTACAATAACAGGAGCACAATCAGTACTAAATGTTCATGTAGAAAAAGAAATACTTTTAACTACAGCACAATTAGTTGTGGGTTTCTTTACGCCACTTCAATATAATTAACTAGGGCTTTATCTTACCATTATCCTTCTATGCACTAGGGACTCAATCTGGGAACTTTTTCCTCACAGGACTCTAATATGCTCTTATCTTTTTATATTAATTGAGTTATCTTATACTGTCACAGAGGTAGTAGCTGAAAAAGAGGTGCAGAAAGAAAGCATCAGTCACTCCTGAGTCTATTTGAACCCAAAGAACTTCAGCTAGGGAAGTGTTTCATCACCCAGTTCAAACTTTTTAGGGCTCTGGTTTTCCTGTCCCTGGAGTGTGACCAGGGAAATCCCACTGCTCAGAACAGCTCCATTATCCCACTCAAATCACTTTACAGTTACTAAAAAATGGTTGTCTCACTTTTTCTTGTGAGCACTGATGACCATTTCTGATCATCTGGGAAGTCATTTCCAGCAAATCTCACTGGCATATGACAGTGCACAACATTGTTGTAGCAGAAATCCCTGTATAGGTTAAAAAGTGAGACTAAAACCGTGCATGGACCATAAAGCTAAAGTCCAACATGCTTTATTTCTGTCTTGTCGGCACCATACTATGTGCTGCCATCACTATATGCTTTCCCAAAGCTACGCTGTATTCAGATTTCTCACTGTCAAGGAAATTTTTGTTGCTAAAATCCACTCTGCACACCCCCCAAAAGTTACTACTTAGTGCCACAATTATTGTCATTCAGATGACACTAATCTTTAAGTTATACTGTTTAATGCAATGATGGAAAAGGATGATGAGTTCAAAAGTAGAAAAATGGGAGTTGCAGCATTCAGGTCTGCTGTGATACCTTTAGCAAGGCCAAAAGAGCAATGCTCCTAACTAAAGCAAGGGCCTGAACAAATAGTCATCTTCACTTTAGAAATGCCTGCAGTGCTTTTTCTTCCATGATTTTCTGAGGTTGGCTCATGAAAGCATCAGTCTTCCTAGACTGATCTGTAACCACTATAATACTACGTAGTAATCACACAAGGAAGCATTTAAACTGGCAAAGGCCAAGAAGTTCAAAACTCAAGATCTGACGTCTAATTTATAAAACAAACACAGAAAAAAAAATCTAGCCCTTGCATTTGCAGAAGTTCACTGCCCTTTCACTGCAGTAAAGGACTGAGGAAATAAATTGGGGCATATTAAGTGAGATCCACTCCTCTGTCGTTCCTCCATGCTTGGGGAAATACAGCTGAGTGTCCTCAAAGAAGTCAGGTCCATTTACATATCTATTCTTTTAAGTCTAGAATGAGTATATAAAATAGGTCCATCATAGCTCTACATACCTTCTTCACAGGTATTATCTAAACTCAGGAGAGATTAATCCCTGATGACCCAAAGGAGACACTGGAGAAAGCAACTATGAGTTTTTGACTCCCAAAGTATCTTAAAGTGCCCCTTCCTCATGGCAAATGGTCCTTTTGCCATACCAAACACCCTAGTGACTGCTCCAAAACCAAGTCGCGTTTGCCATCTTATCTCACACACCAGAAGCCCCAGAGGGTCCCAGTCCAGCTGCTGACCCCTCTTGCCTTTGCTGGTGGACTCTCGTGTCTCATACAAGCAAGGTAGGAGATTTACAGAAGGGGTAGTAAACAGAGGGTTCCTGTCAACTATGAACACTCCATAACTGAGATCAAGCTGGAGTGAGCAGCCATAAAATGATATTGCCTGCAGCTTTCGTTTCAGTGCTGAGGACCTCATCATGAGACCTGCCCAGTCCAAGTCCCTGGGCAAAGGTTTTTTAAGTAAGTTGCAGATGCAGTTTTACAGAGTTTTACTTTTCCTTGCCCGGATGGAGTCAAACTCAAGTATCAGCTCATATATTCACATATCAGCAAGTGAAATTTTGTAGGAGAGGAATGTGCAGGGAGTCACTGCCAACCAGTGACCTCAGCAGTTCTCCTTCAGGATACTTCCCTGTGGTCTCCCTGTATAACTCCATCCTTCTCCTTATTAAGGGGATGAATTTAGTCCAAAACAATACACATAAGTAGAAGTTCAAGAAGCAAGACCAAGTTGTCCCAATTAATTCATCTGTATGTGATCTAGAAACAAACAAAAAAATCCAAGCCATTGCCTTAAATATAAAGAAAAGCTTATATTTCCATATGGGTATGCTTGAAAGGAATATAAGAGGGACTTAGACAAATGGACTAGCTCCAAATAATACAGTACCAGTTTAAGAAAAATAAACCGGCCAAGATTACAGCAAATTATACACTTCTGCACCTAAGCAGCATTCACACTCTTGAATTAGAAATATACATGCTTAACTCCAAGGATCAGCACAAAGCCCTTAGCCTGTAATGACATTTCCTTAGCAAAGAAAACTATTTTTCACTTGTTTTCTCTGTAAATGGCCTCAAATTTCTTATTAAACTTTCTGTTAAAAAAAAATAAATCTGTGACTGACAGTGAATGCAGTTTCTGCTTGAAACAAAGAAAATTATAGCAATCGCAAGTGACCTGTTCTGTGGGAAACAATTAGGCAAGCTGAAGTGTAGATACCATGATGCACTCAGCCTGTAGTCCTAGAAACAAGGTATTTCTGGGCCATGCTAGATTGAGAACATTGGTATATAAACCATATCATGACCTGAAAAAAGGCACTCGCCACATTCTTTTGGATCAAGCAGGGAGAAGAAAGGGCATAGCTATATCTCTATTCTCACCCATTAATCTGTCCACCCACTCCATGGATGTCAATGAAATAAGGTTCAGCCCAAGGGCCAAATTCTGGTTTCACTTACTGCTGCAGTCTGTCATCCAAATTTGGTGAATGCTTTGCGGATGTGACCAAATCAGTCCACAAGACTTTTAATTTCTGCTGTTTCAAAATGCCAAGAATTTTTTCCCTGCAGTCCTTAGAGTCAGTCTTTATTTTTTTTTTTTAAATCTGAGATTTGCCTGAAGGAAAAGACTTGCAAAACACACCATACAGGCCACGGCTTCTCCATAGCCTTAGAAGCCCCACTGGAAAGCTGTTAGCCTCTCAGAAAAGGAATATAACCAGCTGACTCCAAGTGCCACTTGATCAATAATGAGATATTCAGAAGGAGTCTTAATTTTATCTAACCGGAGGGATGAGACTATCATCTTCCCTGACAACCAAAAACTCAGCAGAGACCTCTTAAAGGGAATCATCTCCATTAAATTGTTGCCTGCTTGCAAGCAATAGCAGTAGTGGCACTCACCAGCTTTCAGCTGGAAATGATTGGGGGAGAATGCAGCAGGTAAATTGGTGCTTTGCAGGGGCATTGCACACACACCCATGGCATTATGTCATTGTGACACACTCACACATAGAGTCTGCAGGGACTTGCAATCACTACTCACACTATGCCAAAGGTGCTAGGATGTCCCAGAACATAAAGCATATATGTCCTGCAACGTTGTGTATGTGTGTGTGTGTGTGTGTGTGTGTATGTGCACATGGACAGCCTTTCCACACATCATGTTCCATGGGTGCATCACAGTATCAGAGTAACATCTTTTAAATGAAAAATTTAAATTAAAATGTGATGTTCTAAAAGATCATTTGCAGTTCACACCACTGCAAAAACTTACTCTGACTTTTTAAAATTTACACTATAATAACATTTTTATTACTCCCAATTAAGATTTTTAGGGAAGAGCAAATATTTAATATGGTAGGTTGGTGACTTTAATCTATAAATCTTCTTCTTAAAAAAAAAATCTTCTCTTTTTGCAGACACATGTTATCACTAGTAAATTTCAATACTTAGTCAGTACTAAAGAACATAACTCATAATTTCTTTATACAATTTCTTTCCAACTGTACAGCTTACAGATGGGAGAAATTAAATTCTTCTCAGGCAGATAGTATGATCTTCCCATGACTTAAAGAGAAAAAAAGAAAGATAAATTTATCTCCAAAGCTTTAGTTTTGTGCTTGCCAACACTGAGTTGGGTAATTGGTCTGACAAAGACAGTGGAAAAGGAAAAGAAAAATAAAAAAGGTCCAATAAAAGGAATAATCTTTGATGTAATAGAACAAGAATCAGACCAGTAGTCAAAGACAAGAAGTTTCAGGAATAATAAAAGGGAACAGTCTGACCTGCTAATAAATTAGGAGATTCTGAGGTGCACAAAACATAAGAAAGAGTATCCGCATAAGTAATAGTTAAAGACATATTATGAGCCAAGCAGATGATAATTCATTTTTTCTGTGATGTAACCCAACACTGTTTAGTCCCTTCTTAACAACCCTTCAATCATGTCTCATTTCATTTAAGTCTAAATAACACTTCAGCCACCTCCTACAGGGGAGGACTTGCAGATTTTCCTCTGGAAATACATTTCTATAACCTCAGAGTGTCCAAAAACCCCCAAATTTTATTTTAACTTCTACAATGAGAAAGTATTTAAGTAAGACAGAATTATGAAACCAAGGTTGCACAACATGTCACTTGCTCTCAAAAATTAATCCGATAGTGTTTGCAGTCATGTATTTGTGTACCTCGCATTAGGCCTCACCTTATGTTCTGTCTATATTTGGGCTGTAGCAGGTTTTCAAGTAACCTAAGTAAACTTTAGTTATAAAACGATTATTAGCATAAATATGAATAATGTTTTTCAGACAGATTCTATCATCCTGACTGTAGAAAAGCTCAGTGGTATGAGTCTGAAATTAATACTTACTACATGGTGTCTCTCACCAACCCCAGGACCTCTGAGGCCAGATGTACATCTCTGCTTTGTAGATCAAGATCATACTGCATGTCCAAAGCAGATAACTAAAACCCTTCCCCAGCTGAAGTGATGAGTTCTTCACTCTCTCAAAATCTCATCCTGTACACAAGATTGTCCAGGTTTACAAAACCTCTAACTGATGAGTTTGACACAATTTCCATAGGTATTAGTCAATCTTTTCAAAAGACTTTTAGATACATAGCTGCATTGCACAAGTCAATAATTCTTTATAAAAGGTCCTCAGGCAAAATACATAACTAGTCTGAAATGAGTTTTGACTCAGTAGCCTGCAAGTTATGTCAGGCAAGACCAGGAAACAGCCCTATTTTCAGAGCAAATACAATTCACAGTGAATCAAAAAGCTTGCTAAAGACTACAGAGACATTTGGAGACCATGGAGATGCAATCTCACTCATATTCTATCATAATGTCGACATAAAAGTTCTTGCCTCAATTCAGTTCCACCATGATGAATAGCATGTGGCTTCATTGCATTATGAGACTTAAAACCTGTTGGTCTCAATTTAAATTGAGATGATAGCTAAGCACATCTACTTTCAGCATGAACCAATCAAAAAAAGATGTGGTTTTCCATAGAAACATCTCTACCAATAGTTTATATATGCTGAAGTAGCCAATTACATCTTGGCACACTCAAAAATACATAGCAACAGCAATGACAGCATGGCAACAGCAGCTGCTGCACAACGGAAAAATTAGAAAATTACTCTTTAGAAAAAAAATATATTCTGTTAATTCACTTTGTTTACATTTTCTTTCATGAAATAGTTTTGGAAAACATTGTATGTGTAGCTAACTTCTTGTGTACCTCATTACTGGATGGCTGAATTAAGATTATTAACAAAAATATTCCTTGTTTTCAAAGTTGCCTTCCACAGTGAGTATTATTCTGCACATGGCAAATCATTCAGAAAGTATGGGAATTTCATATAAGTTCCTCCCAAATGAAGGTATATCAGTGGGCACAAGATGAGTTCATTTTTCATAGCCAGTATGTTGACTTTGGTGTGGCAGGACAACCACCCTAAGCAGCGGGGCCTTACCTGACAACCCAGGAATGGCCTGGCCATGGTGGAAAGGCTGATTCTTCCCTCAGGCGAAGCCATCATATTTTCTCTTCATAGAGTATGACATTTGCCATATGATCAGATGTATTTACATGAGTATGCACTTAAAAATACATAAAGGGAGGACAGGGATTTTAAATAGCCATGGTGGAAATACTGGGTTTTTTTAAATTGTTAAGGTCCAGCTCCTGCCTCCACGAGCATATGTTTCACTTCCACTCTCCCCTTCCCAGAGGAATGTCCCACTTTTATTATGGGACAGCGCCCACAAGAGTGGTTGTACAGTGCTCAATTTACACTGTGTCAGTGACGATATAGCAGGGAGCAAGCAAAGGGCTGTCAGTACTTTCTCAGCGGGGCGTGAACGTGTATGACCCTATCGAAGTGCCACCTGTGTACAAAACAGAGCTGCAGAACATGGCAGTTCACAACACACGTTTTTGAAGGGAGGTGATGGGAAGGCAAAAAAACCCTGTGCAAGAAATCCAGTAATTATGTTCACAGTGGCACTGTGAACAGTGTCTAAACAATATTTTTGGTGTTTTATCTGTTTGTAGATTTGTATCATATTCCCCTGGGATATAAAGTAAGCCGTGTGTGCCTCTACAGTTAAGGATGAGGCAGTTTCCCTAGTCTAAATCCTGCCATTCTGTAGCTATTAGCATCTGCAAAGTTAATCTGCTCTCTGGTAAGGCACAAATACATTTTGATATACCAAGAGTGACTACATTTGAGTTGATCAGATAGAGTACAGTTATGGAAATAATTTGTAAGTATGGATTCCAGCAACACCAGATAGAGAATTTCAGCTTTACTTTGTTCATTCTAATATTTAGGACTCAGTTTTGAGGCTTAATGTATGTTCCACAGTGGTTTGGTTTTGTTTCTGTGCAAGCCTACATTCTGGAAAGACACATGAGACCATGCCCACTTCCTGACTGCCCTGCAGATGCCTGAGTGTCCGCCCAATAATGTGAAGAGATCAGCACTTGAAAGGAAAAGATATTTTCTCTCACTTATATTAAAGCATCATTAGATAGAGCAATGAGGTTTTTTTCAAATTTTCTCATCTACTTTGTTCATCTGCTTGGCCCAGAAAGTGGAGTCCAGATGAGATGAAGGTTAATCTGTCCAAGGTGGCCTTTCCTCTGTCCTCTTGTCCCTGCTCAATAGGTGTCTTGGAGAGCTTTGAATGTTATTTTTGAATCCACACATAGAAAGCTGCTCTCTAAAATGACCTTTGAATGTGACTGAGGGAAGACAGTAGTCTCTCAAGTACTGCTTATTGTCCTGCTTTTACACGTTATTTATATGCTTCATCTTCCACTTGTCCTGCTCTTATCCCATTGACCAGGTTCATAGCGGTCATGGCTATGATAAAAATCATTATTATCAGTTATAGCTGCTCTACTTCATTTTAGATAACACTTCTCTTGGATGAGAATTGAAGTGTATGTACTGCTGCTAGTAGCTTTTATCGTTTCTCAAACTGTCAGTAAACAGTCGTTATTGTTCTTCCTTCTTCTCCTTCTGTTGTGAGGACAGTTAGTTATCCTACTTTTCATAAAGCTTCTTGCTTCCAAGTTAGCTTCCTATGTAATACTCTTTTATTTAAATCTGGAAGCCTTCACCCTTCTTCCCTTAGTTGCATATGGGCAAAATTAGTCACCAAATGGAAATGTGGCTGGGACTTGAATATGAAATGTATACATTTTAGACAAAAAAAAAAAAATCTCTACCTTTCTGAGTAGGATTCAGAGCTGGCATATTTTGAATTTCAGCATAACAGGTACTTTCTCATCACTTTTCTCTTTTAGTTCTTGGCTGAAATCATCAAGCATTAGAGTACAGCTTTCTATTTAGAATGATGAGAACGACCTCATGTAAACTCTTGCCATCCCAGGAGAAGAACAAGAAACTTTCTGGCAAAATGCATCATTCCTTGAGTTTTAGGGGCAAAGACTCGTGTAACAGCAAAATCTGATTGAAAGATTGTAAGAACAAGATTGAGCCACAGTCTCCAGCCTAACTTCCTCTATATGCTCCATTCCCATAAATTCCCAGAGCTTCCTACATGCTTCATCTCTCAAACCAATGCCTCAGGTGAGAGGGGTGCACTTGCTCTCCAAATGTTGTTCACAGGTTGTACATTGAAAGGGCACATCATCCTAAGTTGACTCTTTATTCTAGGTAGAGAATTTAATGCCACAGTCAAATTTCATCACTGTTCTTCTATGAGCACTAGCTTATGTAAGTATCAATTCTTGATAAGATGTGCAACTCAGGATTTGGGGTTTTCTGTTTTAAGTTGGCCCTGTCATGTAATTGAGATCATTGTCTATGTGGGAAGCATAAATATCTGCAAGCACAGTATCACAATAAAAACACTGAGTGAAATGAAAAAATGCTTTAGTTATTCATTACCTCATTGACTTACTAAGAAAAAATTACAGTAGAAAGGGTTGCAGCAGCTGATTCACTGCTGCCTCATAGCAGCCACCCCAAACTTTGCTCTATCATATCAGAATAAGTGATAGAAAAACTGTAGCAAGGGAATCACACTCTGATTTAGGAATGCAGTCCATACACATGGTGATGTATAAGACATGTGGAGGTGTGTAGTGGGTTGACCCTGGCTGGATGCCAGGTTCCTGCCAAGCTGCTCTGTCACTCCCCTTCCCAGCAGGGCAGGAGAGAGAAACTAAGATGGAAAATAACTAGTAGGTTGAGATAAAGCAGTTTACTAAATTAAAAAAAAAAAAAATCCCAAAAGGGAAAAAAAATAATCACTACTTCCCATTAGCAAGCCATGTTCAGCCATTTCCTGGGAATCATGGCTTCAGCATGTGGATAAGTTGTTCTGGAAGGTAAGCATTTTATAACAACAAATTCCCCCACTTCATCCTCCCTCCCATGGCTTTTATATCATCACATGGCATAGAATATCCTTTTTATTAATTTAGGTTAGCTTGCCTAATTGTGTCCGCTCTTAGGATCTTGCCCACTTCCAGCCCCTTGATGAGGGTGGGGAGAACATTAGAAAGACAGTGTTGATGCTGTGCCAGTGCTGCTCAGCAGTACCCAAAACACTGGTGTGTTATCAACACCTTTCTAGCTACCAATGCAAAGCACAGCACTGAGGGCTGCCAGGGGAAAATGAACTCCATTTCAGCCAGACCCAATAGAAAGTGTGAAAGCAGTTCTACACTATGTGAAATACAAGTTACAGGGAAACTCCAAGAACCAGGTTTGGTTGGCAGAAGAGTGATGGATGTCATCTACAGATGTAGCTGCTCATGGCAGCTAAATCACTCTGTAAGTTATAATATTATGAAATTAAGAATAAAGGATCTCCCACATCAAGCTGACCTATCTTATACTTTTATTGAAATCCTTCTGTGGCTTTGTCCCTCCTTTATCTCTCTCTTGCTTGTCACAGACACTGGCCCAGAAACATGGACATTGATGCTCTTGTCCTTTCTCCTCTGTGCCATACCCCCAGTGTGAATCTGCACGTGCAATACAGCACTCAGGTTGCTTCTACAAGCAGCTCTTTTTCTGTACTTTTCCTCTGAAGTGACACTTGTCTCTGTCTACTCTTCAAGGTGCTGCCCGTTTGCAAGAACTGACACACTTTTCCACTCTGTCACTGGGAGAACATTTTTGAGTACCAGTGCGGGCCACCCACTTGATAAAAATGGTTGTGATACTAAAATTATCGAGAGCCAACTGTCTCTTCCTCCTCTTCATTCAGATAACAATTCTTCCACGTGCAAGATCCTAGTAGTCTTTAACAAATAGGAAAAGGTGCACGATAGTGTCATAGCAGAGCAGAGGGGAATAAGAAAGTGGTACAAGATGAAAGGGAAAATATAAGTACTGCAAGTGGTCTGAAGAGCGTCCTCTGGGACAAGGGAAAAGAAATGATGCAATGGGAGCAATTGAATGACACGGGCATTCTCATAGAGGAGCCATTACACAAAATTGATTTGCTTTAATCGAAACTATTTGGCAAAAAGCAGATAGCACCTGTGTGCCAGATACATAAAGATGCATGTAATCTGCTCATGATCTATCTGCAGGCTGCACTGTCAGTTGCTTGATGTGCATGAGCCTGGTGTGGGGAGACAGGAAAAAAGGAAGAGCAACTAACTAACTAACTGTAGCACAAGCATGGAAAGCTTTCCTAATTGTCTCAGTTCTAGTTTTTCTTTCCATCCCTGAATGGCAGTTTTGACCCCACAGAATTTTTTTTTTTTTTAGATCAGGCTTCAAATACTGAAGATTTAATGCACACTTTTTTAAACCAACATGATGAATTATCCATCTGGTTGTCTAATGTATTTTTGTGGTAGCTTTAGGTCCTAGCAAATTGGGTATTTCTGTACCTGGACGTCTCCAGTATACCAGAACATAATGACAATGAACAAGTACATTGGTGAAAAAAAAAGGAGGGGGGGGCTGTATTTCTGTATAAGCTTGATAATACATTCTGACACCATAAGAGCAGTATTTTCTGTCAATCAGCTTGAATTCTCTGTAAGTCTCAGACATATAAGTCACATTGAGAGGGTTATGCATTTCACAAGTGGATTTTTATATAAATACTTTCTCTGGCTCCAGTTCAACACAACAAAGGAAGTCAAACATTAGTCTGTATTTGTATTTCTTCACTGAAATGTTTTGACATAAACTGCACACAATCCTAGCTGAAAAGTGCCATACAGTTTGGAAGAAACTGCTGTGAACACCTCTATTGTTCACAAAATGCCAAAGTTTCTGCTTCTTAGAAACTTAAAGGCCTCATTTCCACAGCTCCATCAGCACTTTTATTCTAAAGAGTGCACATTTCTGTATACAGTCTTCTCCTTCTTTTCCTAGGCTTCTTTCCCTTGCAGTAGATTCAGAAATCTACTAACTCCATGGAAAGCTGCAAAAATGACATCAGACCTTTGCCAAAACAACAACAAAACATCTACAACAAAATGGTGGCTGTTTTCTATTCAACTGTGAGGCAAATATCTATTTTTGCACTGCATTAAATAAATCAGTGTCAGTCTACAGTACATTTGTTTACAGTGAATGGCAACTTCTTGAGTCAAACTAATCAGCTACACTGCTTAGTTGTAGAACAACTCAAGGAAAGTAGGGTTCTTCAGGATTTGCCCCAGAATTCCTCTGTTCCCCTGACATGTAATGGAAATGATCCCAGTCACCACCTAAAAATTGCACAGTTTGGGTACAGTTCTGCAAGATGGTAACAGATGAGTGCTGGAGTGACTGCAGTGTGACAGCCAACTTCATCACATCCAGAATAACCTAGGGACTTTTCTAAAGTGTACCAGCTAGCAGAGTCCCAAGGTTCAGTTGAATTGGTCAAGCATCACTGCAGCACACTGGTCATCTGACTACTCTCTTTTCCCCTGAGAATGCCCTAACATTCAGTCAACATTCACCCAGAATTCATCCACTCACCCCAGCCCTTCCTTATCCTCCTTGTAGCCTGTCTAGCCATCACAGAACATCAAAATCCTCTAAAAGAGCAGAAAACCTTAAGGCCTCAAATTCCATTTATGGGAAAATATGGTCCCACAGTCCTGAGGCAGATTGTCTGTATAAGCATGTTCCACTTCACAGTGCTCATTTTATGAAATCACTCTGAGAAGCATAGTGTATTCTATTCACTGGCTTAAACTCACCCTAAGTAGTCCCTATGAAAATGTGTTGGTTTCATTAGACATCCAATACTGTCTTTAGTTCAATGGGTTTAATTATGAGAAAGCAAAAAAAAAAATAAAATTCAAGCAATATGTAGATGAACCTGGACTGAAATATGTTTGGTTTTGAAAACAAAGCATTGGTTTCAATGAAAAGCTACTGGTGTAAGTGAAAATATTATGCCTTGAAAGGAAATCTATTCATTTCCATAAAAATTTAGTGACTTGAGTATGCATGGATTGGTTCCACTACAGATATATTGGATTCAATGACATTGTATTAGTTTCAAAGCATATTTATCCATGCAGTAAAAATGTATAGGTTATGAGAATTAAAGAGGCGTGATGATGGCTGCCCTGAAGACTAATCTAAAATACAATTTCTATTAAAATTGATCAAATTGGACTTAACAATGATACATCCAAAAGCCCTAAGTAAATTTTATTGTACTCTATCACTTCGAACATATCAGTCCTTTTGTGTCACTCTGGTATAAACTGATTCTTCCAGGTTTCAAGGGGCTACACCCCTTCCTTTTCTCCACAGAATGCAACTGTGAGCAATTCAGATCCTTTCTCCATAAACAAACTATCTTTTTTCTCCTATCTGTAAGGATGAAAATTCAGCTTGTCCCATAAGCCAGGCAGACAGGAGTACAATACTGACTTTTTTTCCAGACTGTATGTGGAGACCTGGTGGTGCTGCCTGGGGCCAGAAGCAGTAGACCACAGACCTGAGGTCAATAATCCTCATATTAAGGTCCAGCAGTATCTCCATGCCTGTGCTTCTTCCTGGCTGGCTCCAGGTGCCTCCTTAGGGCATTATTCAGGCTCTCTGAATCACCCTTCAAAGATCACCTAACTTCCTCCTGTGAATAGACATGAAAACAGATATGGAGTTCTGGCTGTTTGAATAGATGCTCAAGTCAGGCAAAAAAGCACACCCACGAAGCCAATTCTTTGCTTAGGTCTGTACATTTATTTTCAGTTTAAAAATTATATGCCATACTGAAAAGCTTGCTGGCTCATGCTGAAGCCTAAAAAACTTAGGTATGAACTCCCCCTACAAACTACATTTTTTTCTCAGAAATCACAGTGTTTAATAAATGCACAATTGATTGAGAGGTGTTTCAGCTTGATCTGCTGTTGCACAATAGGACTCTGGCTGCACCACTGTTATAAGTAATATTCTGTAGACACATTTGGAACCACTCAGGCTTCTGTGGCTGTTCCTATTGTAAAGAGGCATCCTGAGTGATTCTGAAAGCCCAGGTATTTGTTTTGATTTGTCTATAAAAATGTATCAGTAATTTTATTATTTAGTTTGTCCTGCTGACTAACACAGCTACCCACTCATGCTAAAGAATGTACATAATACAGAGGCTGTTAAGTGCCTGTACTATTTTTATAAGAAAAAACATCAATAAGCACTTGACTTTGAAGTTTTTACCATCCATTTTCCAGAATGACTCTGAATGATAAAAGAAAACAGTCTTCAACTCCCCTCTTTGTGGTACACAATAAAGCTCTATTTACCATGCAATTTCTTCATGATGGGACCATAGCTTTTCCCTACACACTCTCATTTCCTCAAATAACACAGGCAAATTAATTTTTTTCTTAAATCCTGACTAGTCTGTTCCAGTTAAATGAAAGTGGCACCCAATATTTTGACGTTATAGTATAATAAATATCCTGGGTTCAAATCCTAAATCTAGATTTTCAGAACAAATAAATGATAAATCAAACTGCAGGATCAGTATCCACATGATTCTGATGAGCCACAGTTTTATCTTGTCACAGCAAAGAATATTCTTATGTTGACACAACCTATTTTTCACTGTCATATGATAAAGTGAAAGTTTGTTGCAACTCCTAAGGAACATAATCCATTGTTTTCATCAGAACTCCAAGTTAAATGTACACTATAAAATTTAAATCTTTATTTAAAGCCTAGAAAGCATAACATTTAAAGATAGTTACCATTCTGTGGTATAAAACATCCTGCATCAATTATTCTCTCTCAGAATAAACTTTTTGAAGTGCTTTTTCCAGTACTACCATGCAGGCCTTCTAATCACACCTGCCATACCTACAAGTTTCCAAGGCAGCAGGGATTTTCCTCAGTTAGGGTTTGCACAATATGGTGAGTTATGCCTTGTTTCTGAGTTCTCTCTGAATTCTTCATTTACTTCTCTCTTGTACTAATATAAAGGCAGTTGGTTTGGCATATAGCAGAATTCCTCTGATTTCTTCTACATTTTATTCAACTTTTACTACTTCCTTTCCATATTTTTGTACTGTTATGTTATCAAAGTTAAAACACCCTATATGCCAGCTATAGTACAAGACACTATTTGCTCAAAGGAAATTAGAATCTGTGGCCCTGATTGTGCAAATATTTACACAGAGGACTAATGACAGGGCTTAAACAGTTCAACCAAATTTCTCATGAGCATGTTGATATTTCAGGTACAAGTGTTGACAGTAAACACTGTTCTTAAATCCATAATCTGAAGTAGGTGAAAGGAGTGTCTGGGTTCCTTGTGGGGAAAGCCTTCTATTCCTGCTTCCCCAGGTGAATACACAGGATTGGAGGCAAGGTGCAGGACTCGAAGGACAGTCAAGTATGACGGCACATGTTTCTGCTGTTTTCATGGGGTTTAAGTCCTGAGAAAGTCAGAAAGTTTTGTGCTCACTCCCTTGGCTGTTTTCACAATCACACTCATCCTGCAGTAGCCACTTCACACATTTATTCCACATATTTTAGAATTAATTCTGTTCTGTGCATGTACTTGTATGTCTCCTGACTACTAATTTTCAAGCATCTAACCATCCCAGTCATAGACGGGCAAACATTTACAACTACATCGCATGTTTTCTGACTTCTTCAACATATTTTGTTCTGTCTATCCAAAACATGGGTGACACCTGACTGAATACACTCTAGCCAGTCCTAAGGCAGCAGATATAGGGCAGCATAAATTGCTTCAGTGCCCATCCCAGGACCTCCTCCACCACTGGGATTTCTGTGCTGTACAACCATCAGATAAGCAAGTCCAAATGCATTCATATCCTTACCACAAAAGAGGAAAAAGATCAGAGCAGTACAGCCCTTCAGGACCTCCAACAGAGGCCCTTTGCTATCCCAGGCTGAAAGACTTTTCACACTGATTTTTAAAAACTGAGTTGATAGCATGTAGGTTGACAGCCTCAAGTAAAGGACGAGGATTGCACAAAACAAGGGTATCTCATGGGATAGCTGCTATTAGTTTGCCTTTAATGTAGGGCAAAGTTCTGCTCCCAGTTAGGAGTGCACACACTTGGGATAACGCTACCACCTGTCATTTAGTAAATCCAGATTTACAGAGGTGTAAACAGGAGTAGAATTTGTTCCAGAATCTCTAGGCAAGCTGAGAAAGAGCTCTTCCAGAACACATATTTCAATATCATGCCTTAGGTAACAACAAAATCACAGTCTTTATGTTTCTTTCATGAAGTATCAAGCTTCCATGCATCATATATCCTTATATTTCTTTAGCTGCTTCATAGCCCTAAAAGAACACTGGGTTGGGTGGATGGAGTGGTGGGATTTTTTTTTACATTCTTCAAAAATATACATTTTTCAAGTCTAAATTTTAAAAAATGTATTCACTCCTTAATTGGCTTTTGTCAGGAGACATTCTTCTTTTCAGCTAAGAGATGTATTCTTTGATGTCTTCATTAAAAGATCTCACTTTTTTTTTCTGAGAAATATATCTATATATATATATAAATGCTATGGTAAGCTTTTGTCTTCCCCTTTGATTGTTCCATAATGCCAAGAATGCCATTTTAAATGTGTGTTATTTTAACAGGGTTTATGTTAAGCAACAAGGTGGATATTATTCTTTAAATCTGAGTTAAATAGTTTGAAGACTGGAGCCAATTGAAGTAAATCATAATTGCTAAGTGGGAATAGTTTGCAACAGCTTCCCCAAAGTTTGCAAGAAAACATATACAAGAACAGATCTCTGAAGCAGAAATGCATTTTATTCATAACTTCTAACCCAGGTCCGCACTCTCCAAAGTGTCATTGTCATGAATCATTGTTAGCAAAACAATAACTCTAGTGGTCTTACATTTTCTCTCTGTGCAAATTATGTATGTTTCATGTGACATACTTACTTCCTCAACTAGCAAGTCTTTCCCATCTGTTGGAAAGCCACCAGTGGTGATGTGCTATCAAAGTGAATTACCTTCTTACATGCCAGAAAATTAGGGCAATCCAGTGCCTTTCATCTAGCTCCTCTACCCTGCCATCCTGCTCCCACAGGGTCTCCCATTCACTCTTCTCCTACTGATTTGTAGGGGAGCAATTGTATAGGAAGTAATTTTTCTGTGGCTTGAAAAATGCTTTTCAGGCTTGAAAAGAAGCTGTGTGACTTGATGTATGATTTGTTCTTAGACAGCCACTGAGCACCAGAAAGAGGATTCCCATACAAGTTCCATGTAAGTGGGTAAAAAAAAGAAAAAAACATGATGAGGAAAACAGAGTAGAAAAAGGGTGAGCTATCAAATCCAAGCATACATAGGTGTAGTGGCTTTTACTCCTTGTAAATGCCAGGGTGCAGCTGTAGCCAGTGACAGGACAGAAGATTCAGGGATCAGATCATGATGTGCTTTTTCATTTCCTTTGCAATTCTCATGATGCCAAATATTTGGATTATTACGGATGCAATAGATTTGCACAGGAGGACGATTTAATGTCTGAGAACTGTTGACCAAATGATTGGTTAGTAGAAGTTTAGCTGAAAGTAGTCTTAGAGGAAACCAGCTAACAGTCTTTCCTGCCCTACTCTTAAGTTAAACTTTGGCTATAAAATACATGTCTTCAAAACGTGACAAGTGCTAAAGAACCCTGCGAATGAACAGTTAGGAGTGTGCTCCAGTTCCCCATTGCCATATCATCTTCCTTCTTTTCCTCTCACTTCTATTTCTCTCCTGCCTACGCCAGCACTTCATTTCTCTCCGATAATCTGGTCAAGCCATGTACCCCTCTCACATAAGCCCACGTCCGTGCTTGTCCTCCCCTTTCATAACTCTTCACCTTCATGCCTCCCATCTCCCTCCTCCTTTCCATTCCATCCATGGGTGCCCCATGATGCTGCTGCCGTCTCTCTCCTTGCTTCAGTCTTCTCTCTGTCTCTGAGTGAGTTTCATCTCTCCATGTCCTCTGCATTGCTTCTCAGGGGTTCACCTGACCTCCCAATAATTGCATGCCCTTTCCTAGACATCCCCACAAAAGTTGTCATTTCCTCCAAGTTTGCCTCCCTCTGTACGCATTTATTGAGCCCCCCAGTTCTGCAGATTTTTCCCTTTAGCCTCTTCCCACCCAGTCATTGTAAACAAAATTAAGGGCGTTTGCTTTCAATTACAATATGTCTGAAAAAATCTCTGTCCTGGGAGAGACAAGGAGTCAGGAGGACTGATTTCTTTGAGGCAGAGTTAATCTGCTTAGGTTGAAAAACGAGTGCCTAATGAAGAGCTAGATTCTATTATCTTAATTGTTGAGTTGCTATTATTACTCCATAATACAGCAGGTAAAAGAGATGCAAGCAGGTATTCTGCAATTTCATACCAACCAATGAGAATTCACTCAGTAGACATGTCCATGAGTATATTTATGCATGCAAAAAGTTCTTTTGAATGCTCTAAGACTTGCCTACATTTGATGCACACTTCTGTAGTATATCTAAGTAAATGTGAACACTGTGGTCTCAGTTTTTGTGTGCTGCTGCAGTTTCTCAAGAAAAGCTATGGCATATTCTTTACTGGAAGATTTGGCTTGCCTCTAAGTTGGTGGCCCTATTGAATCTGAAACGGCCATATCGATATCTAGGAGGATAATGATACCTGTGCTCTCCAGAAAAATTCAGATTGTGATCCCTCCATGACCCCAAGCCAGAAAGGATGAAACAGTAAATTATGCTAATCTACTCATTGTCAGGTCCCCATCTGTTCTTTCCTTTCATTCAGGGCTCCATCCTCTCCAAAGCTAGCCCAATATGAACATCTTTAACAAACACCTGGAGCTAAACCCACTGCAATGACTTTGTACCCCCCTTCCCCAGAGTGAATATGGCTGAAGCACGAGCGGCAGGGTTCTCTGCAGAAGAACATCTAGCAACACAATACATTAAATGGCATTTGATTGTACACAAAATTCAGTAATTTGCTAAGGGTGTCCCAGTCATTAGTGAGAATTAACGAGGTTCTACTGTAATAAAATCTTACTTCAAAATACAGAGTTTTACCGGAACATATGGGATTATAAAAGTAAATGTGCATCACACATAATCTTATGCCACATTATATAGCACATTTTTAAAAAGGAAACACCCACAGGTCTGAACAACTTTTATTTTTATGCAAATTCTGTATGCACAGAGACGTGCTTACTTGTCACTTTTGTGTTGTATCACCGCAGCGCCAAAGGGAAGTATCACGTCTCGCTTTGCCTAGCCTTTATCCATCTACCTTTGCAAACACTCTTTACCATTCATAAGCTAAAGGACTTCTGGCATCACAAAATCTGTTTTCTTTTCACATTCATCTTCTGTGACATGCAGAAGGAAGCCCCTGCAAGAGCTTTGTAACCCAATCCTCCTTGAGAACTCAGTGCTCTGTACAGCTTACGCCCAACCCTGCATGCTTTTTATAATCATAACCATCATCTTTTTATTATGTCTTGGACTTGAAGAGTCCTGAAAGCAGATGTAACTCATGATGACCTGACTTCAATGGGAGAATGAACCAGGTGGCTAATTGTCTCTAAAACAGATACACTGATAATTAGCAGGAGAGCACAGTGCAACAGAAGCCTAACCACAAACCTTTATTTAAGTTAAGCAAATGGGTGAGCAAATGATGCAGCTGCATCATACTTTGTCAAGCTAATAAAGGATCCATACTCTCATCTAGTCAGCTACACTCACCAAACCATGCCTTCAGGACATGGTATCAATGATTCTGAAATGGTAGACTTATAGAAAATGGGAAAAAAAAGTAAAAAAAAAGCCCTCGTACACAAAAGCTCATCTTCAACAGCTTCTCTTTCTGAGCAGGTCACTGCACTAGCATTTCTTCCTGAGTATCTGTCTTCAAACCTTGCCTTATCTCCCAAAGAGAAATAATCTTGGTGGCCTCATCTTGCTTTCCATTTGTCCAGGTCACAAAACAAGCAGATTGTCATCCTCTGCTAAGGAGCAGTCTAGGAACAAATAGCAAAAATGCTGCCAGTTAAGCTGTATTGCCTTGACACTGCTGCACAGAGGACTTTACTTGATGATGACTCTCAGAGTAGATGGCTTTAGCTACCACTGTACATCCCCCACCTTTACAAGCACTAAACTTACTGCTTCCATAAACAGCAAGCAAAGAAAATGAGTGGAGCTTGCTTTAAAGATATTAGCCACTCAGAAACTTTAATGTTAAAACACAGATTGCTTTGTAAATGGTGTCAAATAGCAGCCCAAAGTATAGCACCATATTAAATACCCAATGCAAACAATTCCGCAGGTGTTGACAGAGAGGTGGAAAGACAAACATTTCCAAGTTGTTCCCAGTTCCTTGTCCTGATCAGACAATTCAGGCTTTTGTGGGACAGGAGATAACATTCTCACCTTTGTTATTTTGCTTCAATATTTACTATTGGTTATTCTTAAAAGAGGGATACAAACAGCAATGGTTATCTGTTCATCTGGAAGTGCTATAAGTGCTAGAGAAAAAAAAATCAAAAAGATCATTTACCCAGCACTCTACCTTCAGGTCAGATTGAAAACTAATTTAGGCACTTTCCTTTAGGAGAACCTCTCACACAGGAGGGGTTTTGTTCTAAAAGAGAACTAGAAAGCAGAACTAGAAATATAGCAAGGCCCAAATTTATCCATGTTGTGCCAGCCTTACCTGTTCCCTACTTGTTTCTGGTACTGCTAGCAGCAACACAGAAAAATCCTACTGACTACACCCGCCCACTCTGCCTCACCAAAGGCACTTGGCCCAAAACTAGGTTTTGTCAAAGCCTATCAATCACACATCACTAACCTCCTTACAAACGAGTCTTGGCAGGTTTGCACTGGCATAACACAGGGGCAAGAGAGTAGTGAAATTAACCTCTGCTCATGGTCCAAAGTGAGCAAATCACAAAAATTACTCAGACAGCATAAACGGTGAAAAGCAGAATTTTCTACTAACATATTTCTGACTTCCAGTTTTAATAGTCTAAGGAATTGTTATTAGATTGATCAAAGGGAGAAATCACAAATGCGAGAAATCTGACAACTAAGCATCAAGCTAGTGTGGCAAAGGAGATTGCTTTCTTTCCATTTCCTGTTAAATACTGCTTTGGAACTTTATTTTGATGTAGATTTGACAAAACTCGCATTGCATTTCAGTTTCTGGTGCACAGGTCTGCTGAAAGAAAAAGAATAAAGCAAAACTGAAGAGACTGTCAGAACAATAGCTGCTTTAAAAAACAAGAAGTCTGCCAAGGCTCTAGGTTTAGAGAGTTTACTCTGACAAATAGATAAAAAAAGTCAATGGGGAAAATAACCTCTTGCCTACTTTTGCAGCCCCTTAAGACTATTCTAAGTCTATTCATTAAGCCTGAGGTACTTCTCTGTGAACTTATAAAAAAATGTACTGTGCTTTAGTTGTTGAAGTAAAGAGTATATTAGATATAGTTTTTTTTAGTTCTTCTGTTACTTAAGTTTAATACAAAAGCAGGTAATTTTTCTTTTTTTTTCTTCCATCAATTCATCTACTTTTTTCAATGTCACTTTAAAAGATATAAATACAGACCCTTGCAAATTTCAGAATAAGCTTACCTTTTGTTGTTTGCTCATGTAGCTTTCCAGGAATACTAATAAATACATGGAAGAATATCAGCTGTTCACCTACTTTAAATATACTACAATGAGATGAAGACATTTCCAGGTCCCTTAATACTCTTTATTTTACCATGGTAAGCATTAGATTGTGGTGTTCTTGGAATACAGGTTTACTATGATTTGCCTAGAAAACTGCCTGAGTATTTCTGGTTTTAACTTATCATATGTTCTTTGAATTAATTGTTTTGTTGAATAAGTGGCATACAGCAGTTAGCCTCCTGGGACTTTTCTTCCATATAAGATTTGAACTTCCTATTTACAAATTCTCTTCCCATAGTTCTTTCCTGGGAGTCCAGAACATTTTTCTGTAAGAGGCATATCAGGATCACGCTTCATGTATTAGGTGTAAAATACATTTCTCTCAATTCAGTTGCTGAGTTCCAGCAGGCCTTGAAAGCATAGGACTTCCCACAGGGAGCCTTTTCCCTTTTGGTACAGGCAGCTAGCACATACCACCAAGCACAAGCTTCTGACTAGTGCAACAATACAATCAGACTAAGCTGTGTTCCCATCCTTGATTTCTCAATTTGTCACACTAGACAAAAAGAAACCAGAATGTTGAGAGCAAACAGATCCACATATTCTCTATAAGGAACACCTCTCAGAACATATTTGTAGAAAAGACAGTAACACTGAAGGAGGTTTACCTTAAAATATCTTTTTTTCTTTAAAAATAAATATTTAGTTGCAGAGTAAAAACAATATAGAGATTTAATTAAAACCTTAACATTTCCTTTAAAGCTGCTTGTCAATAATATTTCCTGCACCAAAACTTTCCTACACCAAAGCACACTATAGCATTTTGCACAGTAGTTGTACACTTAATCCTGTGAGTTAGAGTAAAAGTAAATACTCTTTTACTGAATGATACTTTCTCTTTTTCCTTGGGACACCTATTTCATAAGGAACTTGATATATTCTCGAACCAAGCCTGAGCACCTATTTTCTTTCTTTCCTAGTCATCTTCAGAATTGTACTGAAGGAAATGTTGGGCTGTGAGTACTGCAGTCGCTGACCACCTGCTCCTGTTCTTCGCATTATTTGGGTCTGTGCAGAACCATGAAATTCCTGGAGCAGCAGATGCCTTTAGCATTTGTGTGTTCATCATGGAGAAACCACTGTGATATATTTGAGCTTAATTTCTCCTATTTTAATGACTTAAAAACAAAACTAAATCAGGCAGAAAGGGAAGTTCTGACTGAGGCTATCAGTACCAAGGAAGTCACCTCCCTAGAATAAACCTATCGGTATGAGGCCTGTCTTTCTTTCTCTCAGACACTGAAAATGCTGAATATATAGAAATTAACAAATTTTCACAGCTGAGCACTAGTAAATTCAACAGATGTCTGCTGATTTTTTAAAATTTTTTTTTGTAAATTTTAAATTAGATCTGTAGTCATGTCAATGATTTGGACTTCAAGCTAGTGCCACACCAAAATGCAGCAGTCTGTTACTCAGTGGAACTCATTGTCATGAGATATTTTAATGAAAAATTGGTGCAGCTTATAAAAGGAAAAACATATTTCCTAACGTAAGAAGACTTTTCACAATTCTAAGAATTAGAGAAAAACAACTTCTATATATTGATGACAGGAAAAAAAATCCATTTGAGCTGATTATTTTACAGATACTTGCAAGACAGTTTCTTTCACTGACAACAGATAAGGCATGAGAGGAAACAGTATGTATGATCTGATTCAGAATGCCTGTCCGTACATGAATTTCATGAAACATGCTGATATTTATGCCCTTGACATTCCCCACATAGTTCTAGAAATTATCAGCTTTGTTTACTTTTCCATGGCAGTGCATGCATACACAATTGTACACAAATGCTCCCCCTCACCAGCTGAGTGCACATCCATAAATAAAACATTCCTTAGAAAGGTTATAGACTTAACCACAGAGAGGATCAGCAAGGTCCTCAGGAAGAGGTGGCATTGGGACTGGAAGTCTTCAGGGAAACAAAAAGACTGGAAGACAAGGCTCAAAATCTTGAAGGTGATGCTGTGACAGTTGAAAAATGGAAACAGTCATTGAGCAAATGAATGAATGAGATGAAAGGTGTATTAATTATATGGAATACTCATTCATGGCTGTCTCATGCTGATTAGTTAGTATCTCAACGCCTCTTTCCTGGCTTTTGCATTTTGAACAGAGTAGTGACTGTATCTAGAACATATTGAAGGCCATATTCATCAGTTTAGGTAAGTACACAAGGGTAGACACAAAAATCCTTCTGTATTTGTAAGAGACAAATGCTACAGTATAGCCAGCAGCCTGTGACTTCTGAAAGGTGGACCATGGCCCATGTTGCTCCCCAATCACCATGTTTAACCAGGGCTCCTACTCCAATGATTGTCCTGATTCCTACGGTTTTTCTTGCTCTTCACCTTCATCTCCAGCACTGGTAATGCCTTTAGAGCCACAGCAGGCTTTATATGAATGCTGTATATAGTCAGGAATTGCAAACCAAATGAAAGTAGACGACTATTTTGTGTCCATTGAAAGTTTTGCAAATGCTTTTGAGATGGACTAAGAGACAAGAGCTTGTGGGGACAAGGTAAAAGAGGATCTGGTTCTTCAAGATCAGGTTTAACAGTAAGATATTTGCCAGTAACCCATTTAAAGAAACTTCTAACCAGGAGCAGGTCCCTTTTCTTGAATCTGGTCACTAGAGAAGGAAATGTAAAGACACAAATTAGACCACAGGCATTCCACTTCCTGTGCTAAAAATAAGGTGCGTTTACACTTACCCATACATTTGAAATGCTATAAAGGAAAGTGTTTTGCTTAGTTCTTTAACTAATACTGGTTGTTGCCAAGAAGGAATCTTCTTACATGGTCTGTGCTTTTCCTTACTATATTGTTTTAGATGACCAAAGGTATCTTTGGAGAAAAATGGGGAACACATGGGGAAAAATCAGAGCAGTTTTTTTTTTATTCCTTACCTAATTGAACCAGCCTTTCCTCACAAAGCCCTGGGCCATTGCTTAGTTTTCCTTGCATATCTACTGAGGAGATTCCTATTATGGGAATAATTCATTTAATTCCTTTAAAAGAACATATTTTTAAAAATCCTTTGTTTAGACACTTTTAAACATACCGATTCTCAATCATCCAGCCCAAAGCCTTGGATGAAGTGATAATTAGGTGTTAAGAGCTAACCAGATAACCACAGAGGTTATCTGTCTCCAGGCAGCCACTAAACACCTAAGCAAGAGTAAAAGTATGAAAACATGAGGTGCTCAGGAGCATTCATCCCTAATAAATTTTGAAACAATTTGAAACATGTTGAGTTACTGGCCAGCCTTTACAGCCTCACGCGGCTGTGACACATCCTGGTGTGTTTGACAGTACCCACCCACTTAGAAAACTCGGTGCTCATGATAAAAACATGACTTGCTTAAACCCATAAATCTTGCTGAGGCCCCTCTTTTTCAACAAGGAAACATATTAAGAAAATCCCTCTCCCACATAACTGCAAATCATACAGTCTCATTTCATCAGGGGGAGGGTTTCTTGGATGTACTTGACCCTGAGATCAGCTCAGCTGGTTAGAGCATGGTGCTAATAATGCTGAGGTTGTGGGTTCTATCCCTGAGTGGGCCATTCATTTAAAAGTTGGACTTGAGGATCCTTTTGGGTCCCTTCCAATTCAGTATCTGCTATGATTCTTACTGCTTAGGAATCCTTTTGTTTTCCGAGGTGAAGATTTCATGTAAATTATTCTGTCAGTTGACTTGGAGCTCTGCATACATCCTTCCTCCATCTGCTAAATTCACAGAAATATAAGACTTGCCATTACAAGATTCGTATAGTGTTCAAAACAAAAAGAATTTGTAATGTAATAAATATATTTTTTTTTCTTTCTCTCTTCCTTTCTGATGTCATTTTTACATTGATCCTCTTTCTTTTTTTTTTTTTTTTTTTTNTTTGGTGAAGAGTCTAAGTTTTACCTACCTGAGGGATACCTAAGTGATATTCAAGAGACAAACCGTTTGTATAGTGCTTAAGGTAATATGTTCATAATAAGAAATTTATTTTTTTTCTTTCTCAGGATGCTAAAATACGTCTGATAAAGCATGATTATCACCATAATTAAAGTAGGGTACTTGCCTTATAAATCATTTGATATAAAGCTGACCAGCTGCTGTTGTGGTGAGAATGCACTGATGAAGTGGGTTATTGCAAAACTCTGTTTAAGTGTATTCAACTACTTTGATAAGTACACAAACGTATCACAGAATTTTCTTCTCAACACTGAGCCAAATTTATCTTGAAGTAATTCAGCTAGCATACCAAGAATGACAACAATAATTAATGTGACTTTCTTCTTTATTTTTCTCATAATCTCCTGGATCAGGTTTGCACATCTATGAGGAGGTTCTGTGTAACCATGGTCCTGTATGCCATGGAGATTCCAAAAGCAGGGATCACTTTTTTTACCATTCAAGCCCACAATTTTTATCTGAACTAAGATACTGATGTAGATGTGCCCTTCAGTTATGTCACATTACCACTGTACCCAGTGAGTACAGTGGTAATGTACTCACTGGGTACAGTGAGTACATTAACATGTAACAATGAGTTTCAGGGAATTTTAGGGAGTGTTAGGTCCAAGGTAGTTTTGCAGTGGCTGTGTGTTGGGGGTTGGATCTGTTTCTTTTGTGTTTATGGAATTTTTTCCTGGTGGTTTGCCAGATAACCGATTGCTGGGTACTTTTGGGTATTTGACTGAAACAAAAGGGGGCAGCAGGTTTTCCTGGGGAACAGCAGTGAACAGGACAGTTTGGTCCAAGGGCGTCTTCCGAAAGAATGTCGGAGCACCAGAGGACAACCCTGTTTTGTTTTCCACTGGATTTCTTCCCAGAGGAATACGGGACTCGTCACCACTGGACTTTCTACTGGACCATCTCCACTCCACAGAACTGCATCTATTACTCCAGGAGGATTTCAACTGGACTGCTTTTAACACCTTGACAGCCAGGGTGTCAGGTCACATCCCTGTGATGTCAGGGTTTTTCTAGGGTTTTGTTTGTTTTGTTTTGCTTGTCTCTCGGTGCTATTACATTTGTATTTTTCTCTTTTCTTTTTTTTTTTTTTAATATTCCTAGTAAAGAACTCTTATTCCTATTCCCAAATTTCTGCCTGAGAGCCTCCAATTGCAAAATTATAATAATCTGAGAGAGGGGGTTTACATTCTCTATTCAAAGGGAGATTGCAGCTTTTGCTGGCAGATACCTGTCTTTCAAACCAGGACACTATGTTAAAATTCACCAAATCAGAGCCTTGCTGAAGTGAGAATCAAAACTCTCATGCACTTCAGGGGACAGTGTTTAGTCTTCCCTTAACTTTGTCACCTCAGAGTTAGTAATACCATGGTCATGAGCAATAATAAAGGGGTTATTTTGGTGGCCACAGACTTTCCTAGTATCCATTCAAGGAACTGGGTTTTTAATGAGAAAATATGAGACAGCATAGCAATACATTCTTAGAGAACGCTTAATTGAATGGCACACTAAGACTAAAAGCATCTGTGAATACAAGGCTTCCAAACTGTTTTTGTTTTCTAATCATCTCCTTGTACCTGTAAGTCAGACTCTGTCCTCACTTTAAACAGCAATGTTCCCTCCTGCCCCACCCCCACAAAATATTTTCCAAGAGTTTGAAAATTATCCTCCTCAGATCTCTTTACAGAAAAGTTCTCAATAAACCAAACCAAATGTGGCTTGTCAGAACAAGTTACAGACCTTATATTGCCTGAAATATTCCTTAAAAGGTAAGGGAAATCCACATGCATATGAACTATTTAGCCTACTATTCAATATTTTACAATCTGAAAGTGATTAGCAACAAGACAACTAATATACACTTCCAGAGATACTCAAAATACATACTATACACATTTATGTAGGAATTACCATAATAATATTATCACTAACAGAAATATGCACATATGAAAACATCTCAAAGTAAACATAACATTTGCACATAGTAAATACCCATATGTCTCAATAAACACAATTTTAAATTTTAATATGGCAAGTGTGTGGTTCTTTTAATTGAGGATGAAAAATTAAGAGCAAGCCCTTTACAGGGTGAATCCTGCCATTTGCAATGGGTAAAGCTGGTATAAAAGCATGGCACACCCTGTGCAAATAGGTGACATCAGGGCAAGGTCTATAGATAGTGATTAGAGACAGAACACCAGATTAAAGTGCCATTAGAACTACAGCACCAAAAAAAGTGTTGAGGTCTTAACTGCTTAACACTGTGACTATAATCCTGGTTTTGGCTACCAGAAGAATGTCTGCTCTTCTTTTTTGAACTAACTGCAGACATCTCACATGACGTGTCCTCTGTTTCATGTTTTTTTGTAGTAGTCACTATTGCACACTTTTTTCCTATTTCTCTGAATCCACTGCTAGCTACAGATAGCTTTGCTTGCAACACTAGGAAGAGAATAAATGAAGAGCAAAAATTTGTGAACATATTCTGAAGAGCAAAGTCTATAATTTGCTGTAATTTCCAAATACTGTTCTTTATTTTTTGTATGTCTTGATTGTTTTGCTGAAGAATAGCCTTATAAAACTTTTAAAAATTAAACACAGTTCAACATGACTGAATTCTTCCTGTGGCTACATATTTTAGAAAGTCTTTGTTTTTAACAAAGTGTTGGGAATAAGAAGAATACTGCCAGCCTCAGAGCGCCTTCATTAAGATACCTTGCCAGGCCTTCTTTGAATTACATGCACTCTGTCATTCTAACACAGACATTTTTAGCCAGAAAACTGTTCTTCTTCCTGGTCCTTGCTTCTGGTAATTCACTCACTGTTCTGTCTTTCTTTTCTTCCTTTACACTATTTGCAAGCATGCCAGTTGTCTCAGAGAGTTGTTTTCAGAAAGCTGCGGTTTCACCATCGAAGTCTTCAGCAAAGACCTTCACAGTTTGATTTTGAGATACCAGACTGTGTTTTCATTACCAACTAATAATCAAAATGAAAATATCACTTAAATTCTCAACTGAACCAGTATGTTATGGATATACTGATGAAGCATAAATATCAGAAAGCTAAGATGACTGATTAGTTTCTGATTATAATAGTACTATATGAAACAGATACAAGATAGCATATGTTTCTAGCTGTTCCCTCTCTCTTTAACACATAAACACAATTTGTTAACATTCGGGTGAATTTAGTCAGGACTCCTGAATACCCCAAAACAGCTTTTACTGTTTCTAAAATGGATCTGGTGCCTGGGTTTTTCTTCAAATCCCTTCATGAAAAATGGAGACTGGACAGGAAACTTTCTAACTGTGCCCATGCACTCATAAACATCTGTAGCAAACCATAATTCTGCTGAATGCAGGAGCCACATGGCCATGACATTTTGGTTGTGAATGCTAGAGAAGCATGTGGCTCTGAATCCTAATGTTATGGATTTTAGGGATCTCAAGTGGAAGCCAGCTCTCTGAGTCATGCAAGCATTCAACACATCCTGAAAAGCTCTTGCAAAGCAAAAGACATGCAATGTAAAGGTCTTGCAACTTGGCAGCAAAAAAGAGGGTCAAGGGGAGGATGGAGGGTAGCACCTCTTGGGAAGGGAATGGTTAAATGGCTGTAGCCCCAGGAGCAGGCAGGCAGTTCCACCACTGCAACAAACAACAAATTATTAACACTGGGCAGTTTAGCAGCTCAGCTTAGAATAAGCAGCACATTGGGCACTGAGTACACAGTGGCAGACTGTCTATGACTCTCAGCTACCAGCCAGCCAGCGAATTTTATTTTTCATCCTAAAAAGAGTTCTTTGAAAACTCCACTATAATAGCCCATTCTGTACCTAGGAGTAATTTTAGAGGGCTGAGTCCCAGACTTCCTTTTTGCAGGTGCGAGGCAGTACATTCGCACCTCCAGCTACAGCTGCTGTTTCCAGGGGTTGAGCTACCCCGGCCAGACTGTAATACAAAATTTCTCCATTTTCCTTAATGCTTTGCACCACCATGAGCAGGTCTGGCCCATCCAGATCCAGTCCCCCAGAGATGTGCAATTACAGCAGTGTTAGGCCAATGAACAGCGCAATCTAGATCCCAGGTTCGGAAAATCTGGCCCCCTCAAGCAGATAATTGTATCAATGCAGCACTATTTTAAAAAGGGTGCATTTCTTGATCATACCTCACACTGCAGAACTTCTGTTCAACTAACTACACGACAGTCTGTTAACACTGAAGGGAATCCCCTGAAAGCTGTGTTTGTTTGACCAACACTGACTAAAATTAGAAAAATATTAAATGAAAGCAGCTGGTCAGCTACCAGCCACAATATTATCCCAACTTCCTTCACAGGAAATATTATAATAACATTTTATTTGTTTTTTCCCCTGCTTGCTGCCACTGGGGTGTAATATTTCTTTCATGCTGCTGATAGATCAAGAGCACTTCTGTTGGACTCAGGCTGTACTACATGCTGACAGTGATTTGCCCAGCATGGACTTTAATTCGTGGTCCAGTCAATGTCTAAGGGTGCACAGGGGCAGGAGGGAGTGGAATGAAAGCAGAGACTATTGACTGCTCTACCCAAGGTTACATACAGCTTTGTTCTTCGTTCTGGTTCAGTATCTTGACCATAGCTCTGTTAATGTATGAACAAATAAGCTCACCAGACCTCTGCCTATGACCTCTCTAAAGACACAGATCCAGAACCATGGGAAATGAACCATGAAACCTCTGGGTGCCATGTAAAAGTTACCTCTGATACTTGGACCATGTGTGTCTGCACGTTTTTTCTCATCCTCCCTCTGTGCAGGACAGCAGATAGTGCCTGCACAAGAACTTTGCACCTCTCCTCCAACACTTGCATTCTCCCCACTACAGCAACTTTTCCGCTTCATGCTGAAGTCTCAGCAAAACCAAACAGAGATCCAAAACAGGGCTTGAACTCCGTGACATGAGCCACCCACTCCCAAAACTCCCAGATGCCCCTGGACTTAGCCCTCAGCTCAGAGAGGTTTGTGGCCCTGCCATGCCAAATGAAGCCAGTTTTGCCTGCTGGCTCTTTCATCCAGATCCTTGCAGAGGAAGACAGCCTGACCCCAAACTGTTGGACTGTCCCCAGCCAGTTTTGCATATTCCTTCCCCCTCAGGAAACAGTCTTTGTTTCTCTGCTGTCACAATGGTTTTAACACTCCATTTACATAACACCTTTTGAAATGGACCCGGAGGTCTGGTCTACACTAGGAAGGGTTTGTTGGGGGAGCTCTATCAGTAACCAGACCTACTGTGACTGCCATTGTACCACCAACAGGTCACTTCTAGCACAGCTTTTGCCATCTCCTTCCATGAAATTAGCTACATCAGCAAAAACATTTTCTTTCCAGCAAAAATGTCTTTATAAACTTCTGCCAGTAATGGAAATCCCTTTTGAAAAATTATAACATGCTTTTAATTGTCCTTTGTATCCTACCAAAGATTTCTGCTACAGGCATAGCTTTATGCAACTACAGTTATGCTTTAACATCAGTTTAAGTATACCAGGTATAATCAGTTCATAGGTTAGTGATAGCTCTTTTTCCTCAGCACATGCATTAAAAAACAATATGGCTTTCATCCATCTTCAGTAACCAAGGGTTTGTGCATATGGAAGCCATATGGAGCTTAAGAGCCTGCCTATATCAGAAATTATAACAATATATAATAATGTGGGAATTTAAACCACTGTAGCTGGACAATATAACCTCCTTTTTCCTCCATAAGGATGTGAATGTACGTGTGCATGTGAGTAAAATGAATGGGTTTATCCATTTTAGCTTCTGTTGCTTTGAAAACAGTTTATCTAAACTGGAAACAAAAATTGTTTATTTCTGAGTAAGAATGTCCACATGGAGAGTCGTGGCAAAATAAATGCAGCATTTTAACTGTATGAATATCATTTGTCATTCCTACAGACACAATTGGTTCTATATCAAAGTCCTATATCATATCTTTGCATATAGCTTCGTGTCACTACCAGCATTTGCATTTTAGCAATTTGCATTTCTACTTGCAAATTAAAAAAAAAAAAAAAAAAAGTGTTCAATTGAGATTTGCAAATGAGCAAAGGCAGCCAGGTGAAGGCAAGCAGGAGAGATGGGGGAGGGCTGAAGGTGAAGGTGAGAGGGAGATAAACAACAGCAAGATAGCAGCTTTGGTCGGAAGGGTTTGGTTTTTCCTCCAACCAAACTTGGTGTGTCCAAGGTTGCATCATGAGTCTAGGCAAGGTGATTTTGCTCAAATGCATCAATAACTCACTTTTAAGAGCACATATTTATTGATTTCAGGGTATAACATAATTAGGTCTCATATTACTCACATAGGCTGTGCAGTTCCCGCTGTAAACCTAGATATTATTCAGAAAATCAAAGTAATCTCTTGTGAGTATTAAAATAACAATACATTTGAGAAATGATTGCTACCATTTTTGAAACTGCATTAATGTTCATTATTTATGTAATATACAAGTTTAGAAGGGGCTGATTTTTTTTTTAACTTCATTGCTAGTATAAAAAAAGTCTTTGAGTTCTTGGAATCAAATGAATGCAAGTTTCCTTTTTTGTATAGGGTGATGAAGAGAAATGTATCACTGCACATTAAAAATACATCTCACATTTTATACATTTACGTATGTGGTGCTCTTCATGTTAAAAAAAACCACACACATACAAAAAAAATCTCAGAGCACTTTCGAGAATGCACCCAGAGACAAAGCTATTGTTCAGGAAAAGCCAGATTAAACAAACATGCCTGTAGTCTTGACTTGAAGGCATTTATGGAATTAACATTCTGAGTCTCAGCTGGCACTATGCTCCAAAGCTGGGGGCAGAACATGCAAAGCCTTTGGCACCTATGAGTTTCCACTGATATTCCCATTATAGACAAAAGCCCAGCATTTTAGACAACTCCAAGTAATTTCTGAATATGTGCATTAATGGAACCTAAAGTCTTAATTAACATTTGTGGCCTTAAATAATGTGGTACTTTAAAGACTGTTGGAACTGCCCCGACATCACCAGGCAGGCCGTGAGTGACATGACCTTAATACAGAATTGATCTGGCTAGTCTGGGTTATTAATATTCAAGGGCAGCTTAGATCTCCATGCAGTGCAATTTGTAAAGATACCCATGATCAGGGATTTATGGAAACCTAGACTAAATGTGACTAAACAGTGAAATATTTCCTCTTTTATCTAGGATTGCAATGCTTATGGTCCTTTGGAAAAAAGCCCTAGGATTTATTCCTTTTTTCATGCAAAGTAACAGGTACAGGGGCCCAGTCTGATCTTTAGTTTTGACAGGGCTCACCACTATCTTTCATGCTACACTCTAACACCAGCTTTCACAATCCCTCTAGTTCCTGAGACAGGCCTCTGTCTGCTGTCATAGCTGCTACAGTACACAGGTAATTCAAGGGAAAAAACAGCAAAGCACAGAGTTCAGTCCTTGACATGACCTAGGATCACAAGAATGAGTCCATATCAGCAATCAGGAGATAGTGCCGTTCCCAGCTCATTAGTTGCTAACACACAATAGCTCTGAAATACTGACACTTTGCTTGTTCTGGTTGAGCCTGAGATCCTCCCCTACCATGCTTACATGGTTCCTAAGTCAGCAGAACAAAACCCAGTGCAGGAAGGTGGAAAGTACAGGATCCATAGAGGAAAAAATAAAAATCCCCCAAGAGCACGGATGCACTCGTGCTTAATTAGTCAGGAACCAGTGGCACAGACAAGGGCCTGGTGTGGTGGAAGACAGCAGAGTAACTAATTCCCAGCCTATGGTGTAACGCCGTTACAAAAAGAAATGACAGATGTCATTCTGACATGTGTTAACCAGAACATCCTGTGTAAGACATGGGAAGAAATTGTCTCACTCTCCTCATTGCTAGCAAGCTCAGCGGTACTTCTGTGTCAGCTCTCAGTGTCATACTTTATGAAAGATGTAGACAAATTGAAGAGACTGAAGAGAAGAGCAGCAGGAACAGTAGTAAGATGTTTAGAAAATGGGTATAATTAGAAAGAAATGTATGATAAACCCTAACCTTAACACTCTGGTGTGGTAATGAAGGAATCATTGAAGTCATGAGGGGAAGCATTTGGCAACTGGTTTATTTTTCAGCTGAAAATTCCTCTGTGTGTCTCTGTGTGTGTCTGTATGTGTCTGCGTGTGAGTGTATAAAAAAGTTATATAGCTCTGGAAACTGGGAACTATGTGAAAACTTCAGCAAGGACAGGAGATTTTAAAAATTAGATTAAACATAATTTGGGATCATCTAAATACACTTCTTCCACCTTAGGCAAAAAGGAGGAACAAGATTACTTCTGCGGTCCAATCTGTTTTGAAGGCTTCTGCAACATTGTACCCTCCCAATTTTTCTTTTATGTACTGCTGTGTTACAGTCCACTCCAGTCAATTTATGTTCACGTCTTTTTGCCATCATGAGTCTTCAGCACATCCCCTTTCTACTGTACATGTGGTTCCCCAGACACATTGCACCAACAGACCTCTCTGGGCAATTACCAGGATGAGATATTCAGTATTGGAATAAGCATTACTTGGAATAAGCAGACATCATAGTTTCTAAAAGTTCCAATGTTGATTTGATTATTTTGCAGAGAAATAGAGTCAGACAAAATATCTTAATTTATACATATATATAGAGTGCCAGAGCCAACCAAGAAATTCTATAAGTAACGCTTACTGCTCAATAATGATATACCACAGAGTTTAAGATTCGTGTCTGTTAATCAGGACATCGATGTGTTACACTTTGGGAAGACTTAAAGTTACATATTTACTACCCTCTGTGACCAACACATGGTTGACTACAAAGAGCTGCTTCTCCACCATATTTCCATATATCTCAAACCTGCAAACAGTACTGCAGGTATGGAGTTTCTACATAGAACCAAGAAAACCTCTCATCTCAGTGTCTTAGGTTTCTCTCCAGCTATGTGTCGTCACCAAACTCTACCAATGGTATTGCAGTACTTCATGTAAATCACTTTTCCAGAACTGCCTCATTTCCACATTACTCTTCTGAACTCCTTCTGTATGATCCAGCTCTCATTTGGAAGTCTCAGAAAACAGACCTAGCAATCAAGCTAGGTTTTATAATTTCTGACCAGAGTACAAGCATTTCTCCTGCATGAGAGACTGCCTTTCTGTTTCTAAATCCCATCACTACTCTTATCTCTTCAAGATCCTCATGATCCACACTAACCCCAAAACTAATTCTGAAAACCTGATCCTATCCAAATTTCCTGCCCTGTTTGGTTACCTGAAATACCTGGTTTCTTGCATCATTTGATTTTTCATCCATTTTTCAGGCTGTATCTACAACTTTTCAAAATAATTTTGAATATTATTCCCATTTTTCAGTGTCCTTTGCTGTCTGTCCAGCTTCATATAACCTGAAAATATTGCTAACATATATTTCCCATAAGGTTCAAATTGTATCACATTGAAATAGACCAAATAGGTAACAAGATCCCTTCAAAATATTAATCAACATAAATTTGCATTTTGACAGAAAATCCTTTTTCGATAACCTGCATGTGGTCATCCAGCCAGCTTTTGTACTGCTCTATAGATTCTTCAACCAAACTATGTTTCCATGGCATTCTTACAAAATGTCATATGTTCTTACAAAATGTCTTATGAGACATGGCAACAACGTCTCTATTGATTATTTATCATTATCCCTAAGACTAAGTAGCAAGAAAGTTCCCAGTGTTACCCTAGAAATTACACACCTAAACTGTCAACACAGTTTTTGTAGATTAACTATAATCCCATGGAAGCCTAATAATACACAACTACAGAATTTATCTTTGCTATTGTCTTCACCATTCATCACCTCAAAGGTTACATACAGATTCACATAACGACCTCAAAAGAACGTTGTTGGGATAACTGGGGGATATTCTATGAAAACCCAGAGAAGATGCTCCTAAAGCCATTTGGTGTAGTTCAAGAAGTCTGTATTGCATTGGTTGCTCATGTTCTAGAAGGTTAGCATGCCCTGCTGTACAAATACTTGGTGGAATAAGGTGGGTTCAACATCTGCATGGCACTTGTAGACCAGTGCCTGAGCTGTTCCAGAGATGCTCAGGCTTCACCAGCACCATGGAAGTGTCTTACTGACAGTGACAAATAGTGTTGGTGCATTCAGGCTTTGCTTTAACTCTGCCTTGAGTCTAAGAAACAGGCTCACTTTCCATTTGTCTTCATTGTAGGTGACTCTAACAGGTAATGACAGCTGGCAAACAGTAAATAGCAATAAAGCCAAAATAATATTCTGAAATGGGAATTATATCAACACCCAACACTGCCAAAACTATGCTTTGCTCTAAAGACACCCAGTTCCTGGATTTTCAAAACATTTGCCTTAGCATACAACAGACGGTGTAAGAAAAACAATCCTAATCCTTCTTCACCTTCCACAGCAACAAAAAAAACCAACCACAAAAAAACCCAAAAAAACCCAAAACACAAAACCCTAACAAAACAAAACAAAACAAAACAAAACAAAACAAAACAAAACAAAACAAAACAAAACAAAACAACCCTGTTGCTCTGTCTTCCCAAATGAAAAGACCAGGCTTCCTAAAAATGTTGTCCAGGCATACAAAAAGAGGGTATGGAATGTGGCTGAATTCTTCCAGAAATACAAGTTGCTAGTGGGAAGGACGTGGGCTTACCAGAATTCATGCCAAGTTGTGGAAGCCTACATATTCACAGCTCCCTACCAAACACAAACATAACATTAATCAAGGTGTGAGAAAGACATATTGCCTCTGTAACTGGGGAGGGAAGCAGTTTGGTCATCAGAAATTTCATAAGTCATGGCACAAGGGTATAGGAAAATTATGAGGCTTAAAAGTATTAGGAGTATCTGGACTGTTACATTTTATCCAAAACGTAAATTAGTTTTTATTCCTGAATATTTTTACATTTTCATCAGATATTTTAGTATCAGGATTAGTAAGCATACAGTGTCTCTTATGCACTGTTTTAATGAAAACATAACCTGAAATTAAGCAGTATTTGGGGGAAAAAACCTGTTGGTTGGAAATCTGTTTCCCTACTGACATTAAAAACAGTCAACATAACTCTGTAATGATGCAGAAATTTAACTTTTGTACATTTTTATTACATTCAGGATACCAAAGATAACTGGATTTATTCACAGAACGGCTGTCATTGAATTCAGTTTTCTGGTACAATTTCCTTCCCATATAAACCCATAAAAAGTATGATGGCTGAAACATTAGGACTGCTTAAAGCAGAAGCTGATGTATCTCCATACAGAAAGAACACATAGATTGCAATCTGTTTATGTCTTTTACATTTTTTACTGTATTAATAAGGAAACACTGTGATTACCAATCAAAAAAAGACTCAGGAGTGCTGCTTGTAAAGTGCACTATTATAAAGATTTATATCTGTATCTGGGGAGTAATATAGAGCATTGATATTTTAAGGAGCTCAGTTCAAAATCTCTTTATTCAATGAAAGCCCATGAGAGTGAAATATATTTTTCCTGGGACAGCATCATTGTTTGTTTATGATAGGAGCTATAATTTTTTTTTCTCCCAAAATTATATGTATGTCCAAAATACCTCAGAATTAATTACAAGAGAATTTTCTTGCGTTTAACAGAAATATTTTAGAACATGGTATTAGGCAGTAAAAAAAAGAAAATCTGCTCCTGGTCCCTACATTTGGTTAAGTCTGAACAAAAAGATATCTGTATTCAGCATATATTTCATGAACCAAAATGTACTCCTCAAAATACTTGGACAAGATGACTGCTTACATATATCTAAAAACACAAACCACTAAGAGAAGAGCATGAACCAATCTTACCACTGGGGCTTGAGAGGAGACCACAGGGAATTCACCTTTCTGGAGACAGCTTGTTCTGCAGGTTGCATATGCACATACTTTTGGCTCCATTCTGTCAGTCTTTTTCAGGACCTGAACTTGTCCTTTTTGAATCAAGAGCCGTTCCTAATGTTTGCTTGCCATTGCATCTTAAAAGAACATAACGAGGAGCTAGAACGTGATCTAGCAACTCACAGCAATCTTTCCTAGTACTTAGTTAACAGATGCCAACTAGTTGTGTATAATCTAAAATAAATGGCTACTCTTTTTCATACAATGAACTGTAAATTCATGTGCATGCTTCTCACAGCACAAAGTACCATGGCAGTGATGTGTTTATAAAATGTTTATGTTAAATACTATTGTATTTATTCTGTTAATACAATAAAAGTCATAGCAGCTTGGGGTTTTGTGCCTGGCTTGACTGCATCACACCAATCCCTTAAGGGATCAGGAGAGCTCCTGATCCTTTAAGAATCTTTAGGAATCAAACAAATTATGTTTAAAAAACACCGTTTCTAAATAGTTTTTTATTTTCAATATAATTTCTCCCTTCTTCTGGAGAGCAACATGTCTGCTCTCTGCTTGCTTCAAAGATCTTTGGTAGGTCTTGAACCAATTCCACCATTCTCTTTGCTTTAGGTCACAGTTTGATGTGCAGTCTGGGAGAATGCCAGACCACACCATTTCAGGTCTGTTTTGGCACAAACAGGCACCTGCTATACTTTGGAAGAGTACTGTATAGTCAATATATGAAGTTCACCAAGAGAAAAATTAAAATGTGGTAATAATTTAATTCTTTTCTTCCTTCCTTTTAATTGTTAAAATGTAATCTCATGGCCGTACTCTTGTCCTTAGGGTATGATATATATCAAACCCGTGTGTGTGTAAGTGGATTTTTCAAATGTACTATGAAAAGTAGCAACGCACTGAGATCAGAATCTAAGCAAGTGAAAAATAAGACGCATAGGAACTGACGGCATAAATCCAAAGTTTATCATATAATTCCCAGATCCGTGTAGCTGGTCCCTAGGAACATAAAAAACCCAACAGTACAAAGGAAAACATTTTCAGATGTACTTCTTCTTCTTTTTTTTTTTTTCCTAAAGATCCTGCTGCAGAGGTTATATCTGGCAGTGGGGAGCTTTTTCTCTTATCTTCAGTTCCCACAAGAACCAAGCTTGAACATCAGAGCTCCCTAAGCCTAATAAATGAGAGTATTCTTGTCTGCTTTATCTTTTTTTTTTTCTTCCTCCTAGTCATATGATGAGGAAATAAATATATGATCTTGTTTTCAGAAGAAGCTATTATATCAAACTGAGGGTGTGAGCCTATCCCATCCCCTGGGCTCTCACCTAGACCTGTGTGGCAGCATAGCACACAGGAATGCACAAAGGGTGGCTGTTGCTCTCCTTGGAGCAATTGTCCTGGTCCTTGCTTTGGAGCTGGAAGGAAAGTGGCCTCTCTGCAACTTGCTGGTAATGCCTCCCCACAGTCACTCTTGTTCTGATTAGTCCAACAGAATGGGGTGCACATCACAATCAATTTCCATAAATATTCACTTACGCCTCTTTTGCCTTCATTTTCCACAAACATTCAAGTACTTGACTCATGTTCACATGAACGCTCCCAGAAAGAGAATGTTAAGCTTACATGCTTGAGCACTTGCTTATAGTAAATTTTAAAATAACTGAGTATGCAAGTCATAAGATGGGAAATAGAGTGTCTTTGCTGGTCCCTGGCAGAGAGGCATTTAAATAAAGCTGGCAAGTACCTGCTTATGTCCTTCTCATCTACAATTATGTCTGCACAAGCAGTTTTATTTGGAACAGTGGACTCGCAATTTGCTCCTCCACCGTAGTTCAATGGATGTGGCAGGGAGCAAGAAACATACAGCTCTGAGTCCTTCTTTCCTCTAGAGAAGGAATGATTCTGTTCTGTAACCTGTGCCCATACTTTGAGATTTTTAGACAAAATACAGTGTATAAGAGTTATATAATATTACTGAATGTTGCTTTTCATGTTTTGCATGGAAAAGACCATCCATAGGAAAAAGTCTTCCATATTCTTCTGCAAATGGTCATGGACCACAAAGAAACACAGATAGTCAAAAAAAGCAATTTTTTCTTAATGCTAGTGGTATTTTCTGAATTCCTGAGTGCTCAAACTGAAACACTTTCATCTGAGTGCAACCAGTCAGCCTCAGTTTTTATACTTCCTTCAGCAGAGCCAGCATTTCATTTCTGGCTTATATACATTTCGTCTTTATTTCCTAAAGTTTAGAAAAGTTAGAAAGATGAGATTTGGACACAGGAGGTGGAATTCCAGATGGAAAAAGAGAATTTTATCGAATGAAAGAGAGAAAAGCCAACAGAAAAATGAAATATCCAAAAGAGTCACTAGCTTGAACACGGACACATGAGGCCAAATTTGTCCTCAAAGTATTTCTACTCTTTCAAACCTGACGGATTAAGCCTGCTATTTGGTTGCTGAGCAATCTGTACTAGCAGGAGAACTGCTAGAAATGGTGCATAAACAATTTACTGAGAAGTGGCTGTATTTGCTCTGAGTTGTAACTGGTTCCACAGACACCACATAAAAGAAGCCCACATCAGTGTCTGGCAGTTTGCTTCACCCTGAGCCAGCCAACACATTTTCTCTCCAAACCCCAATGTGTCCGTTGCACAGAGGAAGGACACCTGGGGGTAGATCCACTGCACTTGGAAAAACCCAGCCTCAGAGCAAGGCCTTTCTTATTTACCATCCAAATGTTGCTGTGTCTCTGAGCTTTGCAGACTGCTCAGGCCTCAACAGACTGTGAGCAAAATTGGACCCAATGTGAATTTGCAGTAACTCACTCTGCAGCACTTGATTCCCCTGCCTCCTGCAAAGTGTCTCTGAGGACTCACACACAGCCACCATGCAGATCAATAACTTTACAGTACAAACAGACAGAAACTTTCCCTTTTGGGAACAGGATAAGGCAAAGTCAATTAATGTACAACAGAGAGATGAGTAATTCAGCCACGAGTATTTTAATAGGATATACCAATCCGGCATTTGCATTTTCCAACTGGTGTGTACCTCCTGATCCAGAATCACTTTAAATCAACTTTTTTAAATCCCTTTGAGGCTGGGAGATGTCAGTGTCACTTTTTAGATCTTGAAGAATGCTGTTTCAAATCTCCAATACAAAATTTGAACATAGGACTCCACTCACTGCATTTTCTATTTTCTTTTATGTGTAGACTTGCAGTGACATAGCCCAAACCTCCTAGGCATACATACTCAGTTCTTGGACTTGGATTTCAAAAATATCAGGGGCTCTGTGCCAGAGCTTGACTCTTCAGTGGCCGATACGCAAACATTGAGAATTAAATAAGTAAAATGACAGCAACTGCCATCAGAAGTCAGCATTTTATATCACGGATTCTGAGTTGCCACAAGAATTTCCTTCACTAGGGAAAGGAAACATTGTCTCAGGCATGGTTGTACCAGGGAGAGAGATGCTTTTCAAGGCCTTGTTCTTGGTTGCAGAACATCTGGATTCTGTGAGACACCTGTTTGTCCTAAAGAAGCCTCAGCAGCCGTGGTGAACCCAGCAGCAGCAGTTCAGACACTCTGAGGTTGAGATGCTTTGGGAAGGAGAGAGAGTTTCTATGTCAATGTGTGTGACAACAGCAGTACTCATTTTCTGAATGCTGTGGGAGGATTCATGTTTAAGTTATGGTCGGGTTTGGAGACATGCAGAGAATATTTCATTTTTTAAAGGGGGCCTCTCCAGACTGTGAGAGAACAGCATTGTGGAGGAAAGCATAACCCATTCCCTGGTCTTTTGCCCTGCTGTATGAGAATTCCTGCACAGCTCTCACCATCAGCTTTTATTTGTTTGCAATATTTTACATGCTTACCAACATTTTCAGCAGCTGCCTGTGATTCCAGATACAGTTTGATGTTAAATACAGTAAGTATCTGGGAATAGTAAACATTTGCCAGTAAGAGAGGAAAAACAAAAAGACTTAGCAAAGAACCCTTAATGAGAACCATGGGACATGTTACAATTCTGCTGAGAATGAATGTGCTTTGCAAAGGCATTTGCATACTGTCACTCCTCCCAGTGTGGCTGTTTCCTTAACCTCTTTTTAGATTGCAAATACGATAGGCCTGTGCAAAATTTCATCGAGGCTTATCCCAAATTGAGGATAAAATGATCAATGACTAAAACATGACTCAGGCAAAGGAGACTTAGGGCCTAATTTTCTTCCAGCTTTTAGTAAGTTCTTGCCTGTATAACAATTCTACTGACTTCTGTGTTGTTTGCTGAATGTAAGCAAAACCAGAAGCAGACTCTGACAGCTTCAGACTCAACCCATGTAAGAAGTCAAAACAAGGAGCTTGTGCTTGTTTAATCAACAGCTGAATTTGATCCTTAGGTTTCCAGTAAACTTTGTAAACTATATGCCTCTCTAAACTTTTAAGGAAAGTCCTTTGAAGGCAGTGGACATTCAGTTGCCTTTTCTGCTATTAGTGGAATGAAGGGGACCAGAACTGGCAGGGATAAAGATGTAACCCACTCTACTCAATATGCTTAATAATCACAAAAAGCACATCTCACTTTCTTCTGTTTATGACCCATAAGCCACACAAGTGTGAAAGGAGGACCATACCTTTTAATAGAACAGAGGAAATTTTAAAGGTAGTTCATATAAGCAGTATACTCTGATAATGCAGTTTATGTAATTTACTTGGCAAGAAATGCAAGTCCCACAAATGCAAGTTGATTTGTGTTTGAGGCCACAGGAAGAAAACCCTCTGAAGGGGTACCATGTTGCGAGTAAATGGAAAGGTATCACTTTGCATTAAGCAGTTGCTGACCAAAGGCTCTGAGAGGTTTTTTAAAAAGCTGCCTTTAGCTAAGGAAGCCCATGTTTAGTTTCTCAAATGTCAATGAGACAAGAAGGAGTTTAGAGGCTGAGTCAAGACAGAGGCTTTTAAACCTTGTCGGGCTCTGAAGTGTTCATAGGAGGCACTGGCAGAAGGAAGAGCCTGGGAATGTTTATACTCTCTGAAGTTAGGGTTTGTGAGAAGAACACATTGCCTTACCTTTAAGAGTTAACTAGAAAGAAGTTACATGCAGGCTGCTTTGACAAAAATCTATCAGCAGTACAATGTGTACCATGTACATTCCTTACTCCAGGGAAGTTCAAGAAAAAACTTCTTTGAGTTACAGAACGTCACCCATTTTCTTCTCTATATTCCAAGCTGTGCAGCTAAATATACTTTAAAATGTAAAAATACATCCACCACATCCATTGGCATGTTAGCAGAGGAAATCTACATTTGTTCCTTTGTTATTAGAGACCCTGGAAGTACAATCTGACTTCATGAGTTTTATGGTGATTGAGATTCTTAGCTTTCTTGGCACTGGGACTGATGGCATACTTTAATACTTAAAAATTCTTTTTACTGTTGACTGAAATGCAACAAGTTGTCAGTGCTAAAATATTACCTCCGTGTCCATCACAAGTAGTGGGTTTTTTTCTGCACGTTTTTGAGTAGTCTGGGAAATCAATTGGTAATTAGGGAAATATGTCTGTTAATATACCTATAATGTAATTAGTGTAATGCACTGAGTAAAACTGAAAAGCCATCCTAGTAGATTTCTGCACAGAGCTGCTTTCTCGAGCTTCTTTTTATTGGAAAGATCTTTCATCCATAATCCTAATTGTAAGTATTTGCTTTAGGGTCCTCCTGCTCCCAGTGACATAGTTTGGTTGAAAAGTGGCTGCTATATTTTGTGTTAAAGCTGCTTGTGGTCTGGCTTTCAGTATGTCTCCTTGAGTAGGTAAACATGACAGAACAAAAGTGCCTGGAAATGCAAACAGTCCCTGAATTATTATGCCTATTACTTTTTATTAGTAGTAAAAGCAAAAGAAGCAAGAAACAGTTCTATTTATGCAGACCAGTTAGAACATAAATAATATTAAAATGTTACAACTATAAAACTACTTATGCCATATTAATTTAATTCTAATAAAAAGTAGGTTTTGGTCTTGCCTCCATGACAGCCAACATAGTGCAGCATTGCTTTCATCCAATATTTATACTCAAAAACATTTTGGTTTAGGAAATAAACTAGTGATAAAAAATTACAGTCTCAGAATATTGGGCTTTGACTTGTCCCCTGCTGCCCTTTATACTATGTTTCAGTAAAATACAGTACATCTTGCTGTTTTATTTCATTGTTTGTGGCCCATGCAAAATCCTATTGTCCAGCTGCCCAACACAAATGAACAACAAATCAGAACAACCAGAAAAGCACAGTGACTGATTAAACTAGGTCAGAATTTTTGCCTGCACCGTTAGAAATATGACTTTATTCAGATTTTCAGTACATGTTTACATCACCTTGAATGGCACTGAGGAAGCCTGCTGATGGAGCATTTCATTTTTAAGTGCTACAGACGAGCAAATCGTGCCAGCTCTCCTTAGCACATATTATCAAGTTGTTTGGTTCAGTTGATTTTTTTTTAATTATTCCAAATTAGCAGGGTGATCCTGCATGGGATTAAGCAGCATGTAAGTGAACGAGGAGAACTACAGTTCAGAGCAGACATTTGAGCTAGATGCACTCGTTTGGACAATAGTCACCTCCAAGCATCTTCACTGCAGTATCAGGGCACCCCAAAACAACAGGCTCCCTCCAAGCACTCCAATTCCCCTCCTCACTGCAGCATTTTGCTGTCAGCCCCATTTTAAGCCTTGCTCGCCTGTCTCAGCACCCATGATCTGGAAGAGGCCAGAGACTGGCCAAGCAAGCTGTGGGTGCCATGCCGGCAGCAGCAGTTTCTCCTCCACTCCTTTGGGGTGAAGAGTCCAAAAGACTGGTTACCTCTGGAATAGGTTTCTGGGGACGTTTTACTGTAAGAAGGGAAGAATTAGATGTCTCACTCGACAAAAAGTAGTAATATAGGGAGTCACAGCAAACTGACTTTTAGTTTTCCCTCTTAAAAAATATTCTCGGACAGAGAAAATTTAGCCATAATTTCATCACATTGTCAACTCAAACTTTAGAAAATTGACTTCACAAGCTGACGAACTAATGCAATTAGGCTTTATACTTATCTGTGTCTTCCTTCTCTGAAGACTTCTCCCAGAACCAGACTCTTAGATTCTCTTACGTCTCCTGTCTCTATCCAGCAAGAGACAGCACTTGCTCTGTTTCTGGCTATAAATCCATCTCCTGAGAAACAGGATAATGCCTGAATTTTCAACATTTTTGACTTTCAGGTCATTACAGTCATTCGGCTGAGGTCCCTCTTTAGTACCCAATTTCCATGAAACTTTAAGAATGCAATAATATTTCAGATCTACCCTTCTATCAAATTTGTTTGAAACCAGCAGCAAGCTCATAGGTTATTAGGAGGCTACTGATTCAGAGACAGAGCAATTTCATTATTCCATTAGCTGGAACCCTGTAATCAAACCCTCTGCACAATCATGAGACTTGTTTACAGATCATAAGATTTTGGAAAATAACAGACAGTGAGTTCTTTCCAATTTCAATATGGGATGAAAGTAAAGACAAATATTACAGTGAAAAAAAAATTTTAAGAAGTAACTAAAATGGCAAAATATTTCAGATCTAATGTTACTAGCTTAGAAAATACACTTTTCACCTATCAAAAAGGACTCTAAAATACAGAAAAGCTTTTTGGCTTAAGCAATAAAGTATAAGAGAAGCTTGAGAACTAAACAAAATATATCTGTATCTTTCAAACAGAAGAAATCAAGGAACAAATTGGATAACCTCTGTCATGTTTTATATAGCCAGAGTTCTAAAGAAGTTTCTAAAACTGTAAGTAACTCGTATCAGGTAATAAAAAATGACAGCTCTGATGGGTTTTTAAAAGTTTTCCAGGGGAAGATACAGAAAACTACATCTTCATAAGTCTGATATCATTAGGGTCAAAATTGGTACAATCAATAATAAGGAACATGGGCAGTAGAGGTGTAAATAAATATGATACATTAGGACAGCTTCTGCAAAGGGAAATCATACCTCACCAATCCATTAAAATGTAATGAAAGTATTAACACTAGTAAGCGATCCAGCTGAGAAAGTATTTTTGATTGAAAGAAATAGGTCTGGCAAGATCCTTCAACAAAAGCTTTTAAAGATGTTAAATCAATGTGCAATAAAACTCAAAGTACTCTGATGACTTAATAATTGGTTAAAAGACAGGAAACAAAGAGTTAAAGTAAAGTAGGGGTTTCCTCTTAGAGGAAGGTTACCAGATCCTCAGGGACCTATGGGCACACCTGTGTGCTTCAACATACCATAAATAATGTGGAACAGGAAGAGAATGGAGAGGCTGAGAAAATTTGCTAATAACACAAAGTTTTTCAGGATCCTCAGACCTGAAACAGACGGAGTCACAAAAGATTTTCACAGCACTGAGGGACTGCATGGTGCAGTATCAGTGAAATTAAGCACTGACCCACAAGAAGTCATGAATAAGCAGAAAAAAATTCATAACTACACAGACAGAAGTATAGGCTTTTTACTAGTATTGACACTAGGAAAGATTTCTTGGAGTAATTTTGAATACTAATCTAGAAATATCTGTTCAACATTCAGCAATACTCAAAAAGGCCAGTAAAACATTAAAAACTTAAGAAAGAAATAGCAAAGAAAATGGGAATATTATTGTGCCTCTGCCTTGTTCACCTATAATTTTGAATGTTGCACATATTGAATATTTTAATCAGCCACCTCAAAAAAGTTACAGTAGATTCAGAATAGGCATTGTGAATAGTGACAAAGCTGATCAGAGGTGTGGAGCAAGTGCCATGTGAGAAGTGAGTAGATAGAGAAGGAGTTTTCAGTTTAGAAAAAGGAATGACTGAGAGGAAGAGCAATAGACAATCATGAGCAGTGTAGGAAAGGTGATCAGGGAGAGGTCATTCACTGAATGACTCTAACAAGTAAAACACAAAAAGGGATGTGCTTTCCCATACTTAATTACATCATGGAATGTAATGAGGAAAACATGAATGAGTTTTAAAAAGTAACTGGAAAATTAATTGAAGAAAAGTCCATCATGGAGATGAAATTTTCTCCCCAAAAAGTCCCTAAACCTGACATGAAATTTCCATTCTTTACTTTCCTTCATTACATTTCCTCTCCTGTCTCTAATCAGAGTCAGGACATTGGCCTTTTTCCCACCTTTATGTTAAACAGCAAAAACTAAACATTCTCCATAGGCAACAAGTCTAAGACCCTTGAATCTTCCACCACATCCTCTCCTTTTTCAACTTCCAGCAGTCCATCCCACAGTATCATCTTTTCCTCTTCCCTCACTTAGCACCTTGAAAAGCAACAGCATTTTTGTCCTGAAGGAGAGAGCTATGTGCATTGCTGGAGTGATCTCTCATCAACTTTAGCTGATCTTCACCAAAAAATCTAAAGTTGTTTGGAGGGAACAGATGGCTAGGTTGAGGATGACATTATCCAATAAATAACAGCAGCCTTACCAAGTCAGGCTAAATAGATGGTGGATCTTCAGAAATTAAATGAATTTACACTTCTGTGTGGCTTTGAGAGTAGACCATCAACCTTCTCAGTTAAAAGTCTGCCTCTGACCATGAGGTGAAATCACCTGTTTTACACAAACTGAGAACAAAGATGGATTTTTTTCACACAGATCTTTCCCCTTCATTCACTCCAGTCCTAATTAAATGTATGAGGTTTTTGGTCTGCATCCATGTATCTTGATGCAACCATATTGTGACATCTTTCTAATGTCAGGACTTGTTGTACTAGCTCACATGACAGAAAATGAGCAAGGTGCTTACTCAAAAACACAAATATACAGCCAACTCAGCTGGCACATACTTCCCACTCTGTAGAAGGCCAAGGACCAGGCTCCTTGTCTTTCTTGCTGTATTTGCTCAGAACCTGAGTCCTGGTTAAACAGCATACAAGAGCATCTATAATTTCATTTGTCTCAAACCTCTTTAAAAAATACAGAACTTCCTTTGCCCGCTAGATGTGACAATAACAGCAATGATGGCCCAAAATAATGCAGAACTTGAAATTTCTAAAGCCAGTTGTTTAAAGATACAAGAATTAAAAAAAAAGTAGACCAGCTTGAATTAAAAAAAAAAAGTAGACCAGCTTGCACCATTGGTCCTGTGCTGTACTGCAGACTGCAGGTAACTGCACAAGCAGCATTGCTGGCAGACAGCACTAAGCCCAGCAGCTATCAATTCATCCCTACTATACATTCCTCAGGGATGAACAACTGAAAAAGCATGTAAGATCTGAAATCCTGAGGCTTCTCTTTGTGACACCACTGCTAGCTTTTCCTCTTTTCTTGCGTTGTAGCTACACATAGCATCATTTTCATGACATGGTGGAAATTCCCAAGTTCCAAGTAATCCTATTTTGCTTTATCTGTCCCTTTTTATTTCTGCAAGTCTTTGGGGATTCTGAAATTACTTTCTGACAATTTAAATATCCTGATTTTCAGTTTTCAGCTGAACAAAATGGTAGCAGTTGATAACCTATGCTTGAATTCATTAGTGCTGCTCTGTAATTTCAGAGTGCTAAATAGAGATGCAGCCTACATGAATTGAGATTCTTTAGAAGTTTTTAGTTGTGGTTTTCTACAAATTTACTGGATAATAGGATCAGTAGTGTTGCATCTACAACCTTATTTCAAAGCTTGAGCAGTGCAAATTCCTGACAACTGTCCTATATCCAGAATCAGGCATTTATGAATTCTGTGTGAAGTGTACAGACTTGACATGTAGTCTCCTTTCTCTCTCTAATAGAATATCCCAGAGAAAGAATAAGAATAAAAATAACAGTTAAGGACAAGCACAAGGATTTTCCCAGCCAATATAAACAAATTAATGCCAATTTTCCCTGTGCCACCAGTGTTTTATTTTATTTTTTATTTTTTGACTTGGACTATATTTCTGGCATAGGAAGAAGATTTTATAGCTTTCTCAGTTTACTATAATGCCATTATGCAAGTTCATATCAGAGGTCCATCCTTCCCAATACTGTATCTCCAACCCTGAATAACAGTGAATACTGAAGGAAAGGGTATGAGAGATGGTTGACCTGATTCCTTGGTATATTTTACTGGCTTCCATCAGAAGCTGGTTTAAGGGCTTCTTAAACCAAAGGTTGCAACTGATGACTGCGGTAGCACAATCTCTTTTTTAACCCATTTACACTTTTGGCTTTCGTGCCATACTGTCTCAATGACACAAGCACAGTATAAATTACTCTAGTCATCCTCTGAGATTTTTTCCAGTGTCTAAACTACATTTGTATATCCTGTCTAGAACATATATGTGAAACATCTTAGAAATCATGTTCTTGATTGTTTAAAATTCCCCCATGTCTCTTGCTGAGAACTATTCCTTAAAGTATGTACTGGATATTTCTAGCAGCTTTCTCCTTCCATCCCCATCCCCATTCCAAGCCAATACCTTGGCTATTGTTCTCCAAGGTAGCATTTTACATTCTGTGCCACATCCAGCACCCTACAATACCTAACCCCTCCCATAAGCTTCTCCTTATTTGCTATGAACAAATGGTTTCCTGTGATTGATAAATCTGGATCATTTTTTCAAGCAATAATTTTAGTATTTCCCATAACATCTCTCAAAGTGTCTTGACCCAGATTGTGGACATAATCTGGTTCTTATCAGAGAGACTGAGTGCCTTGAGAACTGAAATGGACTCTTCAGATTTAGTCAAGTCCAACTCTCCATTCTTTCCACCTTCTTTCGGATATTTTCTCTCAAACAAATGCTTTTTCTATTATATTTTTAATTGTGGTACAGAAACCTTCTTACTTCTGTGGTACTGTTCCATAGCTGAGCTCCTCTGCCTGAGCTAACAATGTACTGACAACATCAATTCCTGGAGAATGAGCAACTGTTGGAATAAGGCTGTATCCCAACTGCCTTCTTTCCTGCTGGTCCTGCTTGCAGCTACAGACTGAAGAACTGTTTAAACCTTCCCTAGTTATCTTCCACTTTTGAAAGAGTTTAAACTTTAATAGGGTTTTAATTGTTCCATTCTTCCAATCTGGTTGTTTCCTCAAATTGTTTAGCTCTGGCTATAAGGGAATGTCAAAGCTGACAAAAACCTGCTGTGTTCTGCTTCTGAGTTTTAGGATATCAGCAACATGTGACTTAAGCTGCTTTTATAGCAAAAAGATGTGGCTTGTGACAGGCTCTCCTCAATGTACTCTATCATCCCCTCTGGAAATGGTTTCTTCAGTCAGGGCATTTCCCACAAACTCTTAAATACAGATGATTATATGGGTCCATTTTATTTGCATGGGGAGCATGACTAGGAAAAGAGCCTGTATTCTTCCTTCTCCTGTCTCTCTACATTAAAATTGAGTCCAAACCAGAAAACATACATGGGTGTCAATCCTGAGCTGCCAGAATATAGGGCATGTCTCTAGCTTTACTGACAACCTTACCACAGCCAAGACACACATTCCCACAAGCATGCTCACAGATAACTATGTTTTTACCATATACAGGTTACTGTGCAGAGCTGGATTAAGAAGTAATTTTAAAGTGCCCATGCACTCACATGGTCTCTGGTTCCTAAGTGCCTCCATTCACAAGAAGAAACAATCTTCTACACACATCTTCTTGTAGGTAAAATACAACAATGGAAAAGTTTTTAAGAACTCAGAATGCCTAAAAGACAACAAGAAACCATTAGAAATCTATATCTTATTTTGCAGGCTCTACTTACTGCTGTTGTGAAATAATTTTATAAAAAAATAGGCTCTACAATTCTAAAACTGAAAGTAAAAATAAAGCTTTTAACGGCTCTTCCACCTGGGATAATCCATGAAGAATAACACGCCCATTTTACACACATGGTTTTTCATATGTGGTAAGCACTGACATGATCTCTTGCTTGCTTGAAAACCAAATATAAATGCCTCACTTCCTATTCACAGGTCACTTCCAAGGAATATATCACTGTGGGGTACAACACCTGGCTGGTAAAAGCGAGTATGTGTCTCAGAGACATTTTGGACACTACTGGTTTTCATCTCAGGCCACTGGATTGGCAAAAGACACCAACTTTCGTCAGTATTAATTGGACTCAGATTCTAATATATACACTTCTCTGTGTCTGAAGAATGAAATTCCAGAACTTACAGCAAATACAGATCAAATTTCAGATTTAAGGAGCAGGTTCATTGCCAGGAATCAAAGGCCTGACTGCTAAAAAATAACTTTGGTTCCCTTCATCCAGATTGTTCTCTTGCCCACAAAGACAACCAGCATAAGATTCACAGGGGACACAGCCTCAGTGGCCTGGATAATAAAACTTCATTGTAATTCATTATTTTTCAAAAATGTTATCCTAATGGATGCTAATTCAGTGGCCTTTCCTTCTGTGTGAGGGTGACTGTGGTCTTTGATCAAAGATAAAGCCTTTGCAAAAATACAATGGTAAGACTCTCACTTTGCTGTAATTCACTTTGGTGCCATGAGTAGATTTCAGGCAAATGCAGCTCTATAAACAAAATAAAAAGATGGCATTTCAGCAGCAATATGTAAAAAAGATACTGGGTAGAAATACTTCAGAGAAGCAGCCTGCTTAGTTGTAAAATGAGTTTAAATTAGGCTTTAAAAAGGATTGCTAAATCTTGACACATATATGAGCAGCTTATTATCATGCAATTGTGCAGTAGTTGCTTGATCTTGTTACTGATGTGCCACATATGAATAAGTGATTAATTACCACAAAGGCTAAAACAGAGCAGAGTGAGAGTACTGTAGCTCACCCTGAAAGAGGGGCTTAAACACGTTTATTGCCCTTTAAGTGCATTTCATTAAGGCCAATTAAGGACTTTCATGTCTTATTAGAAAAATGAAGTAGATTTATGAGGTTTTCATAGGCTGGAAATGCTGGGGCTAGCAGATACGAAACTGTGCAGAAATACAGTGGTTAGAAGCTAAGAAAATGATATAAAGATACACAGAGGAATAATTCCACTAAGGAACCAGATCACATGAAGGTGGTCTCTGTATAGAAGGAAGGAGGAAAAAAACCAAACCAGAGGTTAAAATTCATAACATTTCCTATCAGATTTACTCCCTATAATTTTATGGGCAATTTTGCAATCCAGCTCTCTTTGGGGTCTCATTTTCTTCTGTTTTATATAAAATTCAGGATGACATGAATGGCTGCCATTCAATTGGGCCGAATTTGCACCCAGTGGGCACACTTTATTGCATATCTGAAAATAAATGCATGGAGCAGGAGGGTGCAGATTTGTTGACCACCATACAGCACAAATCCCAGCAGGTCTACATACCTTAATAATGTTTAATCTTACTGATAGAGATTGAGTCAGGGCTCCTCTATCAGTGTAATTTGAAGCACTGACTCAGAAAAACACATATGCTCTAGTTAAATTTGATTGGAGGATGTGTTTAGGTTTTTTGCTGAATAGGAGTGAGGATAAGCATGCACTTAAAGTTAAGCTAAGTGTGTGTTTCAGCATTTTGTTGTACAAAGAACTACAAAAGTGAAAGCCCAGACCTATTCATCTACACTTCTTATTTAGAGTTTCTGCATTTCCTCCCTCAAACCTGGGCATTCTGGCTGCTTGAGATTACTTCTATATTCCTTTAATTAAAAAATAATTTTAAAAAACCCAAATTCAGAAAACTATTGAACAGAAATAAAATCTTTCTATCTGAATAATCCATGCGTATTCAGATCCACAGGGCTTAAGAAATGAAACATGAATGCTGACCTTCTTTTCTTAAATCATGCTGTTCTTAAGGTAGCAAGAAGGAAAAGAAAGGAATGGAGTAAAAAAACCTCCGCAGCATGATCTGAGGACAAAAGAAAACTTTGCTTTGACTCTGCAGAGTTCTGAAGGTTTGCGTCACAGCCTTCATCTTATCTGAGCGTAATTTAGTCTATAGAATTTCCTTCCTTGCTTTATTTTGAAAGAAATCTTTCATGGGAGGTTATAGAGTATGTATCATTATCCTTGGGGACTGTGTCTGTTTCAGCATCATCCAAGTTTCTAGGTCCCAAATACAGTATCTGGGCAGCTTTTTTACATATTATATGTATTTATGAATTTTTAAAAATATGCATTATTTACTCAGTGGACTGGAATAGCAATGTCAAGTGGGGGAATATGTATTTATAAATGTTTTTAAAATGCACATTATTTACCCCACAGACCAAACAGTTCCAGTCTACCATGTGTAGTCTTAGCCACCTAATTAAAAATCTTATGAAACTTCTTTGAAAAGCACTTGCAGTACATATGCAGCAGCAACTTTTGGAGCTTTATTATCTCAGCTCTTTTTTATTTTTCTCCAAAATACACAAAGCATTTAGACATATTATGGTCTAATCACTTGCCAAATTTCATCTCAAATAGAAGCTATATAGGAATTCTACAAGCACAAAAAAAGCATCAAAAACAGCAGATCAGCTATATTCTGGGGGAGGAAGTATGGGGGGGGTTGCTGCACCGATATCATTTTAAAACAAACAAACCGATATTCTTTAATTTGGTGAAAAAGAATTAATTCCCACACTGAGATTTGTTTGTGCCAAACCTTAGCTGCTCCTTTTAATGAGGTTTTAAATAATTTTTTTCTGCCAACTTATTCTTAAAGGGGTTTGTACCAAAAAAATTGACTATATACTATCTACACAGTCCAACCACTACTGATTAAATTCTTCAGGGATGAGACCAAAGCTACATATCTTGTAAAATTACATGATTAAAGAGAAGAGGTAAATGCAACACCAGCATACATCTGTAATTTGTTGTGCAAATATAATTTCAAATAATGATAATGTTTCCATATTTTGTTCCTTAGGTTGGACTTCCAAAACAAATGATGACTCATATATATTTTCCATCTTTGAGAAGGGATTTATTGATGTAAGAAGTGATAAGCACCTGCCTGTGCAGATTTATACCAGAGAATGAAAAGGGTATAAAATAAGGGCAGTGCGTGTTGAGAGTAAAATGAAAATCCCTTGATTCTGTTCCCAGACAAAATTCAGAGGACTTCACAGGGCATCCTGAAACCATGCTGCAGCATCACCCTGTTTTTTAGGGCAGGTGGGCACTTCTAGCTAAGTGGTCACAACCTTCTTGAGCATAAACATCAGCTCCCCACAACCAGCAGAGACAACGCAATCTGTATGTTCTCTGACTGTGGTCATTTGCACAGGCTACAGACATGAAACACCTTAAAAACAGATTTAATGACCATCATAGGTTAGAAGCTTTGAAATAAAAACTTTAGCAGTCCAGGTTGCACAAGAGGTTTTTGACTCGTTTATGGGGTTTTATGTAGTTTAAAAGTGATAAATGTTTACCTGTGCATACTGCTGTCAGAATTTGCAGTTGCTGTCAAATGTGGAAATAGAATCCCAACTATATTTAGAAAATTAACTTTTATTTCAAATATTTTTGATGTATTTCACATTCCAACTGAAAGCAATTTATTTGTTAGAAATCACCAACATGTTCTTGTTATAAAGTTCATTAAAACAACTTGATCATTTTGGGAGGCAGAAATTTTTCTATTTCTTCTGATAGGAAAAATGCATTCTATAAACAAAGATAATTGTTTTTAATAATATTAAAATTGGTACTAGCTAGAAAATAAATTAATAGACTTTTGTTAAATGGTAGTAACTATGTAATGTGCCATTATATTTCTGAGCTTTATAAATTCTCTTAATTTTTCAAAAATTGGGAAAGGCATTGTTCAATAATATTCTGAGTATGAAATTTATGTGTAAATTATCTTCTGACATCTTACTGAAAGCTGGCATTGCAGCTTGGCACAATACCATAGTATAGTTCCCTGGTCCAAACAGAATTTGATGAATTGTCGAAAAGCCACTTTTTCCTTGCCTCCAGTCAGAAAGAATAACATGGACACTGGCCTTTCTCAGAGTGTTTCCAGCTCCAAACAGAAATGTTTTGAAAGCAACTCCTAGTAAAAACTGGAGATGGACTGGATATGTAGAGGCTCTGGATGTGGAAGTGCCCGGGTAGGCAACACAATGCTTGTGGCAGGCTTTGATAGATGGTGTGACAATGCCTCTGATGCAGTGACAGCATACCAATGCTACTGGCTGTGCCCATGGGGCATCAGTCACACAGCTGCACTGTGTTGCTTCCTCCTGCACTTCTGCATTCCTATCTGTATGAAATATGATACAGAGGGGTATGGTTAGGGGGTATGAGACACCTGAAGTATGAGCTAAAAGAGAAAAGAAAAAAAGCAGGTAGTGTACTGTAACCTTCATTCCCAGCTAGTCTTACAGTCATGATGGTGTTCTGTGACTTGAGATGTCCAGTTGGGACAAGCAATGGTTCCTCTGTCCCAGCGTTCCCTTCTCAAAAGTCTCATAACAGATAATATTTACAAAAGTATATGAGTCCTCATGTTGTCCATCACCCTCAGCAACACTGAAGGCCAGGTTGGATGGGACTCTGAGCAACCTGATCTGGTTCAAGATGTCCCTGTGCCTCACAGTGGGAGCTGGACTAGATGGCCTTTAAAGGTCCTTTTCAAGCCACACTATTCTGTGATTCTTTGATGCCTTGACTGGCCCAGCATCTACAAATGTTGAATCTGGCACATCCTTCTTTGCACCCCTTACAGATTTACTTACCAGCAAACAGACTGCTAAACAATCCCTTTCTCTCTCTTCTCACTGAAAATTCTTTCTTTTAGGAACATTCTCACATAACATCTATAAATGCAACTTTATAATACTAGAAGGGTTCGAAACAAGTTTTGTATCAAGTCCGTTTAGCCTGTTTAGTTAGTTTTCCTGCCTTTCTCAGTATATGCACGTGTGGGTGCAGTGACTTGGAGCTATACCAATCCATAGATGAGCTAGAGAGGACTCTAGAGGAAAGAAATGTCCTTTGAAAATCAGGCTTCAGATGAGTCTTGTGTCAGTGGGACAAGAGCCTGATCTCAATATGGGAAACTTTTCCCTTGTATCAGGCAGATGCAGTGACAAAGAAGTTTGACCCAGAGACTGATAGGTTCTGCTCAGCTGGTATTCTCTAAATCCAAGAGAAGAAAAGCAGGAAAATATATGTTAATGATTAAGGATTGATGTCACAAGGTATAACAATATTACACTAATAAATTACAAGAAAAGACACTTTACCCCTTTAGGCACTCGCTAGCGGTGTTTCTATTGTCCTGGAAATTTCCCTTCCTAAATCGCCTGCTGAACTTTCTGGGTGTCAAAGATAAATAACCCTAAAGAAAAACAACCACCTCATGTAGCTCAGCTGTGACACTTGCAGTGGATTAAAAATCAGCTAAAGCCTAAGCAGAGTCTTGCAGGCATGAGGGTTAACACAAACCAGAGGTGACATTCTTCAGGCCATTGCCGGGGCCTGGGGGGCTCAGCCACATAAAAGACATACAAGTGTGTTATCACATTCAACTTGAAAATTTTCCTGGCTGAGTGGAGATGGTTGAGTTTATAGGGTTGAAATTACCCATGCTCTGCTCTAAAGCTAAAACCATGCTGTGCCGAGGGAGGGGAGCACCCACCCTTTCTCCACCAAAGAGCACTGCACGAGCACACTTGTCCTGGGTGGAGTCTGCAGGAGAGAAACGCATTCCTCATAATCAAGGGTAATTCGAAAGGCAAACAGTGACCAGGAGAGCATGCTATCCAGCAGAAGCCTAATCCTGAACCCAACTCCACAGACGGTTACACAGCCTGCTGCAGTGCCAGGGCAGATGCCAGGGAAGAGACCAGCCACAAACCGAACAGACAGACAATCCAGAGCTTGGCATCTGGGTTCTTCAGCTGCCAGCCTTGCCTCATGAGTCGCCACAATGGTTGGCTCTTGTGCAGAAAACAACAGAGGAAGAGGCTAAAGAGGTCTATGTGCCACACTGCCAGCATTGGGAACAGGCAGTGCCAAGTGAGTATTGCAGTTTCATGCACGTGCCAATGTGCTTTGGAACCGCTTTTACATTTTCAAAAGTAACAACAGAATTCCGGCATAAAGCAAGACAAGCTCTAACATCAAGGATCGTTTCCCTTTCTTCTTTAGATTTTTTGTATGTAAATTTCTTTTTCACTTCATTTTGTTTGCCTCACATATACACTTCAGACAGCTGTGGCACAGGAATGGCCTTCATGCCTTGCGCTCCATACTGATAAAATATTCGAATCTACAGGAATACGTGCACAAATCAGCTAATTTCATAACCAAATGACAAAGCCCCAGCTTGTAAGCCTCTGTTTTACAACATGAGTAATTACTCCAAAAAGTAGCTGCACGAACCCCTGTGTCACTGCATGCTGAGGAGCAGCACGGCACTGTGAGGAAGGGGTTCACAACCATCTCTTTAAAATGCTCTTCTGTCCTGTTTACACTGAACTGACACTTTAATCAGAAGAAAATATTTTTTATATGAATCCCTGTTTATTTTGTTTGGGAAGTTTTTAGGCTATTAATTTGCCAAATGAGCATTTCTAGAAGTGTGTATTTGGACGCATGTATATATATGTGCTTTCCCACATGTGCCATCCAGCAGAGTTATTTAATTCAGATGTTGTTGTTTTCTGAAATAAGTTCATTACTTTGTGTCAAATCAGGATAGTGAGTTCTATTGTTTTTATGTGAGCAAACAGCCAAAAGAAATTGAGATGAGGAAGAAGCCTACAAAAGGGCTGGCTGCATTATTTATCCACTGAAGGGTTTTGTTTCTGGGATGTCTTTTAACATAGGAGCCCTGTTCTGTTATCAAAAGTTCTCTAGGTGCTGATTATGGCCAAAGGGATTACTGTGAGACCTTATAGTAACAGCAAAAGGTATTCCAAATGATCTGTGTTGCTTTGATGCTACCAGGATGGGATCTACTGGTGAAACAGAATGACTGCATCCTGGGATTGCGATGAGGGGCTTTAGATGTGAATAAAATGCTGGGCAGAGTAAAATGCCAGTGAAGGTGAAGTAACAAAAGGCTGAAACCCCTCTGTTTTTCCAAGGCTATGCAACAAGCATAGGAATCAGTCTTTCTCTTGGGAGCTTCTAGAAGATACATCTTTGCCTATAAATCTCACCCACAAAGGGTGTCTACCCCATCTCCCTCCCCAGAAATTTATTAGCCTACTTAATCACATTTTCTCTTCGCCATTTTCAAGCTCTTTGATTCTTCTCCTCTTAGCCTATTCTCTTACCCACTTCTTATTTTTAGACATTTATGGAATCACTCTGTCAAATCACAGCAATAGATCTGATTTTCGGGGGATGTCATGTTCCCAACCATGTTCCATTCATTGTATCTGCAGTTTTACAAGTGCTAATAACTATAGCCTTGCCATCAACGAATGTTGCACATCTTGTTTTAGTGTTTTTATTTGCTCAAAATTGGTCTCTTTGTCCATTAGCCCAATGTGGTAAACTCCACTAATAGCTCTGAGAGAAGACTTAAGAAATTGAGTCTTGGCTTTGATTGGAAATAGAACCAAGCTCAGACATATCCTAAAAATCCTACTTAGGACTGACACTAGGCAAATCACAATATATTCAGTCAACAGGAAGCTGTGAAAGATTTTACAATTTTGATCCATAATGTTTTAAAGAATAATATGGTGCATATTCTGGCTTTCTAACAATATGTATAGTAATTTTTATCTGTACAACATATGAGTTTTTTGGCATTTGTTTTCTGTCCCTGAACACAGTCATTTTTCATTGCCTACCTTTTTATACCTGTTCTTGTTTCATTATTAATTTTTCCTTTGATGCTTTTATATAATACAAGAAAAAGCACATGCCCTGCATGAGGTCTTAGTGGGACTATTTGGTTTACCAGTTTTTAGTACCATGCAGCTACAGTACAATGACATGAAACCTTAAATGATATTATTACATATATTTCCTTATCAACTCTCATCCCTTCTTCCATTTGCTGTAAGGTTGAGTTTAGCCCTATGGTGACTAAAGCCCTGATCCTGCCATCACTGAATTCAAAGATATCAGCAGTGCAAGCAAGATCAAGTTCTGCTGGTCTGCTTTTGAAATGATAAAATCAGTAGACTTCTGTTTACGTGTATAAGCTTGACTTGTCCATCTCTGGAAATCCAGTGCATGAGATTCACCAGATTAATTATGTACTGCTTTTGCTGCTTCAGTTCTTTTTCTCCCTCTGATACTTCGGGTATAGGTCACTACTGGATGCAAATGTGGAACTGCCAAAGATAGAGTTTTGCTCTAATATTGTTTAATTAATTGTTCCTAAAAATCTGGTTCCAAGTCCTCAGCTGGTGTAAATTGCTGTAACTCAGTTTATTGCAGTGACACAAGACCATTTTACAAGTGCTGATGTTCTGACCCCTGCTTTACAAACACAGATAGCCAGCTAGAATGTTGCTGCAAACAAGGTCCACAATGTTTTCCTCATTCATTACATACATAAGCGGCAAAAGTGGGACAAGTCAGAAGGAAACACTTTACACCATTATTGACACACAGAACAATGTCTCTTCATTACATCACAATATACCAAACTTACCCATGCAGGTAACAAAGGCACCTATCTCAGCAGCCAGGATGGCTGCTCTTTAGTTAGCACACAGTCTTGCACTCCCTGAGGTATGGAGGACTTGAATTGAGCTGGATAATTTAAATCTGACTGTAGGTAGTAGGTCCAAAGAGGCAGAGATATGGTGAACTGCTCAGTCCTCTGTGCTCCCCAGAGAGGCTGCCTTGACCTGCATTATTTCCACACTATCTCACTCTGCTCCAGTAGACCTGCAGCTCTTCAGTGCAGGGAGTAGGTGCTGAGGCAATGAGCTTGTCCTCTTTGCCCCTCGCAGGTGGCATTCCCTCATTTTGCCATCACTAGAGCAGCCCCTGCCAGGAAGCTTTTGAGAGCAGGCAGACCCAAGGGCTGAGCATGGATAGCAGCCTGGACCAGGTGCTGCTGCTGCTGCCCCTGCTCCATGCAGCAGTGCCCACATGGTCAGGGCTCTGCTAATGCACCCTGAGTCTTCAGCTGCTGTTCCCATCTATTTCTCTGGACTGGGACCTGTTTTACAATTTGAGTTAAGTGATGTTTCATTAATTCACACCCAGAGTTTAGCAGTGATTTTTGGTCACGTCTCTTACTAAGCATGAGCATGTTATGAGCATGAACTTTGTCATTAATGCAAGATCTTACAACTAAACTCTCTTCTAGTGTGCCTCAGACACGTTTTTCCACAACAATCTGAAAATGTCAAACTTATGATAAGACAAATAGCTACATTGAATTGGGCACATTACAGATAATTTTGGCTTAAATGGCAATTTCACTTCAAGAAATCTACCTCTTGTATGAATGAGAGTTTTTCCACTGATTTCTAGGATGTCATCCTTGATTTTTCAAAGGTATGTTATACTATTTATAAATTTATACGCACAATCATATGGATCTCCATTACTACAGAAAATATATATTATTAGATCCATAAACTGGCCTTGAAGAGGGTTACATTTCTTATTGCATACTTTTAAATTGTGCTTTACCACATAATTACATTTCATGATTTGATATAAATACATTTCTGTTGAATGTATTCATTCACAGAGGGAACACAGGTTCCCTCTGTGTGTGTGGGACCCTGGATTTCTGTATGCAAAATCCAGCCCAACTTTAGGCTTTAAAATACTTGCTTAGATAGGTAGTAGCAAAGAAAAAGGTGGTGGCAAAAGAAAAGGGCATGCAGGATACACCTTATTTGTGGAGCAGGACCTGTTTTGAAGTTCACATATATGTCCAGGTCCAGTGCAGGTCACCTGCACTAAGTCTTCACATCTCTGTTGAGATAGTTCAGTGTGTTTGCTGCCCTTATGTTTAATATATGAACTTCAGCCAGTGTGGGAAAACCATAGCTTCCTACTTTGGCTGTTTTAGTGTAAAGAAATCTGCTTTCCATCAGTAGATAAACTTTGTTAAGGCAAGCAATAAATTAACAATTACAAAATTTATAGAGATACAAATACTTAATTGAAAAATTTACTTTAAACGAAGAGCAAAGTAAATTTTAAATTCATGGTAAAGACACTCCCATATGGTTATGCATTAAAAATGGTTTTCCTGTAGGATACTCATCACAAAAAAATCTGCATAGGATTTTCTTTACCTCCTTCTATCCAACAGATCATGTATTGTTATTCAACATGCATAAAAGTAGGGGAATCTTGCTCATCTTCCATGAACAAGTGTGAGAATCTTATCAATGCAATAGCTTATAAATGTCTCTTATCAGTCAATGGCAAGTATGTACAAGCAGAGACCTGCTACTACAATCAACAGTAAGATGCTCAATGTAAGACACTAATGCAGTAAAATCACATTGGAGACATTTCTCTTTGTAGCTTCTGAGCCAAATGTTGCTCTCTGTTACACCCATAGAATGTCCATTAAATTCAGTGACCTGAATTTAGACCAGGAAAAACAGAACATAATTTTGACTTGGCAAATTTGAGCTAACTTTACAGAAGTCTAGCAGACACCATAAGTAACTTAATCTGAGGAGGGTCTTCTCCTGTTTCTAGTTTCATCTGAACATGCTGTCAGGAGATTCAAAATTTGCCCGTCATTTGATTCACATCTAAAATACATTAAATAAGGCAGCAGTACCCTGAAAAGCAGAACTGCAACAACATACTCCATTCTGTATTATATGTGCATGATGCATTTATATGTCTTGTTTTATCACTCTCTGTGCAAAATCAAAGCCTAAATATTAAGCTGCATTGCTTTCCATGGCACTTTACTTATGATTCCTTTCTGTTCTCACTTGTCCAGCCATAAATATCTTTTCTTTCCCTTTTTCAAGTCAACAATACAAATATTTACTGTATATTTTCACCTCATAGTTTCAGTACTTGTATAGTACTTACATATTCAATCAAATCCTTTCATTCATACTTGTTCCCTAGTATTTATTCCTTTCATTCTAAGCTTTGGTTCTCTGCCTGCAGGGACTCAGCAATGCACTCCTTAATGTACACATTTCTAGTACCCTCCTGTTTGGACACTGTCCAAGGCTGGTATTCACAAAATGTTATTGTTTGGTTCAGATGTAGGAGAAATACCTTTAACACTGATGTAAAATTTGGAGCAATTTTATCATTTGATAAAACCAAGTTAAGGAGCATCAGTGACTTACTGGCCCCATTTGTGTTTACTGTTTGTGATGTTTGTGCTCTTCCAAGTAAGTCCAGCAGCCTAAGTTAAAATCATGGAACAGTTTTTCCAAGGAAGTGGTCACAACACCAAGTCTGTTCAGGAGTTCAAGAGCCATTTGGACAACACTCTCAGGCTCATGGTCTGATTCTTGAAGTGTCCTCTGCAGTGCCAGGGGTTGGGCTTGATGTGTCCCTTTCAATGTGGCGTGTTCTATGAATCTGTGATTCTGTGATTCTATGATTCTTTGATGGAAAGATGGTGGCTGTAAACATGCTCTATGTACATCTGTTTTCCTTAAGTTGATTGACTGTGGAGCTGTTTTTCAGCTAACAAGTACTGGAGTCAGGCTAAAAATCATCCCACAATCCTTTCTCAGGTAGAAGCTCAGGCTGAAGCTGTGGTCCTCACTGGGCCATTGCACTGGTCACTCCCTTTACATGCAGGCCTGGCAGGAGGACATGCACATGCTACACAGCCCTTTCACCATCCCCTCCCAAGCCAAGGAAGCCTTCTGAGAGGACCTTTTCCATGCACTTTACAGCCTTTTTCTCTGCCATACAGAAAAGAGCAGCATTCACATACCTGATAAGTATTCCCATTAGCTCATGCACAGCATTTTTCCCTAAAAAGAAAACCCATCCCTTCCACCTTGCAAATAGCTGTGCAGAACAGCACCCTACAACTCAGGCATGACTGAGCTACTTTCAGTATCAGCCCTGATTTTTATCTCCATGAGGAATGATTCCTCTTCTACATAAAATAAAAATTACCCTAACCTTCAGCCATAGCATTAGGGAGTGAATCAGTCATATTTTCCCCTTCACATTTCTGAGAACACATAGAGGAAGAAATAAAAAATTAAAAATATTAGATATTGCCTTTTGACTTTACTGCTAACACAATAAAGCAGCATCGTAAACTGAATCATGGAAGTCTGCAGTCTTCATTGCTCCCTTTGCTGGTATTACTTCATGGATATTGGAGCCCTTAGGGAAACTGGAATATGAATAAAGATTTTTTTTTAAATCAGCCGTTTTTTCTTGGTTCTGTTTCTAAAAATAATGCAGTTTGCAAAAAACAGAAGGTTTGGTTTATAACACAAACAAAATTGTTACATTCTGAATGGGTTGTAAGTACCTGATTCTTTGCCTTTTTACTCATCCCTGCTAAAAAAAAAAAAATCTGCAAATCCATTTGCTAACCAGCTGCACCTCTGTACTGAACAGATAACAACCTGTGCAAGCCAGGCTTTGCTGTGAATCGGTGCTGATAGGCCTGAATCTCATAGCTTTTTTTAAATGCTAATGACAAGAAACATTTCCTAAGCCAAAACGCTCTTGTAGATCTGTCTACTTCTATTATGACTGATATTTGCTTGTAAGTACATAGAACACTTGTTCACTGTGCCTTATCTGCTATGGTGCAGCATGCTGACCTACATACCATTCAGCACAATATGATGCACAAACATCTTCTAAATAATTTTTCATTTTCGACTTAAAAACAGTAGAGGCAAAATAGGATTGCTGCAAATCTAACAAAGAGATGGCATTATTTCCAAATAAAAATGTGCATTTTTCCAAAGAATTTATTTGTCTAGCAGCATGAAGTTCATACATAGCAATGCTTAAAAAGGGTGTTGAATTGCGATTAGGAAGGAAGGACTTAGGAAGAAGAACAAACCACATCTTTTCTACTTACATAGAATAATTAAGCTAACTTATTTCTCATAACAATTAAAAGTTCAGCCTTTCTGAACCATGTTTTCGCAATATCACTAAATGCTGCTGATATAAGAGTGCTGAAATAAGTGTGATAATAACAATAAAGAATGATGGATAGAAAAGGATACAGTAGCTAAGGGAACAGAAATGATAGTCTATTACCTGCCATTGTCAAGCTAAACAGAAGTACAGTATTTATGATTTTTGCTGTGATGCCTGCTATGTTGTATAAGCCCGGTCTTTATGATGATACTTGTCTACTGAATGAAATAATTAATACGTCAGTTTTTATTGTAAATAAATATATGTCTGCCCAGTGGCCAGACATTATTTATATTAACAGTAGCACAGCCTCATATCTATCAAAAGCTTGAAGAGAAAAATGTACTTTTGGAGCTAAATTTTAGGAGTAAAACAGAAAATCTCCATCAATTCAGACCATTCCTAATCAATTTATATTCTGAAATGTTAAAGAAGGGCAGAAAAAGAAGCCTGCTCAAACAACAGAAAAAATAGAAATGCTTTGCCTTAGCAGGATACAGTAGCCCTAGCTCTAAAATGTATATAACTATAAATTACTTCTACATTGTAAAATGGGGTACATAAACCTAAATTAAAGACATTTTAATAGAAATCTGGCTTATAGTTGCACTCAATTAAGAAATATTTATTGTCCTGTTACTACCTCTAGATGAAAAAAGAAAAAAAAAAAAAAACAAACCAAACCAAACTAAACCAGTATAAAAATTAGAGGAAGCATCAATGTTTAATCACATAAGAATTTTAAATTAATGACACAACAGGTATGTACTATTTATTCATTTGCTAAGAAAATACTGAATTTTCATACCCACAGTCACTACAATCCTTTTGTTTCTGGTGAAACATATGGCCCAGGAATCAGTTTGATCGCTGTTTTAAACTGCAAGAATGAAAATAATTTGGGGACCAATCCAAGCTGCAGTGAGGTCAATAGAAACATTTCCACTGATGCTTAGGAGCCCTTGGTCAGCCTGTTGTCTGTTTTATCCCATGCTGTTATTCCATTGTTTTGTTTTAGAAACATAATGATATGAAAAAGTAAAATGTTTGGTACTTTTACCTATTACCTATTTTACCTTTGATTCATTTTTAGAACAAAAGGCTATCTGTAAATTCATGTCCGAAATGGTCAAAACTCGCTGATCCTTTTTTTGTTTCACTGTGCACCTTCTTGCACACAGTCCAGAGGCAACATCTCTCAGACAAGCCACTGACTTTTATTAAAGTGACAGGCAGCATCTTGACTCACGTTAGTTATATATCATTAATGAGAATAACATCTTATAAATCCTCAAGTAGCTTGATGAGTCCAACATACAAATGGTGTGCAGTGATGTGGCTTCCAGAAATAGATTACTAGAGACACTGATACATCTTATGGCATTACCCTGCAATTGATGCTGCTTTTGGTAGATTTAACTCTATAAGTAAGGTGGATTTCCCATTCATGTATCAGAATTGTTTTCCAGGTTCCTTTTTAATTTTGCAACATCTGCCAGAAAAACGTTGGGCCAGACCTGCACCCACTGTTCATTTAAATATGGGGGTACATGTAATTGCTATTGTGCTCAGCAGTTATGAGCTCTGTGATGTTAACAGAAGCATAGACCAGGGATCAGACTTAACTATGCCAGGTCCACAATCCATGTACTCCACACCAAAATCATGGACTACTAGCTTAGCTACAACTAAGGTTCAAATCATTCCCTGTACTCAGGGAAAGCCAGTCTTGGCAGATTCCTGATGAACTGGGTTTCAACGTATTATACTGGTTTGGGTCTGACCCAAATCCCCAAGGAGGATGTGAACCTAAGCTGAGATGCAATGCTCAGTGCAGTATTCAGGCTGAAGTGTTTCTACTCACATGTGCTTCCAACTTTGGCCTGCTTTGACACATGGGTGCATGCTTGCAAGTAAACAACATGAGTAGCAGGCAAATCTAGGCTGTAAATGCCTGAATGAACTTGTAACCACTGGCATAAGTTTTATGATCAAGAACTATATTAATCACAAATACCCCTGGCCATATCCTACTGTATTGTCTAAGACTGCTACCTCATGGTACATTGTACCCAGGACTGTATTCTGAACCCAACAAGGCTTGTGTGACTTTTTTGTTTCCAAAAGGAGTAAATGAGAGGAAATCTCTAAGATATACATTGCTATAGTCCTTTCTCATTGAATTCATTTCATTAAGCATACATATCTGCAATAGAGTTTGCTGTGATGCACCTTTTACAGAAGAGCATGACTTGTAAGGGTTACAAGTCTTATTCAAAGTCTAATGGGAAATCCGTAAAGGAATGATGGAATAAATTTCACATATCTCTCTTCATCTTTGTTTAGGCCAGCACATAGTATGGATTGTTTCTCTTCCAGCTGTAGCTCTTCTAAAAACTTGCATTATCCTTAAATGTATAGAGGACACAATTTGCACCCTTTAGCACGAGTACATGCAAGTAAATATTGTTATTCCAAAGGCTGATTCTTTTCCATCACACTGTACTTGTCATTGGCCAAATAAACCAAGTCTTCTAACACAACACTGGAAACATAGCTAGTGTCTGCATATTAATTAGCCTTCCTGACCTGAATAGACAATTACCTAGGGCCCTGGCCTTCATTTCCTAAGCACCCTAAACTCCACAGCAATGAACAAAACGAAAGAAAAGGCCTTTATTTTGGAATTACATCTATGAAAATATTGCTCTTGCTTAAGAGATGGGATTTCTGAAAATGCCATGGAGAGTTTCTGATACTGCACAGAAGAACAGCATTGTTTTTGTTCCAGATGAGGTCTTGTGCCCCCCTAAATGACTGTCACCCAAAACTTAGACTATCCTTTGTGCCTTAGAAAAAATATGGATAGTTTGGTTAGGGCTTCTATAGTTCTGACCAAATATGTGTATAACTTAAAGCTGTTCTCTATTTTAATAAAAGAAAATGAGGTAATACTATAAAAATAACTTCCTTTGATCCTAGAAGCACTTTATTACAAGGTTTGCAAGCCAACTGGAATGAAAAACTTTTAAATAAAAAATTAATGCAAAAAAGCAGAGCTGGGAGATAGCTAGATTTAAGAAATATTGCCTTTTCTTTTACTCTGAGCTTCTGCAAAAAATATTTTTGTTTAAAAAAAATATGATTCCCCTTTCAACTCATTCCAGACACAATTTTACAGGTAGGCTCTGTGACTCATTAAATCCAGCTTTGAAGATGCACCATAACATAAAGTATTACAATTATCATATACCCTAAAAGCCTGTTTGGAATCTAACTCAGTAAAATTTATTAATGATCTGAAGAAGGTGGTAAATTCACACATGATATTTAATTGGGAACTACAGAGAGCAGATATATTCACAGTGAATGAAGAGAAAATCAAGGTCTTGTTTTAATTTAAAAAAAAATTAAAGAAAGTTATTAAATCTGTTTAAAAATTACTTAAAACTTTGTTTCTCAGAATTGTGTTTTCTCTAATGTATTTTTTCCCCAGAAACATTGTTATGTATGGAAAATGGACACCTGGAAAATATTCAGTCCTTTTGAAATTACAGATATGCCTTCTCACCCTTTGCATTGCTGTGGAGGCAACATTAGGCAGTGCTTGATTAAACTGAGTTTGACAGAAGAGAAAAAAGAGTATTTTAAAAATAAAAAGAATGTGATATGAGAGAACAAATCAACAGGAAATTATAGTGATAAGAAGGAGGGGAATTTGGAAAGGCCTGTAAATGCTCTTAGGCAGGGAGACAGTAGATTGTAAACAAAAGTGTAAAATAAAATGCACATATGCATCATGTGAACTCAGAAAAAAATAAGTAACAAAGAAAAGGACATGTAAATATTTGAAAGGTGACAGAGGCCATACAGGCCATGAATTCACCTGCAAGAAGCCATACAAACCCCATCATTTGCAACATTTAAAATTGGACTGTCCATGGATCTAGAAAATGCACTCTGGAGAATAATCTAATATTACAGGGAGGTAAATTAACAGAGCAGCAAGGTCTCTTCCATTCCTTATTTATGTGATAAATCCATTGTAAAAACACTTACACCATAAAAATTTATATCTTTCCACAATATACATAGAGCAGCCCTGTTCTGGAAGAGGCTGAGCAGCTGCTTGAAGGGCACAGGTACCCTGTGCTTCCAGGAGAGTCATGACAAAGCAGCGGTTATCTCCAAATTACAAAACGAAAGAAAAAAAAAAAAACACTAAAGTAAAGACAGTATCTGACAATGTTCCATGAACAGAAGCCCATTAAAACTAAGAGGACATTTGCCTTTAAATGGATGGATATCATTATGCATGCAAAAGTGCCCAAAAATAAAAAGGCAGAGTGGCTGCATTTCGAGGAAACAGTTGAGCGGCAGCAACCATTACCTTAGCAATTGCAGCACACGGGCTCTCTGCTCTGCAGTCTAAAATGAGGACATTCCCTTTGCTGTGTGATTTACTTTGAGAATGCTGCAATCTTCTTTTTCCTCAGGTAAAATGTCAATGAGCAGTGTCCCAAACGTTTTCCCTGATCTTGTCAGGAGTCACTTTGTTTCCACAAAGAAAAAAAACAGTAAAAACCCCAAACTTCCTGCTATGTTAACACTGCACAAAAACTCCCAAAAAAGAGGAGCTGGTATGAGATTGGAAGCTCATGCCAGGCAAGGATCACACAGGACTGCCGCAGTGCAAAGAACGGATCCAAATCAGCCTTTCCACAGCCTGAGCAATAATGTGTTCTAGCTTGGGGCCAGCATGCAGACTGCACTGCATCTCTATCAGGTTGCGGAGGTGCCACAGAGAGGGAGGTTGTATGAATGAAACCAAGCAAAGACAATAGGATTTGGCCCTTTATTTAGGTGCCAGAGAGATGGTCTGCAGAATTTAAAGGCCATGTACTACCAGACATAATCTTATGGACAGATGGATGGATGGATGGATGGATGGATGGATGGATGGATGGATGGACGGACGGATGGATGATTTTGTTTAAGATACCACATGATACTCAGGCTTTTACAAATATATACATTTCACTACATATTTATTTAGTGCTTGACCTTGCCTCTCTGTATTTATTGCATCATGCATAACTACTGGACTGTGAAAAGCAGAAAGTACCTTCTCTGTCATGGCAGAGCATAAAACATCGATGACTGAGTTCTTTCATTTGTCAGCAAAAAGAATGACAGAATAGATTTGAACTGAGATCAAAGAAAAGGGAAAATGCTGCCTTTACATTGTTAAAAGCCATTCCCCCCACTTCTGCATCAAGCCTCATTGCAATAAAAGGGAGAAGAATGCTAAGTGGCCCCTCTGCTCAAGCATGGTTGGCATGGATTCAAGGAAGGTCTGCAATGAGATCAGCACTGAACCAGGAACATGTACCTCTGCCTCCCATTGTTTCTACCCAGCCCCTGGGTCACAGCACGGTGGTATCACCTGCTTATTCAATATTGTACCCTCATTTTACATTACTCACTGGTAGAGGTGACTTTCTTTTCCCTTCTTCATACTATAAGTAAGGCTTCTGGCATGGGGAACAAATGGAGCATTCTTATCAAACAGGTTGTTTATACTTCTGAATTTAATGTTGAGGTGTACTGTTAATTCTTTTTTTCAAGCACATGGGGAACTGTACTTTTCAGAGACTCTCAGAATTGCTTTGAAGTAGATGTTGTGATGTGTTCTATTTTGCAGAGCTGCTGAGCTGGAAGTCTAGTGTGAACAAGTGTGTATTCCAATAACCATTGGTGACAGGCACATTCCCAGGTCAGAGATTTTTTTGGCTCAAAATCCCCATCCAGTTTTCAGGAAAAGGCTTTTTTATGGAAATAATAATAGGAAAATCCAGAAAGACAAATCAGTGAGATTTAATAGCCTACATGTGGAGGTCAGAAGTGTATTTGTAGATCAGTAAATCGAAAGCTGTATTTTAAATATCCATCTTGATGCTCATTTCCTGAATAGAATGAAAATAACAAGACAAAGAGAATCTAAAAGGGACTGTAAGCTGATCTACTGATGCGACAGCATGATAGCAATTTATACGTGTGTCTGTTTAGTGCAGATTTACAGTAAAACTTACAATCTTAGCAGTAAAACCCTGCAATCTCAGGTGCTCTCTGAAAGTCACAGCACATGCACAGAACCAAAAAGAAGGAAAATTCCCATCAGTTTCATCTAGGACATTTTTATCCGTGATTTTCAGTCAGCAAAAGGAAGGTCATTTTGGGAAAGATAAATTAATTGTAGTATACCTTCATAGTTCAGTGTTATGCTATCAGCATGTTTGAGTTTGTATCATCAGTTTCATAGTTAATAATATAAGCCTAAAAGTCATGTTTGGCACAGTATCAGTAATTTGCCAGTGATATTTAGTTTTTAGGGACAGAGGTACTTTTCACCACACAGGCCTAGAGTAATTTTCTGTGTTCAAGAATAGAGTTTTCTCCTGATTGTCATTAACAGGAGCATAGAGAGTTGTCTTTTCTTCGGTTTGCACTGCCTTCTCTAAACCCCATATGCCTAATTTTTTATTCTTTCCACCCTTCTAATACAGGTGACCAACCTAGTAGCCATCAGTTGGTTCCTGAACAAGATTGAGCACGCACAGGCCATTTGCTCTGGCACACTCATCCAAACATGCACCTGCACAGCAGGAAAATCCTTTCCATGGAGCAGTGCAGCTGGCCTGGCCAGCAGCAGGCTAAGCACAGCTGCAGATACCTGCAGCCTCTCTGCCCTGGGGTTGGTCAGCCTGGGAGGATGCTGGCCATGAGAGCAGCACCAACAACCTGCTCACAGGGGAGCCTTCCAGGGCCACACACAGAACACCTGCAGGCAGGGATGTGAGTGGCAGGGACACTGGGGGTTTGCTGACAGTGTGAGGTCCTCTGATGGCACCACTGCAGCAGCAAGGAGAAGCTGATGTCAAGTTAGGGATCCTCCAGTCTCTGGGACCTTCTGGAGCAGAATTTTTATGGTTCAGTGATTCCTCAGAGATACTCTTTTTCCCTAGACTCAAATACTCATCTATGACACCAGGCCTAGAATTGGGGTAAATATTCAGTATCTGTATAGGCACAAGGGTAGTTGATGTCATGGGACAAAGCCTTTTTCAAGGGTGTCCTACCAATCTGAAAGGATATATGAAAGCCAGCTTAAGTGCCAGTAAGATTTATCACTGAAAAGCACAAGCTTTATGTTGTCAAAAGTGGTGAGTAAGAATTGTGTATCCATAAAGCGTAGAGCCAAGCAGCTGGCAGCACAGAAAATGTACCTAGAGATGCTGGGTATAACTTTATTTGTGCCCTCAGTGATACTACAGGACCTTTATTTTTTAAGGACAGCTTTTGTTTCTGCATGAAGCTTGGAGCTGGTTCCTGGGAAAGCAAAAGACTTATGAAGGAAATTATTGGAAACCTAAATTTAGGCACCACTTTACATTTACCTGGAAACTAGAGAGTACACACTAAAACTGGTTAATCTATATGGTTATAAATGGGCAAATTTATCAATCTGCTCCTCAGACACTAACGAGGAGCATCAGTGGGGGAGACCAAATTCCATGCTAAAGTTCAGCAGGGACAGAGGAAGAGTCTGTGACTAGTTTTTAACACAGTTCCCTGTTTGAAGAAGGCAAGATATCAGTTTTCCCTGCACTTTGAGGGTGGGGCAGGGGCAATGAACAGTATTTTGGAATAAACTCTTGTTGCTGAGAAAGGTGTTTGCCATATCTCAAGCTGTTTCTGGACAGGCAGGTGGGGAAATTGGCTTCCTACCAGCAGAGCTCCTAACCCTGTACCAGCAATGTACAGGAGGGGGAAAAGTACTGATACATGTTCATGGAAGGGTGGAAGTATGCACAGGAAGAGTTCCTTGCAATCTGAAGGAGCCACGCCGACTGGGCTCACGCTAACACACATGGGTCCAGACCCAGTGTGCTGGTTCAAACTCACCATTTCCACCTCTCATGTCTAATTAGATGAGGAGGCTGGGGAGGGAAGGGGGCACTTCATATGTACCCCCTGCTCTAAAAACTACAAAGTGAGAAATTGGAAACTTCTTTGTTCTTTCGCCATCTTTGTTCCTTGCTTCTCAGTATACCTGCAGTGTTTTCCCCTCCCCAACCATTCCTGATCTTTCTTTCTCACAAACAATTGCACAGCTGAGTAATCGCGTTTTCATAGTAATCTAACTTTCTAAATTTGAGATCAGTCTAGAAAAGAACAACATTCCCTTATTATAACAGTATATCACATCTCATCCCCCACTTTCAACACAGCATTCCAGCAAGTTCCCACTACCCATCTGATGAGGAGAGGAGGTAGGTAACTTTCTGCTGAAGACAACATCTCTCTTGCCTGTTTACACTGGAACCCAAGTCAAACTTTTTCCAGCAAGCTTCTCAGAGGAGAAGGCCAGAGCTGCAGCATTGAATGGCTCTCTCCTCACACTGGAGCTGTCAGCTACAATCAAAGCATCCATGTATGGTATTTCCAGTGGAAAAAAAAAAGTACACAGATGTATAGTTTGCATTTATGTACTGTAGGGACACCCTTGAATCGTGTTAAAAAATGTCAGTCAAGACATCTGGTCAGCTGTCCTAATCCATATTGGGGTTTTTAGACTACTGTTATGCCCCAATATGCTTTGAACATTGCCAATATGCTTTCTCTGCAGTAGCAGCAGTGTGTCCCCTTTGGTTTCACAGCCCATCCCCGGCATTGTTTTTTATAGTGTCACGTACAGAGCAAAATGAAAAACCACATACTGTATCTCGTGTGTCTGGCTAATGAAACTGGTAGGACAAACCTTGTGTGATTAGGAACAGGGACGGATTGGCTTAGGTCTAGTTCATCTTACGGACTGCAAAAAGAATCAGCTGTCACTTGTGCCATGCAGCAGATGGACAGTTTGCATCCGATTTACATGCAGGCGCCAAAGCCTTTAGAAGCTTTGGCAGCCCACTTGCCATCAGGCAGCAGACTTTGATGTCCTGCAGATGGTTCCAGCAGCCATCTTGCGCTCGCGGTGCGCGGCGCTGTTGTGCCTCCTCGCCGGCGCCGGCCCTCTCGCTCCGGTGCCTTTGGAGCTGCCGCAGTGCGTGGTGCCTACCCAAGGCTCGGCACCCTTTGGCCGCTGCCTAGGCACAGTTGCATTTTCATTTCAATACAAAGCTCCGCTGTGCTTTGCTTTTATGGCAACTGCGTGCTCGCACCCACATTAAAAATCCTAACAGTGCCTACTGCAAGCTGTCCCCCCTCTCTCTACGCTGAGTTTCACTGTGCTTCACATTCCCTACCTAGAACCCCGACAAATCCACCACCCCCGCTCCCTTCAACGATAATAGCATAATTTCAGAACAACCGCTGATCCAATTTCTGTATGAATTTAGCTCACCAATGCAGCTTTGCCTTAACACGGTTCAACCCGTCCTAGGTAATGACACGGAACAAAGAGTTTTCTTCATGGTGGTCAGGCTAATCTTGCTCCATGAATAGCCCAGAGTAATCTATCAGCAGTGGAAAGCTGTGGCTGGAGGTCTTCCAAAACCAGCTCTTTCGCATTTGGTAGGAGCAGTTAGGAATTCTGACTGGCACTATTAGTCGGGAGCCGTGTCATCATGCTACAGAAGGGACTGCAGTTGTCCCCACTAGGTAGGATCAGCCCAGCATATTCTACCACATTTTTCCATCCCTTGAGTATTACTGGAAGTTCAGCAAAAAGTCTCTGATGAGGCTTTAAGAACCAAGCTAGAAGAGGCAAATTCAGTAATTGTGATTTCCAGACAGCCGTAAGTAATAGAAAATATGGGAGGGGTTGCTGGCTGGGGGGAAAAATATACATCCATATCTACACACACACACACACACACACACACATATAAATTGTCAATTAATGTGGACTGGTTACAGCCAGCAAACAAGAAGAAAAAATAAACAGTTAATTAGAGCTTTTGGAATCATTGTTATATATACAGTACATCATTTGCAGGTGCTACAAAAGTGAAAAATAACCATTATAATTACTAGTATTCAAAGATTCATATTTTCCCCCATGTAATTGATTTAGGATTATCAGTTTTCTTGTAGTTATACAAAAGGCCTGTCAAGGTGTTTCCACACGTGTTTGGCTCATGCATGTTCCAAAAACAAGTCAAAATGCCATTGTATTTTACACGGCAGAGTTGAAGTGACTCTGAAAAATAGGCCAGGTTTTACCTGGATTATTATCTCAGTTAAATTATCTTACATATGTTTTAATTTTTTTTTGTTCATACTTTCTTCATCTTTTTTTCCCTCTCTCTTTTTTGTTAAAATACATCTGTGTTTGTTGACTGCCCCAGATTATATCTAAGTGAGGAGTGGGAGTACTTGCACCTGGTACAGTATATGTAGCTTAACAATACATATCATTACATTATTTACAGCTCATTTTATGTTATTCAATAGTAAACTCCAGATTAACCCTTTGAGAGCCTGGCTGGTGCCTCTCAGAGAGGCAGAGGAGCTCGGTGTTTTTCAGGGCTGTGGGAGTACATCTATAACTGCATTCATAAAGATGGCAGTGTGCTCATTATAACAGAGATCACCACCAGAGCCAGCTAATTCCTCTCCCAGGAAATCTCGTCCGTAATCACATTCCTTACCACACCATGCTTGTACTTCTGCTGATAACACAGGTTATAAAAGGGACTCACTCAGTGCTGGAGTCAATTAATGAACAGGCTTTTTAACCTCCTTTATTGGAATACATTCAGCACCAAGGGGACCCGATGTTGTGCTGCTGGCAGGAAAAGGGCCCAAGGAATGCCATTTCAGGATGCTTCAGGCCTGTGTCCAGTTTCCCAAAATGGGCATCAGGACTGACCTCATATGGACCTGACTCAGCAGCCTCAGCTGACCTCCTACCCAGAGGAGAGGAGACAGCACTCAGATAAAGCCTGAAGAAATACTTTTCCCACAGTCCAGGGAGGAAAAGTTCTCTCTGACCAAAGTACTTATGGATTCAGGCATCACCTTCGCTTCCCCTTGCAGATGGAAAAGGCCACGAGTCACAATCTCTTGTTGTGGTTGCATTTGTGGAGTGGTTGGGTTTTTTGCCCAGAGGAGAGAGGGAGAAAGGCAGGGAAGTTGCAAAAACAGACAATATAGAAGAGGAAATGAAAATGGCGAGATCTGGGGTGACAGACATCAGGACAGGGAAACTTGAATACACAGTGCCACTCAAAACCTTTCCCTCTATTTTAGCAATATTCAGCATGGTCACGCCAGGCAGAGAAATGCACAAACTGGCCTTTCCTTTCTCCAGCAATTTGTTTGGCATACAGCACACGTATCTGTCAAAATGTTGTGTATGCCATGCGGTGCTGAGATAATTCTTCTGTGGTAAGCACCGAAGTAGGAAGGGGCTCCTGCATCATAACGCTCCTATTCCTAACCTTTAAATACTCATCAATATCTCTGTTGCTGAATTAATCAGTCTCAAGATTATCAGCAATTTAGTTGCATTTTGTTGGTAATTAGCTTGATAAATTAGCATCTGCAATATAAAACTTGACATCTTATTGTTCCCTCAGTTTTATGGTACTTCTGGAAAAAAAAAAAAAACAACCAAACAAACCAACCAAACAGCAGTTTATTTTAAAAAACGATCATTTCTATTACAATAAAGACAGATACCAAAACCAAAGTTTGACAAGCTTAGTAGCTGACAGAAACAAGCTCCATTGATATCCACTGGGCAAAATATCAAAGATGAATAGCTCATAATGCAAACTTCAAAAGTATGGTTTAAAAAATAAAATTTGAATCCGTTCGCTGTGGGCAGCTGCTTCTTGTGAGTAAAATAAAATAAATGTTCAATGAATTAATTTTCCACATTTTCTGTAGAAAGACTGACAAATAAACTTTAAAATGTGAGAGAATTGAGAATTAATAGGAAATAACTGTATTTATTCCAGCAAGTCCCTCAAAGCTCTCTGAATTTTCTCAAATCAGGTAAAAAAACCAAACCTTTTCTTCTCACCCCACTTTTCTTTTCTGGGCCATATTGTTACATCTTGGGGACACCCCATTGTGCAGAACACTAATGTCTTTTTCTGTTTTGGGGGCAATCAAGCAGCAACCAAAGGCAAGCCCATACTCCCATCTCCTCCTTTTCATGATGAAAGGGAAGAGTGGGTAGGTATCTTTCTCAGAAAAAAAAAAAAAAGCTTAAACTATAGCAATTTACCAGTACAGATGTGGTATTATAAACTGAAAATTCCTCAGCATTTTGCCTTAGCCATTATTCCTGATGTAGAAAACTATGCTAATAGAAACATTCCTATTAATCTGAATTTGAGATATTTCATACAATGTATATTACCTTTCTGCTGCCTGCAACCTTCTGCCAGGTTTTTTTCCCCCCCTTTTTTAGGAGGTGCTTTGAGAGGAATATACCATGAGAACAATACACAGCTGCTGCTGTATAGAGATATCTAATTGTCAATATTGTGGAATTTCTACAGCTTATTACTTGCATTCAGTCTAATTCTGGGCAAATTGCCAGTCACTTCAGGGACATTCAAGTGAGCCATATTACACGTGGTACGGCATCACAGCTTTAAGATACCCGGCTGTTTTGCCTCTGGCCAGGGAATGTTTGTACCAATGCTACTGAGTGAAGGGGGGTAACTACAAATAAAATAAAATTTGTATTTTTTCAAGTGGGCTGCATTTCAAGCCCAGATGTTAGTAATGAAAGATTCAATTTAAGGATTTAAATTACAAATAAATAAAGTATGAAACAGATGTGATTTTTAAGGAAGTTCAAATTATCCAGGAAGAAAAATATCTCTGTGCATGACAAAGTAATAGGGATTGTCTTGAGAGTCTGTTGAAAACAATCTGCTGTGCTAGATACACCCTAAGGACAGGATTGGTTTGGAATGGGAAGGACTGGTGGAGCTTGTCATTAAACAAAAATTGTGTTTAATAAAACTTTATAACCGTGATTAATCCTATGAGGCCCTAAAGGAGTTTGCAGTTTCTGATAAACACATTTTCCTTGTTTGCAATGGTAATGATATTTTGAAGTGAATGGAATCTGAACAAAAAACTCTAAGGGTAAAAAAGGACTTGTCAGGTACCACCTATGAAGAAATTACCATGGCACAAAAGAAAGAAGGACCACCCACAAGGGAAACCTTAGATTATATGTTTGAAAGATGGGGGGGAAATTATGGGTTGATACAGGTCTCTCTTTACAGTAGTTTGATCACCACAGAATTGCCTATAAAACCCACAGAAATTATTCGAGGCCCTCTTGCATGTGAAGATTAGAATCCCACATGTACGATGCAGGTGCTCACTGGCAAAAGAATGAAGTACTGGAACTGCTGCAGTAATTTTAAAAGCCATGTGTATGGAGAGCAGGGAACATCACACAGTGTGGTTGTTTTGCTGACCAGCACAAAGTCCCAGGGCTGCACGTTTAAAAAGTCACATTTTGCAGGGAGAATGTGCAAGCAGTAGCTATTGATGGTGATGATGGATTTAATTCAGCAAGGTGTTGAAGAACTCACCTGGGTTTCAGCAGTGAGAGACATGCACCTCCCTATGTGCTGCATGGACCTGGCCTGAGGAGGAGTCCTTGCATTCCTCGCCACCAGAAAAATAATTTTTAAGGGTTCTGCAAGAGATTAAGAAATCTGTGTACACAAACCAAAGGCAGAAGGATTGAATAGCACATTATAGAAATAAATATAGAAATACTTGCTATTGTCCCAAAAGGGTGTGGTCTAGAATCCTTACACAACGGGGTGAAAGTAAACCAGGTCAGAGTACCTGCAGTAATGATGTGCTAAGCATTACCTGTCTTTTACCTAATTTTATTTGAGAGGCCATCGGTACTAAGATTTCTTATTATATGTGCTACTACTAAATTCTGTATGTGTTACTTACTAGCCCTAGAATGAGTGATTCCACCCCTCCTGCAGGAAAAAAGAACAACCAAACCAAAAATCCAATAAAAACAAATAGCTTCCTCTGGTATGAATACTCAGGCACTTCCCCGAATTGTCAGAAGCCCTTTCTATTTGTCTTCATTTGGGACAAAGCCACATTTAGAAGTGCTCTCTTCAGCTGGGAAGTGTTTGGGTTTCTTTTTAATAGGAGAGAATAAATGCTTTCAAGCTATGCTAAAACTTTTTTTTTTAAATTAGCCTTTTTATTTTTCTAAGTTTTATTCTATAGGGGTTATATTTGCTTGAGACCTTTTGAGTCCAGTTTCCTTGCCTAGCTTATATCTGAGTTTAATATCAAAAGCACAGCTTTGCTACCTCCTTGCTCTTTGTGACAAATTTTTCATTTCCTACATCATTCACAACTTCTTGCTGTAATTTCATATAGCCTGTATAGCACTGTATATATCTGGACCATAAACAGAGACAAAATCAGGTTGAGCCTTTATGAGCTTTTATGCACTTCTATTAAAGTGCAAATTTCTTTGCACCACCATATCACAAGCAGCTTTCACAGGAAAAGAAAAGAGTGTCAATCCAGTGTTGGCACATGGATGGCTCCAATGACCCAAAGGGCCTTTACAATCTCCAGCTTTTGTGATTCCATAAAGATATGGTGCTTCAAGGCAAAGCAAGGAATACTTCTTTCCATCAGTCATCAAATATTTCAGGTACTTCTATTATTAAGCATAACATAAAACCATGAAAAGCAAAACTGTGTTGTAGGGTGAGAAGAAAGCAGAGCACTTAATTGCATACACCGTTACTTTCTAGATTAACAACCAAATGTCTTTTTGAGGAGGTGCTGGGGCACATTATGTAGATATGTTGGTGTCTTCTCTTCATGGAGAAAAAGCTTTTGTTTGTGAAGCACAGGAGTCCACACACACAGGGAAAAAAAAAAAAAAAAGGAAGAGAAAGAAAACTAAACCAAAATCAGCCAACACAACAGATTTGTATTCCCTTCTGGCACAGAGTCCTCATTAACTTGCAGTGGAAATGAAGGAACCTCAGCACCTTTCAAAAACAGTCTCTCAGGGTTCATCTCCACAAACCATGTGCACCTTAGCTAGCTTACACAAGGAAGACTAGCATATAAAAATGCTAGTCTGGTAGATCTGGTAGCATCTCCCTATCAAAACCTGTTAATGCTTCCTTCATAGCAACACACTGTTAGAAAAGCATTAGATCCAGAAGCAGTCACAGCTTTAAGGTGGCATTTATGTCCTTCTGGGACTGACTGGAACCAGGGCCCAGAGATGACCTTGGAGTGTTCTCAAAGATAAGTTTATTTTTGTACATCATGCATTTGTTGGCCATCTGATCCTTTTTGCTTCATTTTTCAAGTTATATTATCTTTAATTTTAATTTTCTTGTAGTGGCTAGTGCTGAATTGTGTTTTTCCCCCTTCAGATTCTAAGGTAATCATTTGAGGACTTGTCTTCCAGTTAAATGAATTCCATACTGACAGCATTACTTTACAATAGGAAAACAAGTAGAATAACAATTTATCATTTTTTGTATGGCGTGTACAGAACAGTGGCTCTGTTTCTTGTATTATTATTACAGCAGCAATTAAAAGTGCCAGGCAGGGACCAGTTCCCACTGCATTATGTGCTATTTAAATATAAAGTTCAGCCTCTCTAATAAGTTTATAGTCTCTCTTACTCAGTTCCAGACTTCCCTGCCCTCACAAACACATTGGCTTCTTGCTATATCATCTTCAAAGGGTGACCTGAGGATGCCCTTGATACCAGGCTTGTCTGCCATGAAGACCCAGACAGTAAATACTGTCTGTTCCTGGGCTCCAGGGCAGGCAGGAGCACCCCCCACCCCACAGAGCCTGGCAGCAGGAACACAGAGCCCACAGACTGCCTGAGAGGCCACCAAGACATGGGCTGCAACATCACCTGTAGCTGAGACTCTGGAGATGCCCTTCTACCCCAGAATTTCAGCAGACAGTTGTCTGCTTCTAGTTACAACTCCAGCATGGGGAAAAGATGATGCTCTTTCCCGTACTTTATAATCCATACCCAAGGACCTCATCACACAGCTTAACATATCCTTTTCTATGGTCTTTTAAGCACAAGTGCACATCTGCAGAAATATTTCTAAAGCTATATGTAAAGTTTAATGTATAGTGCATAAATAACAGATGCACAAGTGCATCTTGAGATGAACAAATTCTGTGAACATATTCATAATTAGAGATTATAACACATTGCAGACTTCAGGAAAGATATTTTCTATGAGGAATTATAGGCATCAATGCGTCGCAGAGTGAGGGGCTGGATTTAGATCATGAATCTCTTTTTCCAATTTATAAAGCTGCCAAAGTTGACACAGGAGTAGGTAAATTAATTGATGGGCCTCGTGCTATAAAGGTGTAGGTTTAAAATGTAAGCCTCGATATGCCACACATCCTGCTGAGCCTGAGCAATGTGAGGCTCCCTGTGGGTTAGCTTATCACAGAGATGAGAGAAGTCCTGTGAGTCAGACCATTTTGCCTGTGGGGTTTGGAGACCTCCCTGCTCTGGGTTCATTCCCCTGTGTTGCAGTGCTTGTCTGATGCTGAGAGCCAGTGTGCACCCACCAGCACAGCTCCAGGGGCTCACCACTCTTTGGGACCCTGGCTAATGCCTCTGTACACGGTGCCAACACATGTGGAGATACCAGCCTTCTCAGAGCTCATTTGGGATTGCTTACACTAAACTTCATTGCACCTCCTGGACCTGCCTTTCTACTTGCTTTGCATGGACAGGTTAAAGCACAAATACAGGTGCTGCAGGTCAGGACAGCATGGGAGAGTCTGCATGCTTTTTGCCAATACCACACCTCATCTATGGGATAAAAAGACCACTTTGGCTTCCAAGGACCTCAACCTGACAGCTTTCATGAGCACTAAATCCACTTTTGAAAAATTGAACCCCTCAAGGGAATTAAAGCCTCATAATACAGTTGTCTGTTATTTATTCTATATTTAATAATCCTTTTCTATGACACACATTGGAGATATAGGAGATGCTCTCATAAACTTTTTAAAATAAACCCATTTCTTTCCCAGGAGGTTCCACCTGACACAAGCCATTACTGAAGATTGACAGGAAAGTGTACTGGTAGCCAAGACATGCTCTAAGACAAGAAGAAGATACTTAAATGATTTATTTGTGGTAAGGCATTTGAGAAGCTGTTTGGCCTGTACGGAAAGGAGCAGGAGTACTCTACCTCAAAACTGAGGCAACAATTTGGGAGAAAAAATTGAAATACAGAACTTGCCAATTTATAGCACGCATTAGTTATCAAAACAGTGTTTGCTTTTTCACAGCTATTAGCCAGATATCACTGGTTTCAAATCAGAAAGTAGGAAAAGATCAGAACCATGAAATCCCCTTGGGAGCACTACTCTCCCAGGAAGGGGAAGGAAGTTATTTTGATTGCCCAGTGTGTAGTAGGAGGCTGACAGCTGATCATGTTGAATCATTTCAAAGTTCAATGCAAAGTCAACAGAAGTACAGAGGCAAGAAGCCAGGGAATCCTCCCAGGAGTCTCGATTGCAGGAAATAAAACCTAAATCAATGCACCACCAAGGATGCCTATCAGCAGACCATTAAAAAACACCAAGCTCTCTTCTACAGCTGAAGAAAAATACTGGTGTTACCTCTCCTAAACAGAGGAACAGTTTTTCTCCCAGAGGTGATGGTTTGGCTTGGGGAGGGATTTGGTTCTAGGTTGGTACCTGATTAGATCATAAATCATGAAGCAAAAGATCAGCCAAGCACTCTTCCAGAGTGGGCAAGAACCGGCTGAGGCCTCAGAACAATCTTTCCATTGTATATGCAAAGATGGAAGCATTGATAAAATTATTGTTCTTCTTCTGATTTGCAAGTGGCTAAGCACAAAACAACAATAGACAGAAAGTAAGACTTAAAATACTGCTAATTTTTTAATGCCTGTAAGCAAACTTTCCCTCTAATATTAGAAAAACAGGCTTTACTGAGAGGATAAATCTGTTATTTTTTGGACCAAACAATTTTTTCAACCTGTTTTTAAGGAAGGGGAAAGAGATGCAATATGGAAAGGTGCATAAGCGAGGCTGTGCAGTAGAAGCTGCTTGCAGATTTAATTGTACTGAGAGCTGCTGCCTCTCTTTATGTCTGCTAGATTTAAACCACCTTATACCACTAACAGATCCAAGGCAGCAAAGCACATCAACATGTGCTGAGCTCTAACTCATTCAGATTACTCACACGCCTAACAAAAATCATGTGCTCATGTGTTTTTCTATGCTTCTCACCACAGAACCAGAAGCAATTTAGAAATGTTTCCACTCTCGAATGAAATTAAAAATTTGGGAGTAGTCAGCAGAGGCTTTTTCTAAAAAACCTTCATTTCTTTGTGTCTCTGCAACTTGACATTCTGCTGTTTCTGCCATTTACGTCTTGTTAATGCTGGGCAGGTGTTTTCCAGTGCAGGATTTTCCATTTGCAGGATGTCAGAGGGACACACATAGGACAGTGGGATTCTTGGAAGCTGCAAGGGACTGGCAGCCTCTGAAGCTGCATGAGAAACAGCACGATGTCAAAATTTACTCTTCAAAATATTTTAAGGTTCAGATGTTGCATCACGTACTTGGCTAAATTAAATTTCCCGGCAACTGTTTCCTTAAGCAAACATTTGCTTTCAAACCAATCCCAGATTTTTTATTTTTTATTTCCCCTCTCAATATAATATCTGATTCAGCAGATTTTAAATACTCAATATATCTTTAAATGCCAATGCACAACAAGTATAGCAGGTGTTTAATTGTGGTTTAAATATCCACATTTTTCACATTTTACAATCACAATTAAAATTAAGCAATAACACCAAAGGAGTTCCGGTATGCAGCAATAATACTTACCCATATAGTGAAATTGATAAGGATCCAGATATAATGATGCCCATTGTAGTAACCCTGTGGTGACTGATTGCTATTCTGCTGTTAGCAAACAACTAAGAAATACTTTATTTTTTTCAGAATTATCAATTTGTTTCTAGGGTATGAGAACAATGAAAACCTTGAGGGAGAAAGCAATAGTTAGTGAGGTATTAAAACAGTTCTATAACTAATAAAAACACTAAATCAAGTTAGATATGCAGCAGTGTGTCATTTCTATTTTAATAAAAAAGTACATTATTCTCTCCTCAAAATTACAAAATTTTATTTTTTTTAGTCATTGCCAGCGTAATCGGAAAGTTTAAAAAAGTCATAAATCTACAGTTTCTGGAACTGTCATTTATGTGATTTCCATTCTTTAAAAAGACTGAGTATAGCACATGTATTCATAAAACAATCTTTTTGAAAACTTATTTGCATCATTGCTTAGATTTTTTAAGGGCAGAGCAAGGGGAATTTCAGATAAAAAAAATATTCGAGTTTCCTAACATCTCCATACATGAGTGATCTGTGAAACACATTCTTAGGAGATATGCCTCCTACACATATTGTACTAGATGGTAAAATAAATCTAATGGATTCATACTGCACCACAAAGCCTGTGGTATGGGAAAATCAACAGACAAACTGAGCTCTTCTAATGCAGAGACCTAAGTAATAAAAATTACCATTCAAAGAATAACTGATGGCATCATCACAAATTAACATGAAAAAGATCATATTCCTCATCTTCCAGAAATGCAGAGCAAGAGAGAAGTGATTGTGTCACATGGGTGGGAATGGTATTTTTATAATTTGGGTGATCTGAAATTTATTGCTTATTAATATTTAATAACTCAGTCCCATAGTTCTCGCTCAAGTCATTTTCTCATAGAGGTCCATAACATGTACAGATATATAGAAACAAAACTCGACATACATTTAGGAACAATGATAAATAATCCTAGGCATTGGTACCATTCTGGTGAGAAGGGCCAGAGTGAAGTGTCAGCTGCTTTGAAAGATGGTCACTTACTTAGAAAAATTTGAGACTTCTTGACAGTGGTATTCCTTCCAGACATGCCGAAACCGGCACACCATGACACTTCAAGGTTCATTTTCTACTCTGCCACCTGTACCACCAATAATAATAATTTGTTTGTGCATCTGGGAGACCTGTAGCTTTATGGAAAATTAAACCTGGATAGAGCCATATTGCTCACTCTTCCCTTTCTTCATGAAATTAGAGGGAAAACCTGAGATTTTCCAGGACAAGGTGATTGGAATGGTGACCAGTACACTGCTGCATTCCCTCCCTTCATGCCCCACCTCAACTTTCCTGGACATACAGAGATAGTGCTAATCAAGACTACATAAAAGGATAAGAGTATCTGGACCTGTTTAGCCAAAATATGGATGCTCAGTCAAATTCACCTTCCTTCTTCAAGCCCTTTCCGATGAAAATGTTTCACTTTATAAAAATATGAAGGCAATCTAGGGGGAAGAAACTGAATGGTTTTCATTTTATTAAAAAAAAAAATAAAAATAAAAAGAAAAGAAAAAAAACCCAGCAATCTAGGAGGCAGGAGCATTTTGACAGTCTTAAAAGCATGTTTTTGTTGACTTAGTGTAAGACCAGCCTGCCCTCCATGACTCACAGTTCCTTGGATTTGGACTTTGAAAACATTCCTGAGATGTTAACATTTCATCCAAGTCAAGAAAATGTTTGCATTTCCAAAGTTCTTGTTTAATGGAAACATGGTTTCTTGCCCAGGTCTAGCAGATTAGCCTGCTCCCAAAATAAAGCATTGGTGAGAAGCTGATGCAGTTTAATTCCCATTGAAAGAAAACCAACCATTTCTAAATCCGTTCTTTTTCCTACAGATGTACCATCTGGAGAGGGTCATGAAGGAGGAGAGAGAAAGAATGGAAGGGAACAGGATACAGAAAGGATGTCATGTAGAAGACTCCAAATTTTGATGAGAATACATGCTAAAGATGTGGTGAGCTACACGAGAAATGAGCGGGTGGGAAAGAATTCTCTGATGTTGGTTGGCTGATGTGTGGCCATTGTATAAATAGGTTGTGATTAAGAGGCAGTTCCCATAATGAAAAGTTTACAATCTAAATAATTCAAGCACACAAAGGACCAAAGGAAGAAAAACGCAATTTGTGGATGGGAAACCAAGGTACTTTGCTACCACTGTACTCTCTGTCCTTCTTATCTGACCCACTGAGCCTTTTCTTACAAATGCATTTTTGATGTGCTTAACAAAATGCATTCACTTCATGCAGTTGGCAGACTTAGTTGTTGCATCAAAAATAGTTAATGGCAAGTATCAGCATTTTTATATTTCTTTCCTTGTGCAAGTATTTAATAACAGGGAAATAGCAAACAACAGCTGTGTAAAGGGAAAGAGCAGTATAAATGAATGCTCATCCTGCATCACAGGGAATGATAGAAGCCTAAGACTCAGACTGGGAAATTCCCCCAGATTGCAGCCAGGTGCTTTTGTGAACCACTCAAAACTGGTCAGGAGAAATCTGTTTGCCACTCGAAACTGGTCAGGAGAAATCTGAGGGGTGCTACTGTTCACAGGTACCTTGTGCATATATGGGATTATATAAGGAAAGCATGAGTCTGCCTGTAAGTAGCAAAGACAAAAAGACCTCCAAAATTGAGAGATCTAAACAAACCAGGGACTCTAAAGAGATCCCATTGGGACAAAAATAATCAGAAGGTCTGCATGCAGGACAGAATGTTGAGAATGACTCCAGCTATACTGGGACTAAACTGCCCCTGACATCCCTGAAGACGAGGGCTTTTGCCCAGCTGGGAAAGTCTGACTTTCATTGCCTTTGCCTTTGATGGCAATACTGAGCCTCATTTAGGAGAGTTGTGGATAAAGAGGGGTTTTTTTCCTCTCTCTCTCTAGGCTTCCTTGATCTGATCATGACGCAAAAAACCTAATTACAGCAATTAATACAGAATTAGAATAGTTTCATGCTAACTCTGTGAGTAGCTTTCTAGCAGCAGATTGCTTAGAGATACAGGGTTTGAAGCAAACTCTAAAGCTCTTATTTTCCTGATTACAGCTGTTGAAAAACTAACATGTTGGTCCTCAGAATGAAGAGAGAAAGATGACTATGAAGCCCGTGTGAGTATATTATTCTGCAAAGTGCAGCAATACATTAATATAGACAGAGGCTTACAAAAGAACTAAGGAATGTGCTCAGAAGCCAAATCCCGTTTCATTCTCAGGCTCTTTACTACTTTTTTGTGCCAGAAAATTATGCCTACCTGGTTATTTCCCTTTAACGTCACCAGAGAGATAGACAAATCTAAATGGGAAAACAAAAGAGGGAGATGTAAAGGAAAGGCGTCAGCTGCAAATGTTCTTCAGCAACTTAAAACAATGTTGGGCAAAATCTAACTAGTGCAGAGAACGTAAGGCTGATAACAGCACGACCTCAAATGACTCGCTCTCCATTTAAACTTTAACATCCAGGTCCCTACAGGAATTAACATACACATTCTGGACACTCATTACCCATGCTTGGTTTTGTATAGCGCACAAAAAAAAGGCAAGAGAAAGAAAGTGTAAACCCTTGCCAGCGTATTGTTTGCTGGCAATAGTGAGCAAACCGAATACTGAGCAGTCATGCTTCATCCAACAAGCATAACTGCTAGCCAAATGCAGGCTTACAATTGTTTGGATGAAAAAGAGACTACCATCCATTCACCTCTGTATTAAGGATTTGATGAACTGTGCTGCAGCAAGCTAGGAATCAATCTTTTGGAAAGAACTGATATGAACATTTACTACAGGATGTGGCAAAGAGTAGGAACTTCTCACACACACAATTTCCAAGAGGAAATAACTATAAACATCAGATTCTATGGCTCCTATTGACATGGATCAAAAAATATCCCAAACAGCTTCATCAGTGGGAACCATATGTGACCCCTAAAAGACATCAACCTCAGTTCTCTTTTCTCGATGGTTTAAGAGACTGAAGATACAGGAACTAGGCTTACTTCTCTGGCAGCTTAACCCCTTCCTCTGCCTTCTCAGTGCAGGGAATCCTCCTCTGCTGCTTCAGGGGAAATGCAGGGAATCAAATGGGCTTGTACCCTCTTCCTCAAGTTAGTGCAGTTTTAAAACACTATGCCAAAATAGTACCTTTTCATGGTAGTATGCACTGTTTCAGCTCAAATGTCCACCCAGGGCTGCAGTAACAGAAAGCAGCACCTCTAAAAGGGGGAGTCAGCAGCACAAAAATGGATCAAACTAGAAAGAGAAAGCTTGAAACACCCCTGCTTCTATAACCACTCCATGAAATAGAGAGAGAGATGAAGCTCCTTGCAATAGGTGATTTGGAGCACGCTGTTGAGAGAAAAATAGGATGAAGGAGAAGCAGTAGCAGCAATACTTTCTCCTCTGTTGTGGCAGTGTAACTTTTAGGAAGGGAAAGAGAATCTGGACCGTGACCTGGACTGAGCTATTGTGGTACACCAGCAAGATTGTATTTAGTGTGAAATTTCATTATATATTCAAAGCACTCTGCATGTATAATTTGTAAAATAATCCTCAAGATAATATCAGAATCCCTGTAACTTAAAATAATAAAACCTGTCAAGAAAAGAGATGTGTCCACAGGAAAAAAAAAATTCTGAGTGTGCTATCAGAAAATGTATGATACTAAGAAGCCCTCTTAAACAAATAACCATTAATGGAACAAACTTGTTAAAATAATTCTTTTTCCATGCTCAAATGTTACAGGTTTAATAGATTTTTACTGTATTAGCACAGAAATGCACTTTTGCTTTCCATAGCTAATCTTGAAGGAACACACATTAACATACTGTATTTTTCTGCTGTATTAATGGACATTACAACTAAGACAGCATTATATTCATTATGAACCTAATAACTAACACATGATCACAAAGCATTACTATGTTAACACTTTCCTGCAGAAATGTGTAATGAATAACACCTCTGTTTAGATGATTATTAAAAAGAATTTTCCTTATTAGAAGAGAAAACCCTCTACAGTCTTTTCTAAGAAAGCTTCACAATGCTTAGAACATACCTGACATCCAGTATCCATGGTGTTAGTCACCTCTGCATGTGATTTTTTTGCAGAATCAGGGATTGGGTATTAAAATGAGAATACCAACATATTTCCCATTTAAAACAAAAACAAAAACAAACAAAAAACAAACAAACTAACAAACAACAACAAAAAAAAAGCACACAAAAAAACAACCCCACTAAACCACAATGCCCAATCTGTGGCAAAAGTCCCAAAGTTCATAAAATGGCCCCAGGACTGGTTTTATTGCCATAGACTCAGTATGAATACAAATGGAGGAGATGGGTGTTTACTGGAATTCAAGGAACAGACCATCATGTTTTCTGGTAATTAAAATGTCTAAACATTGAATACTGGAGTTTATTCTGTACTTGACCTGATAAGCATTGAGAGACCCAACCTGAGTCTACAGCTCCACTCTCTTCACAAAACACACAAAGTAATATCTTCACTTGGACCGACCTGCCAACAAGTCTGCTACATCTTCACTGGTCAGATTAAATGCTTTGCAGTCCTCATGCTCCACTTAAATGTCCCACTTCACACATTCCCAGTCCTCATGGCACTTGTTAACCATCCTTATCTTAAATAGCTGTTGTCATCTTCTTCCTACTTCTGGTATCTCCTTGTCATCTCTATCTTTTCTTTTTGCTCCTCCTGCTTTTTTTTCTATGAACATACATAACCATATCCACAGGCTCTAAATAACATCAGTGGTTGTTGGTGACCTGGTGTTGACAGCATAACTCACAGTTTTGCTCTTTTTTCCACCTGGCAGCAGTAATCAGAGGAAATATTCCTTCCTCACCCCAAATGTTTATCTTTACTGGCTCTGTTATCACCTTGGAACAAGAGAACGCACATGGCTCCTGCTGCACCTTCCTGACTTTCCTGCTTACAAACTAGTGCTGGTGTTAATCTTTTGCCCTACTTTTTATCAATGCTACATCTTTCCCCTCTATACTCTTCAAATCTGATCAATAAGTTTCAGAGTCAGTGAGTCTCAATTACTTTCCAGCAAGCTCTAAAGAGGCAAATCACAAAGGAAGAGAAAAAGAGAAATGGCAATAGATGCAAAAGTACTTTCTTTCAAAGAGTTCACACATGTACTTGATGAGTTAGGAATGCTTTCCAAGATCAAATCCTTTAAAGTGCTATTCAGGAAAATTTCAGGACTGCAGAAATGGACAAGCATTTGCACAGCATCTCTGGGAATTATGAGACTAGAGCAAGAATTAACATCAGGACAGCACAGGAAATACCATAATATCTTATCTCAGGCCCACACAGAGCAGGTGTCTCATGCAGATGACATTGTACAGGTACTGACCCATCAAAGAACAATTTCAAAAGTTGTGTAAAGATACCTGCTAATATCCCAATAGGCATGCTAAGGCACGGTTTTAAAGGAATTTCTAGGCAGTGACACAGCTGGTATTTTTGTCAGTGGCAGCAGCTCTAGGTAGGTTAGGATGAATTGGAAGCCATGGTGAATTTAGTCTCCACACTTTGGAAACTCTCATCATTTCTTGGTGGTGTAAATTGTACCGTACGATAGAGGACTGTCATCAATGCACAGAAGCCTTCTTCTCTGACATTGTTATTACAAGCATCTGATGGCATCCCAAGTAACCCTGAAGAAAATCCCTGTATCTGTCACACCAGAAGAAGCTTGTCCACCTTAGCTGTTCCCAGACTAAAGATCTTTTCTCTTTCCCGTTTACTTTTTTCCTACCTGTTTCTTATTGTTACTACAAGGCATAGGCACCACAGTGAATGATGATACTGGGTAAAGAGAGCTAACAGAAGATTTTTTTCCTGAAGAAAATACAACAATCTTTGTAGTAATATGCAAGCTACTGAACACTATCCGAGTCAAACAGCTTCCCAATTTGTGAGTAGGCATGACACTGTCCAAACACAGGGAGATGGTGTAGGAGACAATAAAGAGCTTCCAATTCTGAGTGCTGAGATCCCAGCCGGGAATGGCAAAACAGCTCTCAGCTTTCAGGTGACACATGAACGTTTAAGGGAATGTGCCACTGCTAATCTACAGCAGGTCATGACTGGACCTGGCCCAAAAAAGTTTAAAAGCTTCCACAGATGTGTTGTTTGTATTTGCCTGGTAAAAGAGAGAAAGAAAGGAAATGAGAGTGGGAGAGAGAGGAAATTGCTCTTACTTGTCTTCTCTTTTGAACCTGCTTACAAAAGACAGCAGGATTACACCTGTCCCAACTCCCTTCTGACACTCAGTGGTGTGGGGGCAAAGATATCATTGAAATAGCTACATTTTTGAATTCCCCATAATTTTTTCTTAATTTTTTGTTTTATTCTGATATTTCACTTCCCTTAAAACAAGTCACTTCTGTCTTTTTTTCAAGACATAGAGAATCAGAAGTCCTGAAAAGCTTTTCCTCTGCTTCTTAATGTCTAGATGTTCCTGTCCTGCCCTCTCTCCAACATGCTGCTATCCACTATTCCCAGGCTATAGAAGAAATAAACCTGAAATAAAATCCACCTTCAAAATCTGCATCTTTCCCTTCCACTGCAAAATAATGTTTCTGAAGAATCTTTCCCATAGAGTGCAGATCCTTCAAATACAACAGGTGTGTATTGATGGGATATGAGTCAGCTGGTGCAGTTGAAATGTCTTTGCTGAGTAGCTGAAGGCAGCAATGGCAACATCTGCCAGGGCTGGATGGCTTATCCAGCCCTAATCCCACTCAAAAGATCATCATCCATAGATATCTTACTACTTATATCAGAATTATGTAGTTCCACAACACTGTCCATGAAAAGACAAGAAGGTACAGATAATTTAACTGCAGAAAAACTCAGAATTAATAATCAAGTAAACTATGTGGAAGGTAAAAAGGAAATAACTAGCAGGCAGAATAGATTTATTAAGAATAAATCATGTCAGACCAGACTAATTTCCTTCTGTGAAAGGAAAGCACTGGACATGGGTAGGGAAAAGTAGTCAAAGCTCTGTATATTGATTTTCATAAGTATTTGACAAACTTTAATTTGGCTTCTTCATAGGCAAACTCAGCAAAGACACATTGCAATATTACTTTAAAGTGGTTACAAAACTGTCAAAAAAAAACTCACTGAGGAAAATCATAACCTGATTTATTCCCATAGTGGAGGAATGGGATCTCACAGTTAGCTTTTTTTAATCCAATATGACTTCCTACTTCCAGAAATGTTTTGGAACCTGAATGCTTTTGTGACCTGCTGGTCACAACAACCTTACAGCTCTAGTAAGTTCATTAAAATACAGCATGGAATTCAAAGCCTCCTTTAGAAGCTGGAGAAATTTTGTAAAAGAAATCAAGACAAAGACACAGAAGAAGACAATGATCTGCATTCAGAAGAGGGAGAAGAGGCAGCTGAGAGAAGCTTTTCAGAAAAGAGTTCAGAGGTTGCAACATATCACATGATAAACGCAAACCAGAAATTCTGTGCTATTGTGAAAAAGTCAAGAAATAAACTGGCAAGTGTAAATGGAAACAGGTATCTACATGTCAACACATGCCTTGATGCAGCCCTTCTGCTCTACTGATGCCTGTTAAGACTGCAGGTAGAAGCCAGCTCTGATACCAATGAGGCCTCAGTTTTGCAAAACATACTTCAAGAAAGATGTGAGATACACAAGACTTCCTCCAACAACAATAAAGTGAAAACTTATTCCTTTAAGAGAGACTGCAAGAACTGGGATAATTTATTTGTGTACGAAAATAAACAGATGCAGGCAGTAATAGGAATCTTCAGGTATAAAAAGCTACTGTAAACAGGAATAAAATAAGGTGCACTGATGCAAAATAACTGGATTAAAATGCAACAAGGGAGATTCAAGCTAGATATTAAGAAAAACTCGAAAATGTTAAAAATGACAAAAGACTGAAATAAAAGGCTATGAAGACCTGTGGAACCTCCACAATGGCAAGACTTCAGGAAGACCTCTTGGCAGACCTCTTCTTTAGAGTTTTGTCTACCCCAATTCCTATTTTTCCGTTCCAAAGTCAGGTATCACTATGCTCAAGGTGGCTCTTGCCCTTGACAGTGTTTGGAACACGGTGCTGCAGAGGCAGAGATGTGACTCAAGTGTCAGTCACAGTGTTGGAGCCCACGAAGGTATGGACCCCCAGGATGGGGTGCAATAGACTTGGACAGCCTGGTTCTTCTTCAACCCTGTCACCTGAAAAACAGCCTGAACCTGTCTGTTCAGGAAAGCTAAGGCCTGAGAAGGTGCAACTGTTCCACACAGAAAGAGATGGTAAGAATTACTCTGGGTCTTCAGCTCCCCTGTCAATGTGATTTGTGTTAATATATAATTTGAATACATGTGAAATTCTACCCAAAACATCAAGCACTAAGAAATTAAACATTTTCTAGCCACGCACTCATACATGTGAATTATCACAGATGTATCCACTCCACACTCAAAATACACTGTGCTACTAAATGTGGGTACTTCAACAGTAAAAAGACCTGCATTTGATACATACTTCCCACTCCTAGGTGTGCCAATTTTCTGAACTACTCCTCCCTGGACTATCTGGACTATATGTGTAGGGAAATTATCTCAGTTCTGTTGGTGATGTGCTATGTATGCTGTCCTTCTGCATTTGAAGAGCAAGATAATGGGATTATGTTCAGGTCTGGTGCTGCAATTTTTGACATAATAGAGTATTTTTTTTTTCCTAAAAGTGCATAAACTATGGATGAGATGGCAGTAAGAATATTTATTGCTTTTTGTGGTAGCAAACCCTCAATGAGTTAACAGTATAACCATTTAACTGCCTCTGTAATTTTCTAAGCAAAAGAAAATATTAAAAAATCCAGAGTACAAGCTTTAAATTGAATATCCACCTCATTGACTACCTAATTAATTCCTAATGACATAAGCATTGGTGAGCAGTAAGTGCAATTCAGAAGGTCAGAATTCTAAAATTAATCACCGAATTTTAAAACCCAAGTGCTACTTTACTACCAATTTTTTTCTTTATTGTCAAAAAGAAAGATGGAAACATGATCTGTTTTCAACATGGTAATAGAAGACATTTGTACAAACTAAACATTCATAGTTCAGTTCTTGCTATAAATTAACTCTAAATGAAAGTTTTTCTATGTTCCTGCCCTAAAAATACATAAACAGAAATAAAGCTGAGCCATAGAAAGATTAATTACTGCATTGTCTTCCTCATGGAATATAAGGTCTGGATAGTCTACTGCTATTATGTGTGCTAAATAATCAATATTTTATAGTCTTACCATATTTAACTTCACAAGTACATCTAAATACCCTTTTTGAGACATTTTAGTGCAATACTGCGAACATAATTCATGGTCATATTCAGGTGGATTAATGATTCCCTGAAATATACCATGCATAGGAAATCATATTTCATCTGCATCTATTTCTCTTATTTGTTACCTAATCTTTCAAACCCCAAAATTCTCTGCAGCTCCTTCTGAATTTAAACAAAACATTATCCAGTGGTCTTTTTCACAGGAAGGGCATAAATCTTCACATTTACCAGACTGTAGACTGTCAAGAAAGCCAAAATTAAAGTTTACTAAAAGTTTGCAATCCTTGGGTTCATTGCCTTAATAACCAGTTGAAAACCCAGATGTACTAAAATGGCTGGTAAAAGGTTTAGAAAACTAATTTCTAAACTCCCACTGACTTTAACCACAAATGGTGCAATGTCCTGCACTACAAAACCTTGAATACACAGCTCCTTTCTCTCCCTCCATGGCGCTGTTTAGGGACTTTGTCCGTACCAACTCCAGCTGCGTTGCAGGTTTCCAGGAATTCAGTGAGGGCGAAATACAATGCAACATAGCAGAATGTTTCCACATTTCAGGAGCTTTCTTTATATATTGGTTTAATCACAGTTTGCAAATGTCTCTTCACAGGTATTTAAACCAAAACAGGATTGCCAAATGTGTGCTTTTAAATGCCTGTCCACCATAGACACACTTTTTGTACCAGTGAATGACAGGGGGGAAAGGTAGAAATTAAAGGCAACAGCAAACTTCTGGTATGTTCAATTACTTTCCTACCATGTATCTCCTTTGAACTTAACAGTTACAAAGAGCCCCTCAATGTAGTCTTAAGATCCTAGATCAGAAAAGGTTTCATGCGCAAGCTGTAAACAGGTGACCAAGTTTCATTAAAGTCATCAGGATGTAACAACCCACTCAAGTCAATAAACTGCCAAGTGTTTTTCTCAGTCATGATGGCTTGATGAATCAGCTTTCAGCACCAGCAGCCTGAGTCCAGGTTGGTCTCTTCGAAACCTGGTAAAAGTTCTACCACCCTGAAAGGAATAAAAAGCATCATCTTATGTCATCTTGTGCCTCTGATGAAGTTAAGCTGAGCATAAATTAGCCTTCTTTTTTTTTTCCTCCCTGTAAATATATTGCTTATTTTTGCACTATGTTCACTTGAAGAATAACACCGTCTTTTAAAGTAGCATCATTTTGCAAATGTCACTGTAATTTTCCCCAAAGTATCATCCATTAGTTATAAAAGGTGCAAATGAAAAGGATTTTAAAATTGGCATGGGGGTAGAGGAATACGGAGTAATGCACTAATAGCCTAGGTGGTGGCTGGATTTTTGGCAAGCTTTCAAAAGAGAAAGGGGGAGAGAGGGAGACAGGTGATCAACTGAACTTCTTGTACATTTTTACACATGAAGTTAAAAGGGACAAAACTATCAGGAGTTGTGAAAGCATTTCTAAAGCAGGAATTACAAAGAAGGACTCACTATTGTGGATAAACATGCATATTTATATTTATATTTATATTCACACCTACATGTACTGAAATGAGAAAGGAGAATGGCACACATTCACAGTTAGGATGCTGTGTACCTCATCACCTCTAATGGTGTTTTATAGTATTTGCACCAGTTGTTGACCAAAGTTGCAGACGACTTCCAGTTTGCAAGCACTAACATGACTGAAATGTATGTGCAAACAGGAGTTTGATAAAGAAACCCAGAACAGGTCTCAGGAATATGAGGTTTGCAACTGAATTTTTTCACTACTTGATTGTCTTTAGGATTTATTCATGACCTCCCAAATTTTCTAGGAAAAACTGGACAGCACTATTTTATGCCCTTTTATCAATCAGTTCATGGGTGAAAAGAATTTTGACCATCATTATCTGCAGTTACATGCATCATCATTACCACCTGTTCAGAATATTAAGTTAAAAATGGTTTAGATGCTATTTATGAAAATACAGTCTTTAAATTCCTATTGTCAATATACTGATTTAAATTTTTCAGTGAATTTTCTTTTTTGACATCTGAATGGCTCCCATTCACTTGTTCTTCTTTCCCTCTTGCAGTGTGTCCATTACCTTTGTACAAATAGCATTCAGTTCACAAATAGAAATAATTATATTTCCACTGTTTTCTCTTCTTCTTCTGCCCCTTGACCACAAATTTGTGAAGAATTCTAAAGCAATGGAAAAAAAACGTTACCAAAGAGCAGGTAACCTCAGGGTAGGAGACCTTCTGCTTCAGCTTACTGCTGCATTAACACAAATGACTGACTTCTATCTATGACTTGTCCCCCTTTTTAGCTCAATACCTTAATAATCAAGTTATTAGCTATTCTGCTTATAGTCTGTAAAACTGTATGATTTTGGCTTCCTCTGGTATCTAAGCTCAGCACTTTAATAATCAGGTTATTAGCTGTTCTGGTTATTATCTTTTAAAACTCGGATTGATTTTGGCCTCATCTGGTAACCAAGGCATTGGGAATTAGGCCTCAAGAAGTTTTACAGGACTGAAAAAAACACATTCAATCCACTTTATTTTGGGATTCAATACTCAGAAAATGTAAGGTACTTACCCAGTACTTAATCACACCCTGTCTTCTTCTAAACATCAGTATGGGTTTGCCCCAAGTTTAACTCTGCAGCATAATATAACTCCATTGCTACAGAGGAGGAAGAAAATACACATACTTTGGGACTGATCATGTTTTCTCTTAATTATTCTGGGGAAAAAAGGATGGCAATAAGAAGGCCTCAGGACTTTTTTTTTTTTTTTTTATCTATGCAGATCTTATCATCTCCTATGTATTTCAAATAGACCAACATGAGGTACAACAGTTCACGGCTAAGCAAGTTTATAGCCTATAAAGTATGGCACATGAGTATAACAAAATCTAGTCTTTGAATTCACTTTTTACTCTGCAGTTGCTGTCTAACGATCAATTTTCATTTAACTATGTGATTTTTTTCATCTTTTATGAAAAAAATTCCAAATTTGAGAGCACAATTAATTTGAATTAGCCTACTGACTAGCCATGTTTTTACATATTCCCAGTTTTCAAGTATGCCAAATTAGGCATACCAGTTTACTCAAAGCAGTGGTTCCTTCTATATTGAAATATCTTCTTTCCCCTCCTTAATGTGTAGAAAAAAAATGGTATACATGTTTTTATAATAGGTGTTGCAATCTTCTGATAACTCTGCTGTAGAAAAAGATTTTGTGGCTGCTGTTTGATTTAGACAGTTGGATTTTTGTTTGTAGGTTTGAGGAGTCTTATGGAAGGATTGAGTGGGAGTGGACTGCTTTGTCTCTTGTCTTGCTTTGTCAATCAAATGTTTCAACTTTCTAAAGCAATCTGTGGATGCTGAAGCAGTTATAACTGTTTTTACAATAACATATCTGCATTTGAGTGAAAGACAATGTAAGGAGTAACCTACTTTTAAGCATCCTAACAAACACCAAAGATGGCAAGAAAAGCAGGGTTCAGCCTGGTTAGGATTTTGTAGTATCTCTTCCTCTTCATAGCTTTAAACATGAAAATAATGCAAATTTTCTCTTGCCTATCACTAATATACTTGGCACTAATCTCCCTTGGAAATTCATATCTCTTTCCATCAACCCTAGATGAAACTTGGACATCTCACTTTTAGATCAGTAAAGATAATTAAGATGAATACTGTAATCTAGAGGCAGGGAAAAAGTGGGTGTCAAGGAATGACAGTAAAAAGTATCTCCATAGTTAAAATTAGTCTGGTAGAACCAAAACCCTCTTTACGGAGTGTATGAGTAGAAGATTCTTGCAGCTTATCTCCAGACATCACATTACTATCCTAAGAGGCTGCATGATGCAGCCAGAGCTCACAGAACAGTAACACAATGCATTTTCTGCCTTCTTAAAGCTGTTTGTCATTTTCCACGCTGCTTCAGATAGAATTTTTCTTAAAAAAAAATATTACATTCTAAAATATTTCTCAGCTAAAAGCATTATCAAATCTCTTTCATAACTTGTAAATGGAACAAAAACCAGTTAAAAACCGTGTTCTAGGTGCTGTAATGGGTGCTTACTGCTGCATTCCCTGAATCCATCAGTGGCACTTCACAGACATCTAGCGAGCCTATTTGCTTCATAAATCATTGAAATGCGTGAAGACCTTTTGCTTAACCCAGAAATATTCTTTAAGTGTTTAACATCAATAATAATGAAAACTGACATCACAACAACTTAAGCAATGTAAAATATGGCATCGTAGAGTTCAGCTTGACTTTCATGGAAGGATTTCTAAAAATAAGAGTACATCATCAACAGTGACAGCTTGCTTAGTGACTCAACACAGTGGGAAACCTATTGCTCTAGAGGACTATGTTCTGCCTCATTATTTAATACAGACATCACAACCATGCTGTTCTGTTTTCAGTTCCTAAATGCAGGATGCAAAGGAACCCACACCTCAGTATGTCTGCCCTACAGAGTGAGAATAATTCAGAGTTGTTAGATCTGCACTACTGATAGCATACTATCAGCATACTAGTGCCAAGTTACATAATATATTGTGAGAGTTAGAAACATTTGATAGTCTTTCTGAAACCTCAGCTGCTGGAATCAAGATATTGTATGAAAACATCTGCTTCCATTTTCTAAGCATGCACACTTCTAGCACTCAGTATGTGAAGAAAAGCTCTAGCCCATTAACAAAATATACTCTGAAGCATGAACACAGAGACACACGCAAATAATTGAAAATAGAATTAAAAAACACTTTTAGTCATATTTTTGAAAGTTCAGCATTCACATTATTGCAATACTTTATACTTTAAATACATGAGGCCTGTGAACAGGAAGAAAAGTGGAAGAGAATGGAAGACAGTGGGGAAAGAGGAGGAAGAAGACGTGGAAGGCAGACAGACAGCAGACAATGATCTGGGTCAAGTAATAGGGATAAGGAGGCAGAAAAGACCTTGTGGAGAAAAAAACAGGACTGCCAGAATATGTGGAGAGATACTAATGCACAGAGAGTTAGGCAAAAATATGATGGGCAAAAAGTGACCAGTGATACAGTAAAGCAAAGAGAATTCAGGACAGGAGACAGTCAGTAAAGGGGCAGCAAACTTGGATTGTAAAAGCAATGACTGTGAGAACTGAGAGATAGCAATACAAAGAAGGCAAGACACCAGCATGACTGAGTAGGGAACTACTGATCAAACTATAGGAAAAGAAACAAAAGCACAAGCAATGCAAACACGGACAGGTAACTTGCAAAAAGTATAGAGATGAGGTTTGGTTGTGTAGGGATGGAGTGAGGAAGGCCAAAGCCAAGGCAAAGCTGGAGCTCAATTTGGCAAGGGACACCAAGAATAACAAGAAGGGCTCCTATATGTATGTTAACCAGAAAAGGAAGGCCTAAAAATGTGTACCCACACTGATAAACAGTGCTGGAAAACTGGTAACAATAGCTGAGGAGAAGGCTGATGTGATCAACAACAGTTTTCACAGAATCATAGAATAACCGAGTGAGTGAGGTTAGAAGGAACCACAGTTGATCATCTGGTCCAACCTTCCTGCTCAACCAGAGTCATCCTAGAACACATGGCACAATATTGTGTCCAGGCAGTTCTTGAATACCTCCAGTGAGGGAGACTCCATACCCTCTCTGGGCAATCTGTTCCAGTGCACAGTCACTTGCACAGTAAAGAACTTCTTCCTCATAGTCACGTATTCTCGTGCATCAGCTTCTGCCCACTGTGTCTTGTACTATTACATGGCACAACTGAGCAGAGCCTGACTCCATCCTCTTGACTCTCTATCTTCAGACATGATGAGGTTCCTTCTCAGCCATCTCTCCTCAAGATTGAACAGGCCCAGTTCTCTCAGCCTTTCCTCATAAGAGAGATGTCCAGTCCCTCAATCATCTTAGCCGCCTTCTGCTGGACCCGCCCCAGGAGCTCCATGTCTCTCTTGTACTGGACAAAGCACTCCAGATGTAGCCTCACCAGGGCTGAATTAAGAGGCAGAATCACTTCCCCTGTTTTACTGGCAGTGGTCTTCCTAATGCACCCCAGAACACCATTGGCCTCTTGGCCACAAGGGCACTGCTGGTTCATGGACAGCTTGCTGTCCACCAGGAGCCCCAGGTCCTCCTCTGCAGAGCTGCTTTCCAGCAGGTTGGCCCACAGCCTGTCCTGTTGCATGGGGTTATTGCTCCACAGGTGCAGGAACCTGTATTTGCCTTTCTTGAGTTTAGAAGGTTCTTCCCTTCCCATCTCTCCTGCCTGTTCTGGTCCTTCTGAAAGGTTGCACAGCCCTCTGGAGTATCAGCCACTTCTCCCAGCTTTGTGTCATCAGTGATCTTGCTGGGGAGGCATCTGTCCCTTCATCCAAGTCACTGATGAACAAGTTAAGCAATACTGAGGCCAGTATTGAACCTTGGGGAACAGCAGTAGTGACAGGCCTCCAGCTGAACTCTGTGCCACTGATTACAACCCTCTGGTTCAGCCAGTTCTCAATCCACCCCACTGTGTACTCATCCAGTCCATACTTCCTGAGTTTGCCCATGAGGATATTGTGAGAGACAGTGTCAAAAGCCTTGCTGAAGTCAAAGTGGACAATACTCACTGCTCTCCCCTCATCCACCCAAGTAGTTGTTTCATCATAGAAGGCAGTCAGGTTCACCAAGCATATTTACCTTCAGTGAATCCATACTGACTACTCCTGATCAGCTTCTTGTCATCCATGTGGATAGAGATGGCCTTCAGCACGAGGTGCTCCAGCGCCTTTCCCAGGGATTGAGGGGAGGCTGACCAGCCAGTAGTTCCCTGGGTCCTCCTCCTTCTTGCCCTTTTTGAAGACCAGGGTGACCTTTGCTTTCTTCCAGCCTTCAGGCACCTCTCCTGATGGTCATGACCTTTCAGAGATGACCATGAGCAGCCTAGCTGTGATGTTCTCTGGCTCTCTCAGCACTCCTGGATGCATCCCATCAGGACCATTGGACTTGTGGATGTGATGTTTAGCTGGGTGTTCTCTAACTCGATCCTCCTCAACCAATGGAAAGCCTTCCTTCCAACATTCCTTTACCCTGGTCTCTTGGGTCAGAGATTCCCAAGGGCTAGTCCTGCCTGAGAAAAGTGATGCAAAGATGTTCAGTAACTCTGCCTTCTCCGGGTCCTTTGTTACCAGCATCCCCCCTCCATTCAGTAACAGGCCTCAGTCATCAATGGCAATCTCTCTTCCCAGATCTCTCAAATGGATGAGGACTGGAAGAGCAAACTGCTTCCCAGGTTTCATGATCACCTGAGGAATCTGAATGTACTTAAGTCTTTAGGAGCCAATGAGATGCACCACAGAGGCCTGAAAGAATTGGCTGATGTAGTTGCCAAGCCACTCTACATGAGATTTGAAAAGTCACAGCAGTCAGATGAAGTTCCAGGTAACTGGAAAAAGAGAAATATTGTACCCATCTGTCAAAAGGGTAGAATGGAGGACCCTGGGAATTAGCCTCACTTCTGTGCCTGGGAAGATCATGGAACAGAAGCTCCTCCAAGGCACATGGAGAACATGGAAATGATTTGAGACAGCCAGAATGGCTTCTCCAAGGGCAAGTTCTGCCTGACCAATCTCGTGGCCTTCTAAAATGACTTGATAGCAATGACATGTAGAACAAAGGGCAAACTACATTGTCTTTTTAAAGACGGATGTAATCATTTGAAAATTCTTAACCATAAAATTAATCTTAGAATCACAGAAGTTGTTTTCTGAAAGAAAGACTGAAATATGCTGAACTCATCTATGTCTCAAATACCCAAAAAGTCCAGATACCTGGAGTACTGTTCCATGTACCTGAGAGCAGGACATGATCTAAAACTTTAAGAGAAAACCAAAGCTGTGATTTTGAACGTCTTGAAAATAAATGCTAAAAATAAAGAACAACAATGGGAAAATATGAAAAGGTGATATTTAAACAATAAGTAGCCGTAAAGTACACCAGTTTCTTTTCTTTGCAAAACAGAATCTCTCCACTTATGGATATTTTAGCAAAACTATACTCACCACATTGCAATTACTGTACATTGATGGTATAGATGTTTATGCTGTGGCTCAAGCTTAAAAAAAAAACCTGACAATTACTATGCAGCATACACAACTAACAGCAGAAATGAGGAAGGGGTGATATATGGGACCTTTGTTTGAAAAGACAGTAACACAAAACCTGGCACTCTCTTTGGGGTGTAAAATAAATTCCAACCAAGTAACCATAGAAAGTTTCCAAGTTTTAATTGCTAGACATTTACTATCCTGCTAGTCATTTTTATGGGATGTAGCTAAATTGGCAACATTTGTAAGTTTTCTTCAAGCTTTTTTAGTGTCCTAGTAAGAAATAAGAATTTGAATACCAGGAATAATCTACGTAAGTGGAAAAAAGAAAAAGACACTTCCAGAAAATATTTTATGTATAAGTAACTCTAAAAGCTTCAGAGGTGAAGAGACTATATAGCCCAGTGATCCGACTTCACAAGACATTATATTTTTTCCTGAACAACAGCACATTAGGCATGCTGCAAAAATAAGCAGAGATACAAAAACATGCACCACCAGAATTATTTATGTTGTTTGTCTCATAGTGCCTGCATCCACTTTCACACCCTTCCCTCTCAATTTCCTTACTTTGTTCTGGATTTTTTTGGTCTCCTCTCAGTTATCTATTCCTAGTATATCATCTTCACAATCTTACCCATCTTTTTCTCACTTTATTTGAGAAGTTATTTGAAAAGAGGGCCATAACTGAACTTTCTATTGCAGAGAACTCAAAAAAAAAAATTGTATGTAAGTGTTCTGCAATGGGGTGATAAATACAATCATGGGGTCCAGGAGGTCATCCTACTGAGCCTCTGTGAAAAGTGGTGAAGTGGTACTTTCCCAAAGACAGCCCACAGAAGGTGGCTGTGTACTCACTCACAGCATTAGGAGTAGGACACTTCTCCTGATGCTCCATGGAGGGCAGGACTCTTCCTGGTCCCTGCTGGGCCTCGGCTGAACCATCAACATTACAGCCTCCGAAACACAAGCATAAGGCATGGTTTTACTTGACAAAAATGTGACTGCTCCAGTCCTACATCAATTAGCTAATGGAGGTTGTAAAATTAGGCAGGACCAAAAAAAACCCAAAGAAGTAAGTTTAGGGCAGTTTCTTTTCTCTTTTAAATTTATTTCACTGCTTTTCTTATTTGCCCAGAAAAAGAACTGGATGCATGTTAAACCACAGGAACATTTGACCACAGCATAAGATAAGTTATACTTAGCTAATGCCAGGTTAATGATGAACATGAGCAAAATATTTGTGATTGGCTGAAAAAAATAAGATTGCATTGATGTTGATGTGGCATTAACCTTATAAAATAGCTGATTTGGGGAAGTTAAGAGTTTTTGAGTGATGAGTGCTTAAACTTTCACTTGAAATCCAATTTCATGCTAGGAGGTACTCTCTGAACTTATTATTCTGCTTAATTTTTTAAAATTAAGGTCCCTCAAGAAAGGATCTTAAGTCAAAGATCCTCCCAGGGATAAAAAGATAAAGGAATAACTTTGGAGAACAAAAGGCTGGGTGAAGGAAATAAACAATGCACTTATAATGCAGAGGGCCACTGCCAGCAGAGCATTACAGAGCTACATGCTCCTGAGGGATATGGAACAGGAAGGGAGAAGTAAGGTGACGGTGTCTGATGAGCATGATGAGGCAGTCATAGAACTGACTGCAGCACTGCAAAAGTCCACACCTGGATATTGAAATGTTAGATTCAAATAAGTGCTATAAAATGTGGGGAAAATGTGGAATTTTATATATATAAAACCATCATTGCTACTGATGAGCAAGGATTCTAACCAGATTATAAGAACATATTTTAATGGCCATTAGTTATTAAAAATAAACTGAGTATTAGGACATATTACTGTACCACATTATAAATCTAGGAGTCTGTCTCATTTTAATTACTGTGTTCTGTTCTGCCCCCCCCCCCACTATTTACATAAGGATGAAAGATCAACAAATGTTCAAAGAAGCACAACAACAATAATTGCAGGTTTGCAATACCTTCCATGGGAAGTGTGCTAAGTGGATAAGGACTCTTCCAAAAAGAGAAAACTGAAGAAAGAAGTTGCAGAGGTCTTTAGTATTCTGAGTTACTGGGAGTAGCAGCAGAGCAACAGGGACCTCTCAATCTGTCACCATAAACATACTATAGAAAATATTATCTGGCTCTTCAATTCCTTCACATTGCAGACGGTTCTCAGATGCCAGTGAACAAAATATCCAGCAGGAGGCAGAGCACTGTAACCCTTTGCACATGTCAACACTGAATCCACTGGAAAAGAAAACCAAAAAAAACCTTAAAGGAGGCCTTGTAGTTCACAAGAAGTGAAAACTAACCAATCCTGCTTTGTTGATTTCAAATTCTGGGTGTGAGTCTTCCCTCAAGATACATCTATTGAAATACGTGAGCATCTTTCACAAACACGTAAAAGAATAGTTAGACACATAAGTGTTCAGCATTTAGGTTTTCTTTTACTACCTTATCTATTTACTTTCCTTCTCTGTTAAAAAACAACTGCTCTTTTGCTTGGGGTAGAAAAAGATTAGCTATGACATGTGAACCACTATTACCCCATTTGTGAAATTACTCATTCTAGGTGTAAAAGAAATGTTTCTGCTCAGTGCAAACTCCGTTGTTCAATGTTTTTCTTGATTCAGCTTGACTTGACTTGAATCTAGTTGAATCACCTCTACTCTCCACTTTTTCCAGTGTTTACACCTATTTAGCACTTTTGAGGCCACATCTGGAGTAATGTGTCCACTTCTGAGCTCCATAGCTGAGAGCTCTCTGTAGCTCACTGAGCTGAAAAGAGTCCAGCAAAGGGCCACCAAGTGATGAAGGAAATGGAGCATTGTGCCTGAAAGCAAAGGCTAGGAGAACTGGGATTTATAACCCTAAAGAAGAGAAACATCTGAAGGGAGGATGCTAAGAGGACTGAGCCAGGCTCTTCTTAGTGGCGCTCAGTGAGGCAATGGGCACAAACAGAAGCACAATAAAAACTTTTTCAGCACCTGACACAGGTTGCTCAGAGATTCTGTGGAGTCTCCACCCTTGGATGGAGCCATCTGGACACAGTTCTGGGCAGCCTGCTCTAACTGGCCGTGCTTGAGCATCAGGGTTGGACCAGGTGATCTCCAAAGGTTCCTGCCAACCCCAACCATTATGAACTCCGTGATTCAGTTTCTGCATCTGTCATGTTTCCTACTGAACAAAGACTAATTAAAGAGCATAAGTGTGTGTGTATGTGTGTACATGTATGTGTTTGTATATGAGTATATATACATAGATTCCTACATTTATTATGACCATGAAAAATTTTGCTTAGTTCTCAATTATAAATAGGGATATTTTTATCAAATGGGACAACACTCCTGATACTGATCCAACAGATTATTAGATTTTCAAGACATCTGCCTGTAACTAAATACCTATTTAATGATTATTCTCATGCCAATCTGAGTGATAATAATTACTATGTCGGTATATGATTGTAAAGATAGAGGTTTGTGTAAATTATTTCTCTCCTAATAATTTCCGAGAAATTGCCTTTCTAGCCAAAAAGACATCATGAATTATTTATATTGGTTTTTATAATATTTCCTTAATATTTCGTCCCATTATGAATTAATCTGAATTGAAGCATTAAAATATATATATGCATTATAGCAAGCCAGATGAAGGACTAGGTTTTTTGATGCAAGCTCAGAAACCACCCTTTTCAAGAACAGGTACTGAGAGTATCCTGGCAGAATTACTCCTTGGAATAGAAATGGCAAATTAATTTATCTTTTCACAATACATTTTCTTGCCTTCCTCAGCATGAAATAAATGTGTTCAATGATGGATCTGAAGTGTTTCACTCAAATAATCTTGGGAAGGAGGAAACAGTGTCTTTGGACTACAACAGTTAAACAGACAAAGCAACATGACCTATGATGAACAGTATCTAGAAATATTTTTCCTTGGGTATTTGAAATTTATTCCCAGGCAGCAGAAGATTTGTTCAAAATCTCGCTAAGCTATGTTCAAGGGCTTTTGCTGCAGACAGATCTTCTAATTGCTCTTTACATAGCAAATCTCATGGCTACTGGCTACTTGTCTTCAAAAAGCTACATTCCTCTCAATATTGTTCATCAATTTGAGAGGCTGAATTTGGGATACTGTCTCCAACTGACCAACGCAGGTATGGGCAGACAACTATTAAGACAGTGTGTTAATCTAGATAAAGAAACCCTAGAAATAGTATAACAATAGTGCAACAATGTACATATTCTCATTTTGATTTCCTTTAAGTCTATACACTTCAGCGTAACAAGCCTAATAGCTATTAAAAGAGAACAGAAAATTTTCCAAACATGTGAAAGCATTTGTAGGAAAGTCATTATTGTTACCATTACTTTTGCTAAAACTCTACTGGGACCACAGTCTTTTTATTTTTTTATTAGCTCTCTACAAATAGGATGTGAATTCCGGCATATACACTAATCAATACTTTCTCCTTCAGTACCCTGAGAAAATAAGGGATTCAGATGATATCTCCTTAAATGTCTTAAGAGAATGCCTATGCCATCTCATATGCCTTAAATGTTCTGCTAAAAAAAAAAAAAAAAAACAAAAAACAAAGCAACCAAAGAATAACAAGAAGCTAAGCACATTCTCTCATTCTATCCCCAAATATTCACTTGGCTTCATTGCACAATTGGCTATTTTCCATTCAAAGATGTTCTGAAAGAAAGCTTATTAACACTTAAGGTCAGCTCTAAAGCTATGATGAAACTCAACAATTCACTTTTTTCAAAATGTGTAAAGCATTTTTAGCACTTTCAAAAAGTAACAAAGACAGTTGCTTTATTCTGTGCATTAGAAGCCTCATAAAAAGCCATTCATTTACTTCAGTGGGACTTAGATCAACTTTTCATCATTCATTAAAGCTGCTCTATTCTTTCGTTAAATGTGGACCAAAGATGGGTTCTCTGTTCAGAAGAGAAAAATTTTGTATTGGTTTAGGATATGATACTCTACAATTACATTGCCTTTGCCTGTTTTTTAAATGGTTGCATTTATATGATAGTTGATAATATGTTTCCAAAAAGACTCTGGCCTCAATGAAGCACTCAAGTAAAATGATCAGATCCTCAAAAACTGTTTTTTAAACAGAGTTCTCAAGTACTGCAAGCTGCACTGTTCTTTCACCAGAGTGTTCTGGTTGGCAGAATATTTTTGTTTCCTTTTTTTTTTCTTGTCAACATGGCAAGCAGGAAGTGCCATTTATTCTAACATAATACTTACATCAATATTTGCCCTTCTCACCACTATAGTCAAGGGTTGTGCTTAGTCTGTAAAGGCATCTGAGGAGCCACAAGCAACAAAGGTGTGGAAAATGTAGTACCAAAGGAAGTGGGGACATGGATGTGGGATTGCAGCTTCAAAGCAGAAAGCTCATTTTAAAAAATCTGGCCTGGTCTCATTGCTGTGTTTAGATAATAGTTCTGCATTAGCCACATTACAGAATACCATTTTCAGATCCCTCTCAGATGATCTCAGTTCAGAGATTTGAGATGTCAGAAATGGGGTAAGACCATTCTGAATGAATCATCTTGCTGCTGAAACATCAGGGGGTGATAAGACAGCTTGGAGAGTCAGCTAAGATGTATTTCAGAGAAAGCAAGGCATGACAGCAAGTATCTGCAACTATCCCTGTTGAACATTAGGAATATAATTTAACAAGAGAAAATTGGCTTTCCCAGCACAGATTGAAATAAGCAGATGAACAATGACTTTGCTTCCCACAAGACTTCAATTACTCAAACTTAAACAAAAACAAATTCACAAATGCAACTGGAAGAATAAGAGTCATAGTTCTAGTGCTGAATCAACTTAACAAATCTAGTGGTGTAACACCAATAGGGTAGCTGTTGTTCTAATAGCTATATTAAACCTCTGAGCATAATCAAAATGACTTTGATATTTCCATAAGGCAGAGTAAACTCAGATTGAGTACTATGCTTAAACCATTAACAGTATTGTTGCCTTCTTGATGATTAGTTTGTGTTTGGAGTAATTTACTATATTTTACACTAGAAAAGTAGAAATTATGCATTAGGGAAGGAACATTTCTTCTTATTTGTCCCTTTTTGGAAATGGAGAAGTTTATCTGGCCCTTAACATAGTTTTCAAATTTTGTTGCTCTCCAAACTGGTTAAAGTTGCAAATTACCATCCCAGCATTGGGCAGGCTAAATTCTGTTCTAGAACAGACACATACAGTCCTCAACTTAGCCAACTTCCAGGGCTGTTCTGTATGTATACAAAGGGACAATTTAGTCCTCTTCAGCACCTTTTTATGTCTCCTCATAGGAGTATTAATTTGTCCAATGATACCAAAAAAGTGAATAAATACATGTAAACAAAGTAGTAATCTTGTGTCTTCTTAGCTGGCCCTAAGGCAAGGCCCATATGTTTTAAGCAAGGTCTGTGTGAAATGTTACATCTCCTAAGCATTTTTGAAGGCTACTTAACTCTCCATCAGCATCCCATAAGTGAATGCAGAACGCATTATGCAGAGCATTAGCTGGGCACCTGACATGGGGGTGGTCTCAATCTGGAGTCTCATTTCCCAGACTAGCATAGGATGCAAGTGTCACAGAGGCAATGTGTTGAGCTCCCAGGAAAGCTGAGAGAAAGAAGGGACGTATGCCCTAAGTGATCCCTGCATGCAGAGAAGAAACTGGATCTCTGGTGAGAAGGATGGCATGAGACAAAGCCTAAAAAATGAAAGGATGTAAAGAGATGAATGACACAGGCGGCGAAGGATTTGGCAAAGTTCCAGCAGGGATTTAGGATATCTCAAAGGAGGGAAAGGGTGAAGAACAAGAGGGGGGGGAAAAGCAAGAGTCTGATTTATACCAACAAAAATAGGAAATTCAGCTAAAAGGCTGACAATCTGTTATCTGCTTATCACTCCACATAGATATTTCAGTGGTATCGGGCAGTAGAGAGTGTCAAATTCTGTTCATGCTGTTACACCCACACACAGCTCAGTAGGTTAAGACTGGCGTGTTCTAGCTTAATTGTGCCTCAGTCAGTCCAAGCACGTACTTTTGTAAGGTACTTTTTTCTTTACAGTTTTCTTTTCTTATTTTTATTAGCAGGATCAAAAAGGGCACATACAAGAGAAGACAAAACCACAAACTTTGTAGTATTTTATCAGGTCCAAATTAAACTGTTAGTGTGTTCCCATCAACAGACTATTCAAAGGCACTTGAATGCCAAGCTCTTTCCAGGGCTTTACACTCTTACAAGGTGCTGACTTCCTCTGACGGAATTTGCTGATCAGTGTTTCATAGCACAGGAGCAGCAGCCACTGTACTCACCCTTATTGCCAAATAACAGTTGTGTTCAGGAGCCATTAGTGGAACACAGTATGGCTTTTCACATGACAAATACCTCCGATGGAATGCTAGCCTGCATTTCAAATGTAACAATACAGCTCTGTTACCATGGCATATTTACATACTGTGTCAAATAGCAGCCTCCTGTTTATGTCCACACTTTGGGTGAGTAGCCACCAAGTTCAGAAGGAAGGCAATGTTCAGTAGCAAAAAATAAAGGTGTTAATTCTTCAGGTCCAAAGTGTACCTGTAAATGGGAAGTGAGAAGAGAGAGTGAGAAGGAGGAGGTATGAACTCTTTACATCTATACTGGAATTTAAAAGCCCTCACTCCTTTTTTACCCAATGATTTCCATCAAGAAAAAAAACATGCAAATTCCATATCTCTTTTACTTTATTCCAGAAGTTTTGAGATACAAGCAAATAGAACAAAAAACTAATCACATCTGAGGCTTTCTTAAACACAGAAAAAACAAATCTCTTTTTTTCATACTGTAAATTCAGTTGCACCTGGTGAACAATAAAGAATTAAAACATTTGCTTTATTCCAGTTTGCTGGTCCTACCTGTTCTTCTTTGTACAAATACAGAAATGGATGTATCTGGGGTAGGAAAAGAATGTGTTACACACTACCATTACTGGAAGACACCATATATAGTTTATTTGACAAACTACACTGCATTAAAAGGGAAGATGTCTGCTGCAAGGCCAGGGATAGACTCAGGGTGCTGATCTATGCCTTTGAGATACACTAATGACAACAGGAGTTTGCAGGAGCCTCTATTAAAGGGAAAGTAGCTCAAATAAAAGAGCACCACCTGAACCTTTCTCAGACACAAGGTGTCTGAGCCTACCCTGGCTGGTGAGCAAGCAGATGGAATTCAAGGATGTTTCAGTACTGATGAAAAATCTTTCTTTTCCTAAATATCTTCTTAATCTCTCCATAACTTCAATTGAGGAATTTAATGCTAGTCTACCAGTACTAAAAAATATTTATCATACACACTCCCTGTTACAGAGAATTAATTTACAATAGAAAATAATCTGTTTCATTCAGAAGTCATCCTGCAGATTTTACAAGTTTCCAACCTAAAGAACAAACACATTTTCCCTTAGACTAACATAGCTGAAAGAAGTATTCTCAAGGGTTAATTTTAACTGGTGAGTCGAATTTGCCTAAACTGCCTTTATAGTTAATGGGTAGAAAATTACTTCCCTAGAGAGTTAATTCAGCAGTTTCCTGGCCCCAGAGAGCCTGTGTCCCTTTGTGGTCCCTGGAGTGAATCTGAAGAGACCAGACAATGTTAATCTTTCAGAGTGGTCCTTTCCATGCAACACCTGAGAGTGTTTATGGTTGTTTGAGGAACAATTGGGAGTGGCAGAAATATGAATTACATTTTCTCAGATATATACTTTATGTAATAAAATAATGGGATATTAGCTACTTAAAAAAACAAAGTAAAATGGGGAAGGAAAATGTGCCCTTTTAGGTTAGACTCCTGTTTTCAGAAGGTTGCATCTTTTTTAATTTATGAAACAATCTAAACACAAACCAAGCAGAGTTTGTGGTACAACTTTTTCAGGATTTCAAAACAACTTTGTGTTAATTGATACCAGCTGCTGTATGAAATTAACAATCCCATGTACTAGAAGAATTTGATATGCGGATGGGAAAAGAACAATAATGCCTAAAATATTTTCAAAACAGAATGTTGAATTTTTTTTTCTTGAGGTTCTGGAATGAAAAGTGGGAAGAGTAAAATCTGAGAAAACTGAAATGTCCAGACACAGAGAAGATCCAGAAGGCCAGCCAGTGTCATCTGTGTTATCCTGAGCAGCAAAATAACATCCCAGTAACCTTTAAATTTTCTGAAGAAACCAAATCACATGAAAGTTTTTGGAAAGTGACTGGGCAAGCAGCCTAACCAAGAAAAGAGTTCCACAGAGGGGTTTTGTGTTGGCCTCTGATTCACCAGTAATGAATCAAGTCTTTTTTACAAAGCTTATTTTCCACTGTTGACCTCTGTCTCTTTCCCTCTGCCCTGTTTCAGGGAAATATGAAGAGGAGGTGCAACATCCCCTTCCTAAACACAGGGAACTGTCTTCCTCCACCAGTGCTACCCTCTGCCTTCCACCAGATGAAAAGGAATCTTCAGCATGTGCTGAGTTCATCACCTATTACAGGCCTGACAAATTTAGAGGACAATCTCCTTCCCAAATCCCTAGTGCGCTATTTACACAGGAAGTAACAGGGATACCTCGGAGAGACAATGGTGCCACTTATTTAATGAAGAGCTGTTCAGATGTTAAAACACCACTGCAGACCATTGTGTGGGTGGCTGACATTTACTTGAGTTTCTGGATGGTGAGTTCACAGTTTGTGAACAGATTGATCAGTTTCTGTTTGTTAATATGCCTAATCCCTGCATGTTCCCAGTTTCTATGCTTCAGTACCTCGGTGTACAGGAAAACAGAATTACTTTGCATGAATGCTCTAATCTCCAGATCCAGAGTTTAACAGGACCACAGAAATTCTACCTTGTTGCAAGCATCAGTTACTGGACCAGCAGTTTATTTCACCTGAAGTGAATACAAAATGCTATCTCTAAAAGCTTGATCTTTGCTTGAACAGAATTAAAATCAAGCAGTAACTTGTTTCCACACATTTAAAATAACAAGCATATTAGGTTAATTTCTTGTTTAAAAATGTCTTCTGGGTTCAAATTTAAATCACTCCTTTTTAATAATGACAGAGATCTATTTACAGGCAAATGTCAGTAAGAAGAAGAAGCATTTCAACATGTTTAAAAACCTATTCAAGAAGTTTTCACGGAGAAGCACAAGGAACCATAAACAAGAGGGGCTGTAGCTGGATGCCATTATGGGATCTGAAAAGATTATTCCTTAGAAAACATGACCATAATATGATTATTTTTCCATGGATTGGATACAGTGTTTGGCACTATATCTTTTCCAAAGATGTAGTTAACTTTCTTGGATTTTATAATAATGACGTATGACACAATGTCCTCTGGGATTAATCACAAGTATTTTTAAAAGATGAGGCTTCGTTATATCTTTGTTCTTTATATCTTGGCTTTTGTTAGCGCATTTTAATTAGTATCTGGTATCTGCAATAAACAGTAAACATAAAGAGCTTTGCAAAAATGTATTAGACTGTTTGTTTTCACACTCTAATGCATATTTGCACAATTTTACCATGAAAAAAGGAAAACATGCTAAGCTCTTGGGCTCTATCCCAAATGTCCTGGAATAGAATCCGGAAATTACTAAGAATGAAACCAAACCACATCATATTTCAGTAATTAACCTAAGAAAAGAGGGCACACTGTCTATGTGAAAGATAGTTTTTTGTGGGAGGCATTTGTGAAGAAAAGAAGCTTCTAGAAGTGACATGCAAGCAACTATTTAGAATTTGATTTAATATTCTTTGACCAGGTAAAAACTTGATAAATGCACTGAGGTTAAAAACTTTTTTTTCTTTCACAACAGTGGAGAAAATATTTATCATTTATTTCTCATTGCAAAAACAAAATGTCTCTAAAAGAAATACAGAATAAAAATACAGCCTGAAATTCAGTACAGTACCATTTATTTTTCTAGTTACACAGATGTCAAAAATACAAAAGAACAACTTTGGGAATCTGCAGAATAAGTGAATTTATAGTGGATGGAAAAAACAGATGCTGACAACAAACAGCCTTGGATGCAGGGGACTGGATAAACGGACTTCATTATAATCACATGTATACTGATTTGAAGAAAGTTTTGGGATTAATATTGCTTTTGTAATGCACTATAACAACATATTAAAAAAAAACCCACTCAGAACTGAAAATGCCATTTTTCAAAGACAGATGTACTTTCATTTCAAAGTATTCCTATCAAACTCTATCAGAAAACTTGAAAGGTTTAAAATGTGGCTCTTGTGAACAATTGGTATTGATATGACACCTTGATAGTATTTGAACGTGACACAAAAGTCATAAAAGTATATAAGCAATTGTAAGGTGTAAAATGATTTTTTCCCACCAAAGCTAGGCTTTAATGTGTTTCCAAATAAAACACAAGATTAAGTAATTTATTTTGTCATATGATTTATTTATGGGCTGAAACACTGTAAACAACAGATAAAAGATACAGACTCAGATGTCAAAGTAAAAGATGAAAATCATTACATTTTATTAGCAGAAGATATATAAAAATGCCAAAATGAACTGTAAAGAGAGGGAAAGTGTTATGCTCAGAGGTCCTTCAGCAGAGTTGCATTTGTTTTTCCCACCTCCCCTAAAGGGGAATAATAGCTCTGAATTTAATTAAAAATCTATTTTTTAAGATTAAAGTAATGAAAAAGTTAAAAGACTGGATCACAAAGAAGAGTAACTGTGAGGATCTCAGGGAATATGAACTGATGAACTCCCTTATATTTTATTTTCTCTCAACTATTTGTGGGAGGATCACTAGTGTTGCATAGGAATTGTTAGTCCTGGATAAAAGCAAGGATTTTATAAACCAATAAATTTTTCATTAGTTTTACATAAATTTTAGTAGCAATAGTTTAATTCCAGTCAAATTATTTCAATCAGATGACTTGCTGCTGAATGAAACATTATACATTATATTAACTGGGGCATTTAGAAACCTGGTTCCTAACTGTGCTGCAATGCTTGAGGCATTGTTTGCCACACATTTTTTTCTTAACACGTAAAATAAAAATAAAATAGAAGAGATAATGAGAACAAAACGAAAAAGAAATTTCAAAAACTTCCAACCACTGAGGGAAGAAGAAAACCAAAACTGACGATTTAGATACTTGTAAGATTTTTTAGCACATTTAAATGCCTAAAATTTTTTTGGTTCTCATAGAAATAAGTCAAAACTGTTATGAAGTGATTTTTTATCCTTCAGCTTCACCTGTTCTTTTCCTCAGGCCACATACTCTAAGAAAAGGCTGGAAGAAATAACCATGTTGCGATTGATTTGACAATTTCTGAGCCTGGACTTGGAAAATTCAAAGTGATACATCCTTGCAAGTACATTGGCAGCACACCTCAGATAAGCTCAGATAGAGAAAGAGGATTTCTCAGGTCACTGACAGCCACTGAAGGCCTGTAGGTCAAGACCAATCTCTTCTTCATCCAAAGATGTTATTTGGTAACATATCATGACACTAAACATAAAGTAGTCTTATGCAAAGCAGACACAGAGTCTAGTCACATTTAAGCTAAGGGTTTTCAGGGCAGCTTCATCTGGAGCATGTTCTGCAAGTGCAATTCAAAGATGACAAAAGCTTGAGGAACCGTGGCTGGGGGCATTTATGAAAGAAGCACTAGCACACTTCTTCCTTGCAAAGTGCTGTTGGTTGCAAACATCCACTGCTCCTTGCCCATCCACACTACTTGGCCAGGCTCGAAGAGGTGAGGATAAGGTCATGAGAAAAGAATCAGTATTAATCTTCAAAGAATAGTTTCATTTCAGGGGGTGCATTCCCATATTTACAGGTCAATGCTGGTTGACTCCTACCAGAAGTATGTACTCATTATTAAAACTTTGATAATACTCATACATTAACCTTCCCCTGCTTCCCATTTTCCTTCTGTCAAAATCATGAAATGGCACCCAAAAGTCTGTACATAGAGCTTTCCAGTGCCAAATAAACCAAGCATATCTTTTTATGCTGTATGGTTTATAATTTTCTTGATCCTGACTTCAATGGAAATGCTGTGTGTGGAAGGATGACAAGATTGGGCCCTGAGGCAAGAGCTCTGTAGAATAATGTGTAGGAATGTTATTGTTGGAATTTTAAGAAACAGCATCTCCTAATTGGGCCAAACCCAGGCCATCTTCCTCATGCCAGTAATCAGTGAAACTACTCATATGAGTGAAGAGAAAAGCTAAAAATTATTACGGTTTACTTGAAAAGAGTCTATCTTTTGGGGAGACTTTCTCTGTTGTCTACACACAGTTGTACTAATGCCATCTAGTTGGCAGTGCGAGGTGGTTTCCTAGCTCATTAATCCCATGATACAGATAAATGGATTAGTCTTATCTTCCATTTCTAGTGAATATTTTGCCATGTTCATAAATAAGCAGAAAATTTGTCACCTGTGTTCCAGTGAGGTTAAGAAAACATGTGGTTCCATAGTGCCAAAATAGGCAACTTTTAACGCTTGCTACCTGATGCTTAACACACATCACACTAACCATTGCTTATTTTCATGAGTAATAAACTCATAATTCATAAAATTCAAATTTGTGCACCTACTCAGAGAATTTCAACTTTGCCTTTAAACACTATAGCTCGCAGGTCAACTTGACCATTCTCAAAGAAATGTTTCTGCCAGTCTCCTTGAAGACCTTATTAAAGTTCCCAGCAACTTAATGTGATTTTGTGCAATTAAGCAACATGTTTTGGACACAAAAGGAACACTCTATTACCATTCCTCATACATGGAGTACTTTGTATTGAAAACTTTATAAGCAAGCTTAATGGAGTGAGATGGGGAAGAAGACAGAAGGATAAAAATAACAATGAGAACACAAAGCTGTAACAAATTCTAAAACTTTATTGCTTCATGTACCCTGAGAAGCTTGAAAGTACAAGTGTTTTCCCTATGAATTTTGTCCTCTGTTTGCCAAACATTTTAATTTGTTGTTTTGCTAGCACAGAAGAAGCCAACATGGTTTTGCCTTTTCCTTGCATTTCTGTTGGTGTGTTAAATTCATACTATTATATTTGTAAAGGTGTCAGCAGCAATGTGCACAGCTCTGGAAACACAGTTGCATACTAGAAAATTGCCATGTAGTCCACCTATTGCTTTTCCTTTGTATGAAAGGCCTGTTGCTCGTTAATTACACACCACAGTGCATGGAACAGAGGGAAGCTGGGCAGACAGTGAACATGCTGAGCCACACCGTCCCTCATAGTGTAAATAGGAGGAGAATGAAAAAATGCACCAAAAATCTCTTCTAAAATAGAGCAGCACGGACTCCACCCAGCACCCAGTGAGTTTGTTCTGCAAACAGAAATCAATTGTTGTTGCAGTGTGTGAGGAAGCTGCAGCCTTGGAAAGGGAGCCTTTACCTCCATGCAGCAAAAGCAAGGGCACTTACGCCCTCTGGACACCCAATGTGCAGCCATTCGCTTATGACCGCATTTTGTGAAGGGACAAACTCTGCACACCAGACTTGCTGGTTTATTGAGCTGCATCTCAGAATGGAGGAAAACTTTCACAAACAACTCAGTAAGACAAAACAGGCAGATTGTGGCTCAGCTCTGAAGATCCCTCAGTTAATCCCTGTGACCACCTGACTTCAAGACAGCAAATGGATGCACAATAAGGAGTTTTTTTTATGCTTAGCAAATGAAGCAGGAGCTACTATTCAAACATACATAGCTGAAAAAAAGCCACAAAGGTTAAATGGGAAAAGAGATGCTGCCTGGAGAGGAAAGGCTCATGAGCTGCTTGCTAAACATTGACTAGTAGCTTTCAACAAGTATGGGAGATCCACATCAGCAAATTAGCTTCCCCCTCTCTCTCCACTCCCTGAGCTCTAGGCTTTTCAGTGGATGCTATGATTTTTCAGGTCATTCCAGCTCTCATGGAGTTCAATTTCAAGTTTTAAGGAAGTTACAGAGGGAAACATTTTGAGTATAAAAAAAGTAAAATTCAGACTTGCTACACAAGCTACAAAACCATGAAAATATTTTTTTTTTAATATGACCATCAGAGACAGTAGCTAAGAAAAAGAAAGCATATACATAGGAGACATATTACTGATTATGAGAACAATAAATCACAGACCCAGTGCACAAGCACTTAACAGCTGAAGACAGTCTATGGAATAACACCTAGCTACAAAAACAAGCTCCAATAAATGCACTTTTAAGTATGGAAAAATCTACCCTATAGACTACCCTTACCCCAGGGTAGTCACCCTATACTGCTATCACAAATGGGTGGGGTTGCAGATGCAGTAATGACAGTGAACATTTTATTTTCATCCCTGTCACTGTTCGTTCACTATTTTTTTACACATATTATTACTTTGCATTGATTCTAGATAAAGGAGAAAGCAGAAGGACCTTGGCTTTCAAAACTCTCCAAGAGGCTGTACCTATATTTCCTCGCAGAGAGCTGGAACCAGATACCCCCAAAGTTATTAAAATGCTTTACATTTCTTTTTGTGACTTTGTCCAAAGCATGTAGGAACCTGTACATACCACCTTTCAACCAGCACAAGAACCTGATTGTAATTTTGTGGCACTTTTCTTTATCTAGTATTTTTTATCTTCCCTCTTATTTTCTCTCCAACTTAAAGTGTTCCTGTTCCACAAGCAGAGCTCTTAGGCAGCATGTAATAATCAGCTGAATAATACAACTGCAGAAGCTGATAGCAGTATATTAATTTGTGCAGAGTTTTGTTTCCTTTAACTCATGGCCATTTTCTAAATTCCTGTATGCATTATAGTCTGTATAAAATTCCAGAGAAAGGAGCCTTAAATACTGCACAAAGCACAAAAGGACTAGAAACCTTACCAGGTCACAAAGCAACCCCACACAGCTCTGTACCACTACAGCAAAAATACCCATAAAGGTTCTTCTTCTCTGTCAAAGATAACTATTGGAAAGGGGAGGATGACACACTTATTCCAAAAATTTCAAAACAATATCTAAGAACCAAGCAGCTCCCTGCGGAAAAATGCCTGCATCATATTGTTCTAACTGCTATTGTCCAGGCACAAAGACACTGTTGAGAGCCAGTAAACACCAGAAAAAACTCCAACAAACAAACAAACAAACCAACAGAAAAACTCCACAAAAGCAAAACAAAAACACCTAAAAACAAACCCAAAAGACAAGAGAGCTTGAAGCAGATTGGGAAAACTTCCTTCTCAATTGCTCTGAGAAACAGCAGTTCAATCAAATCAATGATAATGAAAGAAGTGGTTGTTTTTTTTTTTTCAAATTAACATTTAAGGTAAGTCATTCTATCAGACTGATAGCCTTTTAACTGATGTTTATTTTTCCACCAGATTACACAAGACAGGCTGATTAAAACAAACACTTTGTTAGTTTACCTTTAAATGTGAAACTTAGATCAGAATGACCAAGTCCTGTATTACAAAGCAGCCTTTGAAATGAATAATGCCTTAATCCTCGAGTAGCTATATTTTATCATACAGAGCTTATTTGTCCATGTTCATCTCACTCTGCTTTGGTATTTGTAATAATATGGATTCTTACTATAAACCTAATTCTGCCATCAAAAGAGTAAGAGAACAAAGTTTCTATACTAATAATTCAAACAGCAAAACTGTTTGGTAAAAATACCAAATGAAATGAGAAAATTTGATATAGTTTACATTCCACCTTAGCTAAATTTCACAGAGGTGCTTTATATGGAGAGAGAAGCATATTACTCATCTGCAACTGATTATAAGTGCACTCATTGCACAAATCTATTTCATACAACAGTGGGGTGGATTCTTATTTCCTTTATATAAAGCATATATAAATGGACAAGCACAACATTTACTCTAAAAACAGAGTAAATCCCAGTTATAATGTCCTTCATTTGAAGATACAGTGAAGAACACCAATTATCTCAGGAGGGTGTTGTCATCATGAGCTTCATGGCTTCAGTGTGCTTTCAGAAATACTGTACTTCTGAAGGAGCTCTTTTGCTGCATTTCAATATAAAAAAAGGTGACAGTTTGTCCTATGCCTGTGTAATAGCAAATCAGCAAGAAATATTAATTACGTTTATCTGAAAGTTGTTGAAAAGAAGGATGGTACTTTGTAGTTAAAAATATAAATGAAATAAATTATTTTAAGACTCAAATTTATAAACACAAAGATAAGCAGCTTTATTTTCTGAACCTTTGAGTAGCTCTACTGACCCTAATGAAGCAAGTTCAGACTCCTTTTCTGTGGAAAATCAGTTTTGCATGAGACACGGCATTTTTTTCAAGGAAAAAAAATACCTGTTTGGCAATAAATTGAGAATTAAAGTGCATGGATTCTTTTCATTTGATCACATACAGTGAAATAATAGAGATAATTCAAACAGAGGAGAATGAAAGTGGTTTGCATTGGAGATTCAATACTCTATTACTTAAGGATAAAGAATTTCTAATAGCCATTAAAAGGAAAATCAAGGAATATATAAATTTTAATTTGGTCTCTGCATCGTATCATAGTGTACTGAAGGCTTTCAAAGTAATTTTTAGAAGTTGGATTTTAGGTGTATGTCATGAAATTAGGAAATGCCAAAGGCAAGAATAATTGGAGCTATTAGCAAAGATAACAATAAAAAATTAGAACATCAAAAATCCCATAGTAAAAAGCTTATGTAGAATTGCTACAGATTAAGGCACTATTGAATAATATTGCTGTTAAAGAAGCCAATTATTTTTATAGACCAAATAAATTTTTCTATGATAATTCATATAAAACTGGTAAATGGTTAACTGCCTTAATAAAAGGGGAAGAGAAATCTCAACATAACAGCAATTTATACAAAACAAGGGGTGATAATGAACAAGAAGAATTAGGTATGTGGTATCTCCAGGGCACATTATGAGACTACATAAATCTGAAACTTCTGAAGATGATATCCAAAATTAGGGACTGAAAATGAAGAAATTGAATGCTATCTATCTTTTCTTTAACACAGGAAAAAAGATGTTTGCTTTGGTCCAAAAGACATTGGGAAGTTAGACCTCAGTGACACTAGGCAAAGATGGCTGCCCATCAGATTTTTTTAATGCTATATTTGAAGTACTTAGGCTCTTCAAGCCACAGATTCTCTAATTTTCTTTTGAATGAAGCTAAATAGCCCCTATTTCATTACTGAAATAATTCCTATTTTGAAACAGAAAACACGGTCTTTGTGATTGTTCAGTTGTCTTTTTTTTCTCATTTGTGACAATATCAAAATGTTTAGCCAGCAGAAAAAGAAAGATAGCAAGAAAATGCTCATGAAGATCTGATGGCTTCAATAAAAAAAGACTCCTACCACAGATCAATAATAGGGTATTTAACATTAGCACATTTCTGCCCAAAATATTTTCTGCTCCCCTAACTAGTAGCTGCAGTAGCTACTAGTTAGAAAGACTGTATGACCAGCAAAATTGGGAAGGGTGTATAGATTTGTTTGAAACAGTGTCTTGAGACCAAAACTTCAACTTGAATTGAGTCTTCAAACTCAAACTTTGTTTCAAAGAAACATTTATCAGATGGGATAGCTTTCTCAGAGCTCCCACAAAGAATTTGTCCTTATTTATGAGTAAAACCATAAAATTAATTTAGTAGTCGATCCTACAGTGACCTCAGTGAGTAAAGATTCACTTTTATTAATGTTTTCTTTGCCTGATACCACAGGCAAAGAGGGGTTGGTCCTACATAGACTAACTTCATTTGGTTATTTTCATATTGTTCTGATTCAATCTGTTTAGTTAGAAAGAACAGACTGGGTGAATAAGTTGTTTGTTCACTTAGCATTTGCTTTTCACAAACAGTGACACTGCAGGAACACTGATGTTCAGGTGCCTTCCTTTTAACTCACCTATCTCTCACTCATAATACTTCAAAAATTTTTGTTTCAGCTCACATAAAGACTTGTGATGAGAACAGGACATTTGGTCTCTGCATGACTCTTGATCTCATACACAACTCACTCCAGTTGACCCATGTTCCTCTCCTTAGGATGAAATTGACAGGCGAGGAGAATCAAGCACCCTGTATGAATTTAAAACCTCTGAGGTCCTTCTTTCTCTTTCTATTTTCCTTGAAAAACCTTGTGCCTGGGGAACTCAAAAGCAATAGTGTTCATGATTAGGATAGGAACACACATTGGAGATGGATTGTAACTAAAAGGTGTATATTTTCTCTTATGTAGCTAAAAAAATTCCTTTGTGTGGTCTTTGAACTATCTGGCATTGATAGCTAATGTTACAGATTGAACCTTGTAATTTTTGCAAGAAAAACTGAGTGTCTTTTCTAAGTTTTTTATTTGGTTGGTTGGTTTTTGTTGCTTTGTTTTGGGTTTTTTTTCTGTTTTGTTTTTGGTTTGGTTTGGGTTTTTTTTGCATAGACTCTGTAAAGATATGGAAAGGGATTACAGGAGGTCAGAGGAGACATTACCAATTCTTTATCCAGGTTTCAGTCCCTCCTGAAGAAAGCCTGCCCTTCGATGGGAGAATGGTTTGGGAGTTTGGTTTCCAACTCTTGCAGCAGGGATAGTTGCATCTCATTGGACAGCTGGCACAATAGTTGATACCCTCAAGATTTATGATAATTTAGCACCATGGGGACTCTACTAACTGCTCGTAAGACTGCAGTTGGAATTATTGGATTTCAATAACAGTTGCAGACTTGGCCTTTAATTTAATTTCCAGTGTGCTGTTTTATTTCTGCCTCATCCAGCATGGTGTCAGCAATGCAGGATCAGGCCCTTCAAATTTGCTCACTGACTGCTAATAAAACTCAATGCAGAAATCATGGGTTTGAAGTCAGTGTTTAACTAAGGGCACAAGACAATTTTTCTTAGTGAGAGACATTTTAAAAATGTTTAATGGTTTCACTTCTTGTGATCTCAAGAAAAATTTCATTTAAAATGGTTTCAACGAACAAGCACATTCAGAAAGGAATAGCAGAGCAAAATAGAACTTGTCTTCTTGATGCCTTTATAAAAAACAAACATACTAAATTTTTTTAAAAATAAAATCATGTGTGTATGTGCTCAGGGAATATGTTTCATTTACCTGGGCATCTTTTTATAGTACAAATTTATGATCCATAAAATTTGGAAGGTTTTGTGATGATGGGAAAGTGACTGACAATGTTACATGAATCAAGACATTAGATACCTAAAGGCTCAGAAAAGAATGTGTTTCTTTCACAAAGACTATGAACACCAACATTTTTTCATTAAAGAATTCTGTCATACTGAAGTATGAGGAATCTACACCAACCTGGTATTTTGGACAGAGGGAAGGGAAGGCAAAGAATTAAAGAAAACATAAAGCACAATATTTGAAAGAGAAGTTGTCCTTCATTTGCTTAGCTGATTCCTGATTTTAGAGGACAAAATGGAAGTAGAAAGCCATTTTCCTTTTCCCAATCCCCCATGAGATTAAACTTAAAGTTGGAGGACTGGTTTAGGTTTATTTTCATCAGTATTGATCAAAACCATAGCTTAAATAACTGTTGAGACAAAATATACCATTGGTAAAGTGTCAGCATTCTCCTTTTTCAGAGACAGTTCTAGAGATCAAGTGTTCCCATGACTGAAATCGCAGAGATTTCAGTCTGCAAATTCATTGATCATTCATTTTCCTAAAAAAATCCAGAAACTGTCTTTCCTTTTTTGTTCTTCACTGCAGATCCTTGCAAGTTGTAAGACATTCACCCTTGTAAATAGTGAAAAAAAAAAGAAATAACAAAAAATTATTGTGTTTAGAATTCTAGATCTTGAAGAGGTTTTTATCTATCAGATTTGGGAAAGATACTAGTATTTTATTTCACTACTTCAAAATTGTTACCATTTAGAGCCAAGACAAAAAGGAGTACAACCAGGTTTCTATACTCCAGTTTATTCCTTGGTTGTGTCCTGCTCCCCACATGTGTAGACAAGTGCTGTTAAGATTTTCTGTGTAGTTTCACTCCTGCAGAAACTACCTAAGATCAACCAGAAATATAAAAAGCTGTTGAAAAAGAGTAGAAGATTAGAGAGGTCTTAACCACAATTGTCTTCAGTTGCCTTCACATTGGCAAGGTGAATTTTTTAAACTGTCTTCTCTGGTTGACTTAAACACTACAGATGTTTACTCAGAGAGGAATAGGGCCAGTTGCCTCAGTTCACTCTGAGGGAAAAGAAGAATTACAGAGAGGACAGAAATAAGACAATCTTCCCCTGGCAGCATTGCATAAAGTGTTCTAGAGGAAACAGTTGCTTCATCCCTTCCCAATCTCTCACTGGTTATTACACTGAAATGCACCCCAGACAATCACTATCATAATGAGGTTAACGGATATGATAAATTCAGCAGAAGCGTTCTTTGTTTTTGATTGACTTTGTGGCTGTGAACTCCTAAATTCATCCTTCCCACACTTTACTCTATGATTGACAAATATTTTTTAGGGCTAATCTGAATATTCATTGACACATTTAAAGCTTCAGTGAAATCCTTGAATAAAAATTGTGGCAATAAAAAGTAATATTCTTTTGAAAACACCTCAGAGAGGGAGTTCCTTCTTTTTCTAGGACACCCCTCTGGTGAAGAAGCATGCTGCTACATCAGATCACCAGAGAAGAAGAGAATGTGCTCAAGCACAGAGGATCCTGTGTACATTTTGTAGAGCTAGAGAGCAATTACTCTACTATTATTTGGCCCACACAAACACTGTATCAGGAAAACCTCAAAATTTAAACCACATTTTCAATGCTATAAGACAGAAAAAAGAGTGCCATAAACAATTGGAACTCTTTGGTGTATGATATTTCACTCATTTCATATTGTCAGTGTCCCTTTTAAGAGCCATAAAAATCTTAACAGTTGTGCTGCTGTAGGGCTTACACTTAATTGTTGCAAAAAACAAGTGGGAGTCAGTGTAATGAAAGACGTGCTCCTGCCCTATAACTCCTTCAGGCACTAAATTAGAGTTCTCCAAAATAGGGCATGGATTAGAACTACCTTTTCTACTTACCAGGGGAGCAATCATTTTCAGCATGCATAAAAGTCAATGTGCATTTTTTCACCTGTCCATAGGGATATTTTTTTATTAAATAAATTCTGGAAATATAAAGATCAAAGTGAAAATGAACACTCTCTTTTACTTTTTTTTTTTTCTGTAACCTTCCTTCTAACTTCTGCCTATACTGTACCTGCAGACAAGCAACAGTTTCACAGCCCATTATTCTGATCAATGCAAGCTGAGGGAATCTTCTTCATCAAGAACTGAACAGCTGGGAACATGCTTAATTATGTTCTAGGCTAGTGAAACAACAGTATAAAATAATTATTGGCACAGCACATTAGTGCTTAAGAATAACAGCTTTAAGGTTTGGGGTTAATTTTAGAAAAAAAATAAAGTTGTATGTGGAAGGGACTTAGAAAAAAGCTAGATGCAGAGAAAGAAAAAAATTACTGAACCACTTGGTCAGCAGAACAAGAATAAAAAAGCTGACTGAGATAAAGTTACTCAAACTTTCAATTTGCTACTCTTCTCAGTTTTTGGAGATTAGGTAGGCACTCCACCGACTCTCACCCACCCATCCAGCCTTCACTGCAGCTTCCTTCCTCCCCCATCTTCTTGCTTTGCTTCTTTCTCCAATTCACTGGCTTCACCCCCTTTACCAGGAAGGAGCTGGAGAGGAGACCTGTCCCACTGCAGAAGAAGGGGGATCAGAGAGGGCCGTGAAGCTGTGCAGGGAGTGGGGGCAGCAGGAGAGTCTGCCAGAACCACATGGTCCTGTCACAACCAAACTGCTTTGCAGTATATTCAACTAAATGGACAAAAGAGACAATTCTTTAAAATTGCCCTTTGAGTGAGCATCACTCATTACCAAGCACTGAGCACATCCTACTATAAGGGGTAAAGGTTCTTTTAATCATAGGCAATTTTTTAATTTTATGGAAGTGTGGCTGTGACAGCCTCATGCATGTGTATCTTACCAGGGCTGGAAAGCAGTCAGGTTGCAGGCACTTCCATCAGGGTAAAGTAAAATAGATTAGCGTCATAGCAAGTTTCAAGTTTTAAATATCAAAATTGAATTGCACAAATTGAATACAAAAAGACTAACCTTTTTCAACAATATTTTTATTTAAAGAATTGTCACTTTCAGCAGAGGAACAGATTTTGCTTAAATTAAAAAAAAAAAAAAAACCAAACAAAATTTTTCCCAAACTTATCATTTCTAAGTAAAGATAGAACCATCTGCCCACTTACACCAGCTGGGTGTCTGGCCATGAATGTCTGATATTTCATGCCAAATTGAGTAGTTATCAATGGTTTATTATTTATTTATTTATTTGCCTACTTACTAAAAAAATTCTCTCGACACTCAGTTAATTTGCATAGCTGCAATTCCATGTTTTCCCCCTCATTTCATTTTTAATGCACCTGAAGAATATGGTTGCTGTGCTGACCCCCAATTTGAAGTCTAATGAAGTCTCACCACTTCCAGCAGAACTCTAAACAAATGCTACCCTGGAAATCAGACTGTAGTTTTCAAAAGAACACAAATGTTCATTTATCAAAATAATAATATCAACTGCTACTTGAATGCTTTATTTATATATCATATGTAAGTGGCTAATCAGAAGTAATAGCTTATTATTAAATACAAATGGTTTCTTATTTACATAAATAAGGCTTGTCTTACTTCTTTTGCCAGCTTTAGGCTCCCTGCTAGCCATCACAGACTGTATTGGCAGCCACAGTACCTTCACTGGTCTTGCCAATTTAAGTGGAAATAAATCTGATCTTTATTTTTATATTGCAATTTAATATTGCTGAAATACACAAGACTGATTTGAAAATTTGGTTTTTTATTCTGATTTTTTTCTCAGACCAGCCTTTCCTACACAGCTTGGAGTTTCATGGCTTAGTTCCATTGCCAGGTTTACAGACTGATACCTGATCTCATTGCTGCTGTTCCTCAGCATGCTGGTGGTACAGAGTCAATGGAATTGTAAAAATTGAAGATTTCATCCCTTGCCAATGCCGAATTTTTATTTATATAGATTGGGGTCCACTTTAATTTTGACTCATTTGGGGACTTTATTCAATACACCAAGGGTTTGCCTAAACAGGGACACTCAGGAAAGTTAATCCAAAGTAATTAAAACAGTGAATTTAAAGTGGATTAGTTAAACCACATTAAACCCCAGTGTGGACTGGGGTTTAATGTGGTTTAACTAATCCACTTTAAATTCATACCTTTAGTTAATTTGGATTAATTTTCCTGAGTGTCTCTGTTTAGACAAGCCCTAAAGCCCCAATCCTGTAAACAATTTATGCACACAAGTATTTGTATGTGATGCACTTAATTAGCCTCAATTCAGGAAAGCACTTAAGCTCTGCTGAAATCAATGGAACTTAAGTGTCAATGAATGGTTTTGCCTGAACTGGGACCAAAGGCACCACATGCAAAAAGGTTGCCCTGGTCACTCATATTCACAGGAATCGTGGTTTATTTTTGGATGTTCTTAGAAAGAACTTTTTTCTGATACCCAGTTTATTTTATTTTTGCCATTCTCCATTAAACCTGTGTATAGCCTTGCTCTGCTCTGGCCAGTTTCTCCATCTCTTGGTGCGCTGGCCCAACAGCTACGTGTACACCGCATAATGCTGATATGATTCTGTGCTGGGGCACTGTGTGTTACAAAATCAGGTTGGCTTCTTGACATGTTTCCGAAGAAGTCTCACATGTGTCAAATTTTAATTGAGCTAGCCTGGATTGATTCCTTTTATTCTTTCCAACATTAGTTCATCAGTCTTTTTTGCTCTTGCTCACTCAGTTTTCCTTGATTCCTTTAAATTTTTTTGGAACACATTAAGTCATGTCTTTTTGTCAAACTTACATGATGCATTTCATCATGTTTGACATAACTGTCAAGCTATGCATTTTACTGAGAAAGCATGAGATGTTTGGTTCCCTATTGGAAGAAGACACAGTATGTTGTAGTAGGTATTTGGGATGTGTAATTAATAATAGGAGAATTATACTGAATTGTATCACTTGACACACATGTTCACAAAGAGCTTACATAAGCTTCACTAAACTCAAAGATTTTAAAATTACTTAAGACCCATTTGAGTTATGGAGTAAATGTCTATGGCCAAATCTTACTATAATTCAGAGGAATAATGAAGTTACTTTTTACAAGAAGGCTCAGGTGGAGAATGAAAAAGAGAGACCAAAACTTGAAATTAATTATTTTCCTTATGATTGGTAAAATATTTTTAAATAATGTACAAAAGCAGAACTTATGAGTGATTAAGTGAATACTTACAATGGAAACTGCAAGCTGACAATGGTGTAAAGCAGATCCTACTGAAAGAAAACACACCAAGTTTAAAATTACTATAAGTTTATTCTTATTGGCTGTGTATAGAATACATCTCACTGTAGGGTCCAGAAATGATAGAAGTACTCCACAAATATTTCCCAGAGTCTCTACGGGAATTCAGTTGATAGAGGAGTGTAGCTTTATTTGACTCATGGGAGAATCTGCAGTCATAAAAACTTCCTTGAGATTTTCTTAAGATTCCTGAGATTTCAAAATTTCCCAGATTACCCATTAAATATGAAATCCAAACAAGACGCTATAACAATCTGAAATACAACTAATGTGTATATATATATATATACACACAATATAACTAAAAGTATGTGCATATATTTGTAAAGGCATGCATTCATGCACTCATATACATTCAATAAAAGTGCTTTGTATATAATTGACATAAAAATATATTCAACATCTGTGGGGATTTTTATATTTTTTGCATGAGTTAACTAAGAGCAAAAGTCAAGAAATTTTACTTAATATTTTATTCAATTGACAAATCTATATTATACTCTTTCAAACTATATTAAATCCTCCTAACTAGTTCATTTGCATGTAATGGCTTTATTCTATAGCTGATAATAAAGCTGGGCTACCCTCTTTCCTCCCAAGGACTGGAAACTAAAATGCTAGCAAGCAACATATGCATTTTTTGCTTTGTATACTGCTTACACATGAGATGTGTGTATAAAACATAGCCAGACTACTTAAATGAAGAACACTACTGAAAACATAACTAAATACAAAGATTCTTCGTAATTGCAACGTAGAGCCAAGTAAAATTTTTAAAATATTTATAACCTCAAGAATATTTCAGTCAATGCCTAATATAAGAAACATTATTTTCTTCGCCTATACGAAATTCACACATCTCTACTTATGACTCTGCAGTAGGATGTATTGTGAACATAAAGTAAGTAGATTGACCTTAACCCTCCATAATCTTGAAAATACAGAAATTAGTAATATTTGGAATTTATTTTTTGCTTTATTGGTGCATAAGTAGAAGGGATTAATTTCTTCACAATGTTTTAATTTAGGGGTGGAACCTCCATTCTTGCTTAAAATGGCATTCTAAATGTTATGATTAGCCTAACAATTGATTGCCAATGAAACAAGAGTAACTACTTTTGGCAGATTCTGCTCTTGTTTTTTCTGCTGGCTTTTGTTCCAGCTTTTATTTTTCCATGGGAAAATTTTCATATTGAGAATACTGAGAGGGCCAAATCTTTTAAGACATCCCCCAAGCACACACACAATTAGATATCCTATGCTCATATAATTATTCCAGTAGTTATTTAGACAACTCACAATTGCCTGACTTGAGGAATCAATGGGAATATGTGCCAAAGGCAGGTGCCTTTTTTAGGCACTTCCCTTTTTTAAACAGCAGCACAAAACTGCAGGCTTATAAAGAAAAGGTCTTGATACTTTCAATATGAATTTTACCTAACGAGCCCAGTCTATACACCCATATCTTCAACACATAATGTGCTATATAATTCTTAACATTGGCATTTCACCTCCTAAACACATGCTATTTTTGCATATGTTTTTACCTAAAATGCACTGTATTGCAAAAGCAGAAAATAGGAACTTCCAAGTATTTATAGTGGACAGGTCACTGTGAAATATACAAGCTGACTGTAGATGGCTGTATTATTTCTAAATCAAATGCTATGCCCTGTGTCGAACAAAATTGTATTTTCATCACTGAGCTGTTCAAGTTATTCAAAACATGGTATTACTAGAAAAAAATTATATGCTTGCCTGCTTGGCTTTTTTAATATCAAGATCTGCTCTAACACAAAATAAATATAAGGAGAGACAAACAGAAAATCTTTATTGCAAACAGAAAATGAAACTATGTGTTTGAAATTAATGAATATACGGACATGCAAGGAAATTCTCATGTCTTCATTTGTTTTTTGTCCTGAGCTTTTTAATTTTAAATCTACCGACAATTTAACTTTAAATGGCTCTTTGTACTTTAAACAATCTGATGTAGCAAAAAATGTAAATGTATGGCTGTAAAACACTATCATCAGCAGGCCGGAACCTACTTTGGTCTCTCTTTTCTTAATCAAACATCTGGGAATCAAAAACATCTGTAGACTGACATGGAGTTAAGATTTCCACTCTAAGTGTCTTTGGCAAAACCACATAGATAGGCTGATTATCTTGCCCTGAAATCACTCAAAAAGCAAAAAAGTTCCTTTCTGGGAATCAAGGGTATTATAAGAACTATCTTCAGAGATTAGATACCATACATTCATCATGCAATTGTCATTAAAGTTTTACTCCCATTTCATTTCTAGGTGTATCTCAGATTGACCTTCTTCCTATGTTACCTTGAAGCATGTTCTAATAGTCAAATATGTCAGTTTTAGGCTTATTTTTCCAAGACTGAGGTTCAAATAATATTTCTGCTTCAGCTACATCCATAATGTAGTATGTGTCTAATTTCCCCTTTCTTGTATGGTGTCTCCAAAAAAAAAGCTTGGATACCCAGTGCATCAGCACGCATAGTAAGAAACTGCAAAATGGTCACAAGGAGCAGCCTAAGTTACAAGGCCCTTCACGACACCTTTAAACGCTTGCGTAAATGTACCCCTTGCAGGCTGTTTTTGCAAGAAAAATGAACTCTTCAATACTTGGGGCTCCTCTATTCACATTCTTTCACGATTTTTAATGAAGGGCTGATGCCAAGCAAACAGCACGTTCACCGGACTTTCCAGGACTTAACGAAGAGATCTTTTTGACTGATGTCAATCGCGTGCCAGCGATCCAAGCGTGCCTGGGGAACCGCCGCGCTTGTCCCAGGGAGCTGCGGCCGGCTGTGGGGCCGTGCTCAGTGACCCCCTTGCCGGGGCGGCCAGCACCCACCTCCGGCCGCCCCGAGCTCCAGCCGAGCGCTTGACTCCTTCCACCAGGACGCTTCCCAAGCGGTCTGAACCCGGCCAGCCGCTCCCACGCAGGAGCGATGTTACGGACCCACTTTGAATTACCTTCATTTTAAGCCCCTTCCCCCCGCCCCTCATCACGCACTGTGTGACTGGTAACTACACTCCACGCACGCTTTATACAAATACAAACAGTTCGGGCTTCCTCAAGAGGCCGAAAGGCCCCGAAGAGACGCAAACCCTCCCGATTCCAAACAACCCCGCCGCCCTTCTGCTGCTGCCCAGCGCGGTGGCGAGAAGCGGGCACCGGCCAATCCGCGAGGACAGCCCCACGCTCGCCCTTCCCCGTCCAGCAGCGCCCCGCAGCCCCGGCGGGCACAGGCAGCTGGGAGCGGGCACCGGGAGCTCGGAGCAGGAACAAGGAGCAGGCGCCGGGCGGCCGCG
>WBNO01028892.1:20403-80208 GCA_013400575.1 Peucedramus taeniatus | reverse complement strand
CCCCGCGTCGCCGCCGCTCCTCGGCCTCTCCCGCCCTCCTCCCGCGAGGTCCCGCCGGGAGCGGCGGCCCGGGGCGTGCCGAGGGCAGGTGATCCCCGGCAGGGAGCTGTGTAGCCAGAGCCTCGCTGCCGGGAGGTGAGAGCAGGGAGGGAGGAGGAGGCAGATTTGTCACAAGGTTTCCCCTTCTGGGTTGATTTGTTGGCCTTTTTTTTTTTTTTTTTTTTTTTATTGTTGTTGGTGATTTTGATGGCTGAAGAGGGAACTTGAAGGTCTTCATGGTTATTTTATTTTTTTTTCCTCCAGGCCTTCAAAAAAGAATTTTTAGAAGCAGCTTGCCTTCCCTTCAGTTTTCCTGCCCCAGAGCCTGTCTACCTCCCTGCTCTCACCTATCTGACTCAGTCTGTTCTAGCTGTCCATTGCCATCAATGGTAGATGTTTAACCATCACACATGTTTTTCTTTGGGATACAGCAGTTCAAGTGGTGTACAAGTTTGCATTTCTGTGTATGGGCTGCAATTAACACATTTTAGCTGTTTGAGAGTTTCATACAGTGAGATTGCTGTACTGTACCCCTCAGTAGTTCAGTTTAGCTACATGCCCTGTGGTATTACACATCCTGGAGGCTTTATGGTTTGCTTTTAAGAAACACTTGTTCCATCATGCTGGCATAGCATCGCTTTGGTGGTATACTCATGAAAGAGGTATACATGTGAAAGAATCGTGTACAAAATGTACTAGGATGGCACTTGGGAGAAAAGAATACACTTCTAGCTCTGCGACTCAGCTCCACAGTATCCATTCCCTGCTTGACTCTCAGTAATCCTGGTTACCTTCCCTTACAAAGCTCTGCAACTTGGTTAAAATGCACCACATAAATCTCTTTACAGACTAAAGAAACTTCATTGAAGTTGTTATATGTCAGTTTTGCTACTTGTCACACATTAGTTCAGCTATTTACTGATAATACTTACTCTGAAACGAAAGATTCCAGAATACATTCCAATTATACGTGGCCTAATTGTTGTTATTGAAAATATTTCTTAGAATTTGAGGTTCATTAAATATTCAGTTAAATTAGTCCTAGATTCCATCTCTCTCTAAGTCATTATCCACTGTTACAGTTGCAACTCAGAGGTTGAAATACTGTAAGATCTAAAACTGGGCAATAAGAAAATTACGTTGTTTGTGGGTGATAGTGGATTCTATTTTTGAAACCAGTCCTCTTTTATTTTGTTAGTGTAGTAGCTGTAATTGTGAGTTAACACAATTGTGATTACCAGTTGTCAGACTTTTTTTTTTTTTACTGACACACGTGGCCCATGTTTGACCTAAATGCTGTGCTCCTAAGGGTCATATGGATGTATATAAATAGAAGCGATTGCTGAAGTTGTTAAAATTAATACTGTGTTGAAATCAAAGTTCAGACTGTCAGGTAAACAAACATAGTCTATTCCAAATAAACTGGTTAATTTCAAAACTTTTTTTGTCTATTTTCATACTTGAAATTGACAACTTTGCTATTGCGCTAACAACTGGAGCTGTATGGGCTGTGAACCTACGTGGTGAATTTCAGTGCACAGCAAATATAAGAACATGAGCGGTTGCTAGATGTGTAAGTGCATACTGAAAGGATGGTGCATTTTCCCCCCCTTAGATCTTACGATGGCTTCATAATTTAGGTACTACAGATATGGTAAATTCCTGTGAAAACTGAACATTTGAAAAGATACTGATGGCATCCTTTTGTCAGTGAGATGAGAACAAGAGGCCATTTTCCAGCATTTTGGATAGAAAGGAGACTAAGTAAGGCTTCTACTGGTAGCTTTGGTCAGTGATTAATTAAACTCATGAGATTCTTGCATGTTTTACTTCATTTCACCTTCTCATAAATCTGAGAAAAGCCAGAAACTTGATGTTTACAAACAGTTTTTAAGCTGCAATATTAGCAAAGCTTACTTGCCACACAAAATTGGTTCAGAGGTTTTCTGAAACTTTGCTGCATGTGAGAAGGGCACTTACCTTTGAGAAATGTAAGTGAAAACATTCCTCTCACATTTTTCCTTCTTTACATAACCATGTTGGCTTTACTTGAACATTGTGCTTTTCTCTTTTGTTTGCACTTTAATCTTTTAGACTTTGTTACCTTGTACTGATGTGCAAGAAAAATGTGATTTGGTGGAAATTACACATTCTCTGCCTGCCTATGATTTATGACAATGTAGAGATCATCTTTGCTGTCTCCAGGTTGTTGTTGCTATTACAACTTCATTTTTCACTGGGGAAAGGCTGTGCAAAGAACTGGTTTACACTTTGCCCTGAAAGGAATTCTGTTGATGAAGTCTTAGAAAGTTTACTTCGTGCTCCATCCTTAGGAGTTTTATCTTAAACTGTTAGGTATGGTGCTGTAATTGACAACAGCTGTTGCTGAGAATTGTGGAGGATAGACAGTTTCTAAGATAATCAGTTCCGAGTCCATTGGAGGCTTTGTTGATTAGCACGTGTAAGAGCATTTTGGATCAGGAGCCAGTGATGTCTGCTGAGTGCAAATGTGGTATGTTATCTAAACTGTTTGACTTAGGCTCTACACTGCTCTGAAGCAAATAGGCTGTAGGTTTTGTGTATTTTTTTCTTCTGGCCCAGGAAAGGGCCCTAAGCAGTACAGTCTGTAGTCTATAAAAACACACATCTTTGAGTGGTGATCTGTGCTTTCAGAGGAGGAGGACTGTTAAACATGATAGAAGGAGTTGCTTGATTGTATTTGGTTGTTACGTTGGTAAGGCTTGAACTCTGTTTTTTTCTGCAGCTCCAAAAGACATAGCTGGTACGATTTCCAGTTTTTAGGAAGGTTGTTACTGTGGTCTTTGTTTTATTTAAGAATGTTTTTATCACTTAACCAGGTGACATTATTTTTCTGATGTTGCAACTTCTGTGATCAACTACTTTCAGAAAAAGGACTTGCAAATGATGTAGTTTGAGGTCTCCCATTTTAATCTAGTAACTCTTGCTCTTTTTAATGATATTGAATAGAAAAAAACATGATTTCTGTGAACCTTATGTGAATCCATGAGTGACATTCCTTGAGGAAAAGCAGTTGACCATATTTGTAACTGTGACAGCAAGAGCTGAGCCAGAGCAGTTAGTCAAACTACACCTGAACCTTGGAGATGAGCGCTGAATGTTTAGCATTCATCTTGCATAGAAGTTGAGGAGTTACCAAACAGAACAGAAATGGGTATTCTGCCTCTCTTAATGGTTAGATGTAGATTTCCCAAAAGCACTGACTCGTAACATGACCTGAAGTCTCTTTGGAATTAGTTTGGAAGTACTAGGAAGAATCAGGTGTTACTGATACTGAATTGAATGCAACAGAAATGAGACAGTATGATGGTGTTCTATTTAAAAACCCCCAACATTATCCTTCTGTACTGTTTAATTTGGAGGGCTTTTTGTTCTGTTAATGGGCTGGCAAATCGTTATTTTAGGTTTATTAAAGACCATTACTACCATGCTACTAATTAATCTAGTTGTGAATGTGAAAAGTTCATGTGCTTTCTGAAGTTGACTTGCATTAAGTACTGCATCTATCTTAATACATAAACATTTCACCTTAAATGTATTACAGCATTAGTTTTTGTCTCAATGGACTTGATTTCTGAACTTCTGGTGGGCTAAGCTTTTTTTTTTTTTTTAAGTGTAACAAGATACAAAAATCTACCATTTACTTTTCTGGATGACTTGTTTCAGTGATTCATCTTTGCCACTATTTAAAAATAAGGCATGCAATTATTGTTTGAATACATTTGAATGCATCTGTCTTTCCTTAGTTCTTATTATTCATCTGAATTCTCTGTGATACCAGAATGCCTTAAACTTGATTCGTCCCTTTGACACTGTGTTTTCACTCCTCAGCATGGTGGCAGTCCCTAGTACTTAAAGACACATAGAGATTGAAAAATGCATAGTTTTAAAAGAGCATCAGCAGATCAGAGATTTGCTGGGCTGACTACTCTAGGACTCTGAGATAAGTTTAACAAGTATGCTGATTTAAAATGTTTTTCTCACAATGTTTTTTAACATCTGATCTGGAACATCTGCTTAACAAATGAGTTGGAAGGAAAATCAATATAATGTGATACAATTATACCATTTTGAATCTTTCCAACTATAGAATGAAAGTATTTATTGACTATTTTTGATCTGTCCTTACAATTTTTAACACTTGTGTCACCTCTGTCTAGTTATGGGCCTCTGTTATTGTTGAGGTGGTGTTTGTTACCAGCACCCTTAGTGATGTCATGGGTGGATGTTTTGTGTCTCTCACTTTCTACACTCTGCAACAGTAGTTTATATTGATGGTCATCCAGGCTCCCCTAAGTTGCTGATCCTGCTTATTTTTTTAATTTGCTTTTTAAAATTTTTATTTAATTTACTTTTTGAGGTTTTGAGAAACTAGGCTGAGCTGTAGTCAAAACCATACAAAATTCGTCCTTTTGCTAGCTGTAGAATTGCCTGACCAAAGATAAAAGCCATAGGGAAGTTTCTGGTTTCATATTTTTCTGTCTAAGATACTTCTTCCCAATTAATTTTATTCATAACACTTTTTTGTTTCTGAAAGTTTGAAAACTCAGGATATGAGCATTGTTGTGCATTTTATGTTTATGTAAAACTTAGTAATCTCTATCGGACTATGTAATTTAATCATGATTCTTAGGCAATGACCAGTGTCTATTCCAGTGACTTATTGTAGCTATTATACTGGAATATGTGATAATTCCTTTGGTTATGGTGAGTGCTCTTAGAGAAGTGTTGCTAATAATTTTTTAAAGACTGATATTTTTACTGTTGACAGCTTAAGATCCTGAGACATACTAGGTTTCAGTATTAAAGACTTCAGTTTGACCTTTTTCTTTCAGCACATTAAAAATAGGGTTTACCAAAAAAAAAAACCCAAAATCCTACTGTTCTCTAGTTTGAGCTGATAGTTTGTAACAGTCCTCTATTATCACCACCTTCTGAGTGAGCTGGTGTATTTAACCTTTAGGCCCACGTACAGTCCGGAATCTTTGGTTCAGAATTACCAAGTAATGAATGTCTGAATGATGTTTCTTGAAACCTGGATTGTGCCTGCTTCATAATTAATGTTATTTTCATGTAGTCTCTGGATTTTACACAAGTGGGTCTTTGGCTTTTTCTTGTTGGGAAGAAGTATAGTGTGTGATGCACATGGAGAATAGGCTTGAATTTAAGGAAAGGATGGAAATTTTTGAAAGTTTTAAAGAATATTCCTGGAACTGTAGAAGTAAAATTTTGGAATTTAGACTTCACTGTAATGTTAGTGTAAGAATTGTACTTGCTGTCAGATAAATTTTCATCCAGGCCATTGTTCTGTGACTTAGTGGCCAACAGCAGATGTTTTAAATGAAGTTACTTCCTTTAAAAGTTACTGAAGTTACTTCCGAATTGTGGACTGCCATACCATGGTGCTCCTCAAATTCTTGTCAGTTTATAAGGGTTTACAATGCTGACCCTGAGTTTTGTTAGCTGTAATAATTTTCTTGTCAATAGTTAATTTTATATAGGTGGATGTTTTCATTATCCATGGTAATATGTAGTAATTTTACAATGCTGTGTTTATAATCTACCTTCCCAGTGTTGTGCTCAGCACTCTTTCCTCAATTCTTAAAGAGTAGCTTAATGCTCAGTCATTACTTGAGCAACACTGATAATCATTTCTTATCTGCTATGCTTTAGATGTGTCAACAAGCAGTTTGATTTGCCAGCATGCTGGCCATTTCGTTATATTTTGTAGCTTCATTTATTTCACATGGTGTTGATGAGGATGGTTGTATTCTGGGATCTGATATTTTCCATTAGCAGTGGTAGATGTTTCCAGTGGCTCCTGCATCCAGTATTATATAGATAAGCACACTCTTTCCTCAACCCTCTTTTTTTCCAACCTGTCATTGTTCAGAGTAATGAAACATTTATATCTGGTGAAAGATCTGCCTATATTTTACTGATTGAAGTCTGACAAGCTGCAGTGTTGAAAACTGTAGTTATATTTTCAGATCTTCCCCAACAGATTCTCTTTCAAAATTAATATTATTCTCTTTAAAAGTTTTTTAAACTAGTTTTTTAACCATCTCTGCTTTAAAAGTTTTTGTAAGTGTTCCCACTGACCTTTCCCATGTAAGTTGGACCTCTTTTAAAACTAGAGACTTTCAAGCCTTGGGTGGTATGTTTTATGTTTATTTCATTATCATGCTTATATCAGCATGCTTGCTTGCAGTATAAAACTGAATAAGAGGATCGTGTCAAGTTGATACTTTGATTTCTTGTACCTTGTTATTAAGTAAACTTTATCTGGATTGTTCATCATGAATGTTTAGTAGTTTTGTAGAACCTTTCATCTATAAATGAAAATAGCATTAATATATTTCAGTGGGAGCAAAGTGACTTACTCAAGGCCAAACAACAACTCAAAGGAAAAGATTCAGGAAACCCAGATTTTATACTCTTATCATTGCTAATACAGGAGTGCATTGTAAAATATTGAATAAATCTGAAATTTTAAATGCACTGGTTAAATGGGAGGAATGAAAAGTAATTTAAACATGTTAAATAGTAAGCAATGTAAAAAAAGTTTGATAAGTAGAGTGAAAGAGTAGACGTAATAGAGAAGCTGCTATATCTACTCTGAGCAAGATATAACTGACCTCAGCAAGTTTAGAGGAGGACCACAAAGATGATGCAGAGAGCTGAATTACCTCTCCTGTGAAGACAGGCTCAGAGAGTTGGGGCTGTTCTGCCTGGAGAAGAGAACCGCCAGGAAGGCCTTAGAGCAGCTTTCCAGGACCCAAAGTGGGCCTACAAGAAAACTGGAGAGGGATTTTTTTTACAGGGGTGTGCATTGAATGCGACAAGGGGTGATGGCTTCAGACCACAATAGGGTAGCTTTAGATTAGGTATTAGGTTGAAATTCTCTACTATGAGGGTGGTGAGGCACTGGAGCAGGTTGCCTGGAGAGAAACCTGATGTAGGGAAGGGTGTCCATGATCAGGGCAGGGGGGACTGGAACTCGAGGATCTTTAATATCCCTTCCAACCCAAACCACTTCTGGATTTCTGTGATACAAGGAGAATAGGTCTAATGCTTATGGGATAAATGGAAGTAAACATTTAGTGTACTTCTCTTAATGTATATCTGATAAGATACTTGGTGATTGTGCTGGGAATGATGTGCTGGTGTTATTGATTCTTTAGTGAGATGAGAGGCTCTCTGCTGTTACTCATGTTTGTTTTGTAAGTCCTGCTTCCTATAAAACTTACCTATGCTTTCAGAGCAGTGACTTGGGCACCTGCTGAATATACAGCCTGTGACTTTTGTTGGCACCACATACTTAAAAAATATATGTGGGAGCCTTGCTTGTTTTTCAGTTATTCGTGAGACAGTAACATAGTGCTTCTCCTTTGGGCCTGACTTATTTGAATTCACATCACTTACACTTAGGCCTATGATGCTAATAAATATACACATTTTGGGGAGAAGTTAATAAATTCAAGTATGTAACTGGGCAATTCTTATACATATCTATATCGTTTGGTTTGTTTTTTTCAGACTAAACCTGGTGCTGCTTGTGACAATACTTTTTAAAGTTCATTTTTCCTCATAACCTTTAGGTACAATGTCTTGAGCAGTCTACGCTAATGGGACAAAGATTTGAACTCCTTTGAGCTGTAGATTTTCACTGTAGATTCACATTTGTATGTAAAACCTACGCTTGTTTCTGCCAGTTTTCGTGCTTCATGAAAATATACAGCAGATAATTTTGAAGATATTCTTCTATTTTCAAGTATGCAAAATTCTGGATAACTGTAAGTTTAATTTTTGTGTCTCGTTGAAAGAACGTGAGTGAGTGCAAGCAGAGGAAAGGGCAACAGGCAGGAAGTTGCTGACTTCCTGCAATAAGAGGAAATTCATGTCCTAGTCAGTGGAAAGGTTTCTTCCAAATATGAGTGGTATATGTGCATTGTGCATAACACACATTTAAAGCATTCAGTCAAAAGTTGGTGCCTTGAGAAATAAAACCAAAGGAATAAAAATACTATCATTTTAGATTGTTGAAGTGTCTACATTACAGTTAGGACTTGTTGCATTTTTTTTTCAAGTGTACCTTTCAAAGGGAGCAGCCAGTGAGAATTAAATGAGGATGTTTTATGAAGGTAAATTTCACCTTTTGTTTGTGAATTTACTTCACAATTTTCTGGAGAAACAAATCATCGTGAAATGCCTTTTGAAATTTTATGTTGGTACTTGGTGTGTTACTTTAAGTATGTTTGTTTCAGGCAGTTCTCTTTTCAAACTAAAAATTCATTCCTATATAGATTTGTAAAAGAACCTGTAAGGTAGTATAAATACTGTTTGCTTGGTCCCTTTCTCACAAGATTACCTTCTGTAGTCAGGGTCTGTTTCGCCGAGTAGAAGGCTATTTTGATGTTTGGATTTGTGCTATAGTCCTATCTCTTACTCATTATACTTCCCGTGAGTCTTGATTTACATATTGCTTGATTTACGTGCAAGATGATAGTTGAGTCTCCACTGCAAGTCAGGGAATTGGAAAGAGATTTTAAAGGATAGATGGAATGAGATATATCTAAGGTGGGATATGCCTGCTGCATTTTCAGCTGATTGCCAGTTGCTTGTGGTTGCTTTCATGCTACACATTTTTCAGAAATGTATGTGGACACGAGCAGCTTGCTGATTGCTTTTGGTTCCCACCTTTGACCGCTGAAGTTGATGGCTAATTTGAGACACCTTCAAGACAGAGTGTCAAACTTCAGTCTGCAGAGATGGAAAAGCTGCCCAGTCTTTTGTCTAACTTTTAACCTGAGCCTTAAGTACATTCTTTGGGGTGAAGTGTGGGGAATTAAGTACCTGAGAAGAAATGAAGCATGGATTAGACAGATAAAAGTTAATGTTAATTCTTAATAGCTATAGATGATGATGATGGACATCTATTTGGTGCAGTCATGCTGTCTTTACTCACAAATTTGGAATCACAAAGTTTATCCCAAAGTTCAGTCCTTACAAAACTGAGTGGGGAGGAGCAAAGGACAGCAGCTACTGTCACTGAACATAGAGCTCCACTTTGACATTTTGCACAGCTGGGATGGATTGAGGTACACGTACAGAATGTCCAAGTGGCACTGTCAGCTGTTGCAAATCCTGCTGAGATGCTATGTTACTTTATTGCACTCCTGTGCACTCTGAAGCCTCAGTGATTGGAGAAAGTCCTAGCTTGTTTTTTGTTATGTTAAACACTTTTGTTCTGGTCTTTAGCGAGTTTTTGATAAACTATCAAAATTCTTGTATATTAGATGAAAAATACGTAGCTCTCTCTATAAGTCAATATTCAAGTATTCAAAACTAACATATGCCAGGAATTAGAGTGTTAGAACTGTTGCTGTTTCATTGCTGTTGGGGGAGACTAGATTTTTACATTAATTTACAGTGTATGTATACTGTATGATCAGTCATGGTTATAATTTCCACTGTGAGAAATTTTATCTGAGAAGAGGGCAAATGTGGGTTAAGTGAACATCACTTTGCTACTTGTAACATCTTACCAAGATTGGGATAAAAGTGTATTGTTAGATTCATGCTATAATTTTTGTATGTTAAGTGGAGTACTTAGTCTTCTAGAGCTGCTGTTAATTATCATTTAGTCCCTAAGCATGTTAGATACCTCCTAATACAGATACTCAGTCTTTTGTCAGTCTTTTGAATTAGCTTTCAGTGATACTTGGGGTAATCTTGCATTTTCTGTTATGCTCAAAATCTTCAAACTCAGACTGTCCTCTTCCAGAAGTAATGGATTGGCCTAGGTTGGGCAGTATGAGCTTGAGAAAGAATGTGTGGATAGAAAGTGGATGAAAAGGACTTAAAGTGGGTTTAAGAAGAAAACCTTCAGTATAAAGCTTAATAACAGGCATTAAATAGTCTAATAGTCTTATTTTCTGGCTTTTTTGGGTTTGTTTTTTTTTTGTTTGTGGGGGTTGGTTTTTTGTTGTTTTTTTTTTTGTTTTTTTTTTTTTTTTTTTTTTTTGTTTTTAGTGAAGAGCATTTATTGTAGATCCCCCTTTCTTTTGCAGTTCTTTTTTGCCCTAATGCTTGCAGCCATGGACTTTCATAAAATCAAATCCAACCACACGGAAAGTTGTGTTGAACTGGCCATTACTCTTTTTTGTTTTGTTTTTTTTTTTCAGAGTATGTCTCAACATTTTGGTTGCCTGATTTTTGTGCATGTCAAGCACATGCTTCTGTGTTTTCAAGCCATGAGGAGATGCAGCTGCAACAGAAATAATTGTAGGGTGGTGTTGTGGTTTAACCACAGTAGACAGCTCAGCACCACATAACTGCTCACTAGAAAAGAAATGCGGGCAAGGAGGAACAAATACACTACGAATGCTACTACTACAAACACACTACCTAACAGGCATTAGGTATTGAAGTAGACTGTATTGGCTCACTGTATCTGTAGTAGTAGTGGAAGACAGGCTTCTAAAGGGGTTTTTATTCATGTTGTCTTCCATTATTGTATAATGGTATGCAATGATAAAGATGCAAACAAAAAGAAGAATGTAAAATTGCTGATGAGAAGCTTGATCATTCAAAAGGACTGTCCTTACAGTAACTGAAAACTTTGGCAACCAGTGAAATGAGCATTTTAGAAACTGCACTGCATGGGTTGACTGGAAGGCAAGTTGAATCTCATGAGTAAGTGGGGTAAATGAGAATTTTTGATGTATAGGCAGGTTGACTCTTATATGTATAGGTCTTATACAAAACAACAAGAACAATGATGAAATTTCAGATGAGATCTGAATATATTGGAAAATGAAGAGGAGCTGATAGTGATCTTGTTTTGAACCTGAGTGGTAAAAATAGTGACAGAGACATATTTGATACTGAGAGGGAAAAGCGGTCAAGGGTTTTTCATTTTTCTCAAATATTCGATTTACTTTAGAAAGAAATATATCTGTAGCAGTACATTACATTAAGCTGACACTCTTTCTGATGTGCTCAGTATACCATCTACACTATTTCATCTAAAAATAAAAAAATACTCAAGTTGCCAGCAAGTCTCCAAATTGCTAATATGGTATTTCAGCTAATGTTTCTTACTTGCCCTGACCAGACAACTCTCAAAATTACTATTAAGGTAAACTTCAGAGTAAGTGAAGGTTGGGTAGCAGTTTCATTTTTTCAGTGTGGAAGAATTTATCTTTCAAAGTCCTGAGTTACATTTTGCAATGATTTCATCATTGCAATGTATCCTGAACTGACAGCAATAAATTAACTGACATTTCACTTGAGACTAATTCCTGTCTGCAGTTAAGAATTTTGCTTGGTGCAATGTTATGGCCATGACAATTTTATTCTTGTTCATTTTGCTGAGTTTTGAAGGAACTGAAACCAGTGTCAATTCCAGAATTTTATTTTAGTAGCTAGCAATAGGTTTGTCATGATTCATTGCTATGTCTGCTTATAGCATCCACTGAATACTGTGACTTCCCATGTAGTCCCTCTTGATATACTAACCTCTTTTCCATAACTTGAGATACATTTCTATTGTTTCACTAACTTAATGGAATGTTTCAAAGTGTTTTTACTTTCATGTGACACTCGCCTTTTTCTGAGGCTGAGGCCTCAGAAACTGTCAATTCCTATCAAAGTCCCTGCTGTCATTGTGATACTGTTACTTGAAGTCACAGGTAAAAAACAACAGTGAAGTGAAAATGAAATGCAAGTAGACTTTCTAATTACCTGTACAGGTAAACAAATAAAAAAAAATCTAAGTGGTATCTGTCATCTTGCATAGGTGAGAGATGGTTTCTCTTCCATGCTGGACATTTGCTTTTGTATGTTCCTTTCAGGACTCTAGCTGTGCCATCCATCTTCTTCAGTGTTTCTGAAGTGGACTGTCTTAGAGCAAGAGCTCAAAGTTCAACACCCTGCTATAACCTCTGCTGTCTATGACAGCTGGTCACAGATCATCTGACTGTCCTGAACTCTGCTAAACATTACTGCATCTGTGGGCATGTATAAATTACAACAGTCCTTGAAAGACTAGTTTTTTTATTAATACTGTGGTAAAAGAAAAAAACTAAACAGAGAAACCCGCAAACTTCCTGTGTCCTAAGCTGACCTGGTTTCTTGAGGAGAATTGCTTTATGACCTCTCAAATTGAAAAGGTCTGACATTGAGTTGAGTTAGCTGCCCCTTATTAGTGATGCAGCTGCATCTTGATGGCTTTAGGTCTAGAGGGAATGACACCGATGAAGGGAGATTGAAGCTGAATTTTTGTTTCCTTCTGCCCATTTGAAGCTTAATTTGAAATGCCTTTCTGTGGAAATTGGACAAGTTGTTGGTAACTATAAGATGCTCCTCAGTGTCTGCCCCATTGTACATGTTGTGATCCCACCTAATGACATTTGGCAGGAAATCTAAAAGGAAAAGTCTGTCACCAAGTAAAAGCAAATAAACCCCAAGACTGTACTAGGCTGGAATAGATACATCTGAGTTTAGCCCCAGTCTATTGACTGTGCACAGTGGAAGTCTTAGACTCAACATGGCTTAAAACAGTCACCTTCACTTTGTTCAGTTGGATGTCCTCTGATTGTGTTCTGCTCAAAACTGAATTTTCTTTTTGCTTTGTTTTTTTCATTATACACCTGATTATCACACTTTTTAATATTCATTAAGGCTGGTATAAGGCCAATTGGTAATGTGTTACTAAGGAAAACGTTTTTCATTCATTAATTGAAATAGTCATATGTGTACTTATGCATATTTGACCACTCAGCTGTGGTGGATCTTATGTCAGTCAATCTGTCTTGCTTATGACAGTTCATGAAATGTGTTTCAAGTACCGCCTGTTCTCTTAATTCTCTAGAGAACAAAAAAAAGAGAAGTTGTTTATTTTTTCATTTACATTTCTTTCATAAAGCCATGTTAGGTGCTGGGAGATTTTCAATATTTAGTCAGTATAGGAGATTCTGTGCATACATACAAGCATTTTAGAATTCTATATCAGATATGTAAACCTTATCTATATGCATGCCATTATAAGCAAATTATCTCTTTGCTTTCGATGAATCTTGATCTTAAGAATGTTTCTGGAGCATTCAGGCCAGAAAACTGCTGCCATTCCTAAACAGCCTTGAAATGTACATGGGAAAAACCACATGGGCTTTCTTTATCTATGCTGGTACTGCTGCCATAGCTCATTAGGAATTTCATACAGTCCTGTAGTTGGACTGCATTTATTATCAGGGAAAGGTTCTTCACCCTGAGGGTGGTTGAGCACTGTAACAGGCTCCCCAGGGAAGTGGTCACAGCATCAAGCCTAACAGTGTTCAAGAAGTGTTTGGCCAGCACATGGTGGGATTCTCCGTGTGTCCCGTGCAGGGCCAGGAGTTGGACTCAGTGATCCATGTGGGTCCTTCCAACTCAGGATAGTCTATGGTTCTGTGATTCTAAACTAAAGTCTGCTTGTTAGGCATTGCTAACCTCAGTGACTGATTTGTGGATAAAGGCAATGTTATGGCAGCTGGTTCTATATTACAGCTAATGAAATAGTCCATTCTTTGATTTGAACTGTGAGAGCACAACAAAGTTTTAAAATTCACCGGAGTAAAAATAAATTATTTTTTAATAAATGCATTTATTAAGAACTTTGTATCTTAGTTTTAATTCTACATCTTACTCACTTGATCAGGTTTACAGTCAGTGAAGTGGGAATTTTTCTTCAAGGAGTGTCTAGTTCAGCATGTGGAATAAAGGAGGATGAATGAATAACTAAGGCTTTGAATGGTTACTGACTAATCTTGACTAAGCTATCTTGATAATCTTTGAATGATGTAAACTTCACATTGTCTTGTCATGTGACTAGTAGATAGAAATGCAGCAGATTTATTTTTTCTCTTTAAGATCATGTGAAATTTATTCAGAGTGGAACTCTTTTGACCCTGAAGGTAATCCCTTATAATAAAAAAATGTTAACTTCCCATTGCATTTTCTAAATTGATGTATTTTACATTAGTCAAAGTATAGAAGATTGGTAAATACAAGATAGAAAAATTACATGGGTATTATTCCTGCTGTTTATGGGTGACTTGGCTTTGTATTTTGATCTTGGATTTTAACTGACCTCATTAGGTAAGCTATTTTCTTTTTATAGTAAGTATTGTTTGCATTGTGTGTGCTAATTTAAGGTTCAAATTTTAAATCTAAGGTGTTAGTCTTGAATGCCATCCCATGGCATGTATGGGACAACTTCATGATCAGACCCAGCCAGTCAGTATGTGTTTATGAAAAGGCAAGTCCTATTTGACCAACCTGATCTCTCTTTATGACAAGAGTGACCTGCTTACTGGATGAGGGAAAGGCTGTGGATGTTGTCTGCCTAGACTTTAGGCCTTTGCCATTGTTTCCTACAGCATTTTCCTGTAGAAACTGACTGCTCGTGGCTTGGATAGGCAGATGCTTCACTGGGTAAAAATGGGCTGGCTGGCCAGGCCCAGAGAGTGGTGGTGAACAAAGTTACATTCAGCTGGTGACAGATCACAGTGGTGTCCCCAGAGCTGAGTAGTGGGACAAGCCCTGTTTAATACCCTTATCAAGGGTATGGATGAGGGGATGGAGCACACCCTCAGTAAGTTTGCAGCTGACACCGTGTTGGGCAGGAGTGCTGATCTGCTGGAGGGTGGGAAGGCTCTGCAGAAGGATCTTGACAAGTTGAGTGGATGGGCTGGGGCCAGTGGTCTGAGGTTCAACAGAGCCAAGTGCCAGGTCCTGCCATTGAATCATACCATCCCCAGGCAGTGCTACCATCCCCAGGCTGGGGCAGAGTGGCTGGAAAGCTGCCTGGAGGAAAAGAACCTGGGGATCTGTTTTACAGCAGCTGAACATGAGCTAGTGTGTGCCCAGGTGGCCAAAAAGGCCACTGGCATCCTGGCCTGTATCAGCAGTAGTGTGGCCAGCAGCAGGATGAGGGCAGTGATTGTCCCCCTGCACTTGGCTCTGGTGAGGGCACACCTCTAATCCTGTGTACAAGAAACACGTTGAGGTCTGGAGTAAATCCAGCGGAGGAGAGTGAAGATGGTGAAGGGTCTGGAATGCATAAGGAGTGGGTGAGGGAGCTGGGGTTGTTTAGCCTTGGGAAAAGGAGGCTTTGGAGAGCCTTATTGCTCTCCAGAACTATCTAAAAGGAGGTCATATGCAGGTGGGGGTTAGTCTCTTCTCCTGGTAACAAGTGATGAGACAAGAGGAAACACCCTCAAGTTATGCTGGGGAAAGTTTAGATTATGTTTTAGGAAAAATTTCTTCACCAAAAGATTTGTGAAGCACTGCAATAGGCTCCCAAGGGATATGGTTGGGTCACCCTCCCTGGGGTTTTTAAAAGATGTGTGGATGTGGCACTTGGGAACATGGTAGGCTTAGCAGTGTTAATGGTTGGGTTTGATAATCTTAAAGGTCTTTTCCAACCTAAACAATTCTATTCTGTTAAAATGAAATGTTTGTAATGACAAGCATTCTGGATAGGTAGCCTATGCCATCTTTTTCTGGCAAGCATATGATGTCATTAAATTATTTTACTACAAAGTATTGTGTAGCATGCTGTACATTACTGAAAACAGCTTTATTGGTGGTACAGAGAATTACTTCAGGGAATTATTTTTAAAACCTTTTTCACTTCTTCACAGTATATATTCTTTTCTGTTTCTATCATTTTAGAGGAATTCTATTGTCTTGCTCTGCTGTTCTGAAGGCATTTGTCTCTGTTACCAAAATTAATTGATCTGACAGGGGTCAGAGGAAGTATCTGTTGGTTGCCTGCATAGTTTTGCTCCATGCCAAGTAATACGCCTGTTATCATTATGAATTCTTACGTAAAATGGATAATAAAGTGCTGGTAGAGCTAAGTGAAGTAATTCATTACTTTCCAGTTGCCTACTAAGCACTTAGTTCCTGAAGTCAAATATTGGGGTCCTGAGCTTCTGGATGCTTAAGATTTGTTCCAGGAAGACAAAATTGATTTGTCCTTTTAAGTCCTGAGTGACTTCACTGTTGATGTCAGTGATGGAAAGACCTGCAGCTAAACAAACTTGAACTGACCAATATAGTTATAATCAAGATAAATTTACTGGAGGTGAGAGGTGGAAGAAGAGATTGTGCAGCAATTGGTTAAATTAAACTGTTGTCTTCCAGTGTTTCTGGCTCTGATTCCAGTCATTAACTTAATTTCTGCTGTTACTCTTCTGTGGGGCTTATGACATCTGCAGTATGTAAAAATTAGTTTCCTTTGTATGAGTTAAAATTCTACTTCAAATAAATTTATATCTAAAATTATAAAGTAAACATTGATGAATCTAATTTTTAATGAGTAGCAGCAGAAACCTTAATAAATACGCTGTAAAATTAGGCTGGAACATACATTGAGAGGCATTTAGTGAATGTAGACTTTTTTAAAAAGGAATGAGAAGACTTACATAAGATACAGGTGGTCATCCTGAGAATCAGGAGTTCAGGAAGGATAACTAAGAACCACTTCTGAATAGTAAACATGGTATTTTCAATTACCTTTATTTAAATTAAAAGCATAAAATCATGTGTCTTAAGGCTGTTAGTGTTTAAGTGGGATGAATTTTTGATTCTGATCTGTGTCAGTGAAGTGTTTTATCTTGAAGTCTTGTGGGTAGCACTCCGATTTCCATGTGACTAATAAGATACAGATACTTTGGAATTTAGTCAGTGAACAAATACGAATTATTGTTCAGATTTAGGTAGTGAAAGAAAATGTGGGTTGAAAGCTGGTTAAAAATTTGAGAGTATCTATTATTAAGAAGTACTGATACTGCAATTTAGGCAAGAGAAGAAAAAATAAGATTAGTTAGGAAAACCAGTCCTGTGGTTGTGTATGGGCCTGGGTCATATACATTTGCCTTGCTAATGCTTTTTTTAGTGTGATTAAAAACTTCCAGTGCTCATGACATCAAAAAATTCATTGTGTGGAAAAAACTAAAACATTCCGTATTGTTGGCTTCAGTGTTATGTTTGGCTTTGAAGAAACTGACTTGTTTTACAGTTTCAGTCAAAGATCAACGCAATCATTTGAGCCTTGACTTTCTCTTCCAGGAGTCTGACAGAGCTGGCGGCATTTTCGTCTGTCAGGCTTTTGTTGTTTAAAATCAACTCTTTGACTCACTGACACTGTAATGAGGAGTAAACAAGCCCTATTTCTTTTCGACAATTTGTAGTATGTTTTTAGTGGATTCTGAATTTAGCAGTGCTGGTTTAACAGTTGTTAAATCATGTAGCTGTAGTAAACTTCTTTACTAGTGGTAATAATTGAGTTGAGGAAATGAGTTTCACAGCCCTCCGTGGAGGGGTTTGTCTTTGGTCCTGGTATTGTCAGCTTTGGCCCTCCACTGCTACCTGTCTGCTTGCTTCAGAATGCCATCTTCCCAGTTCTCCTCTTGCACTTAACCACTGCTTTGTGGTAATAGTATTTCAAGTGTCCTGCTTGGCCTTTTGTCCCAGTGATAAATATTTTAGATAATTGCAGGACCACATGTGCTTCTGATCAACTACATGAATGAATGTTCTGATATATAGGGCTTAAAAGTATGTCTGAGAGTGGGTACTCAACTTTACTAGTACAATTTAGAGGATACAGTGTTGCTAAGAAGCAAAGGTTTAAATTTCATGTAATTTCTCTAATTAGAGAATGTAACAGTGATGTCCCTTAAAATCAAGTTAGGAGTCAACATATACAAGTAGCGACCCTGTCTAGCAGGTATATAAATATCTGAAGTCTTCTGGATATCTTATGTTTAAAAGAAGACAGAACTTTGCATCTTGCAGAACCTACAATACAAATAAATCTAATAAGAGAAAATTATTTAATTCAAGATTCCATTGATTTTATTCTTGTGTTCTAACCAAAGAAATGTTATTTTTGTTTACTTCTTGGTGGTTAGTTGCTGTCTATTCAGCATGCAACTTTGTCTTCATTGATGATATTTTCAGCAAATCTGAAGGTTATGAGAATTAAGTAGCAAGAGTTAAAGGAAAGTTATGTTGGCATAATTATTTAAGGAAATTTGACTCTTGTACTCCACATTCCATATGGGATGAGCTAAAGCATTTTTCCATGATTTCTCAGTACTTTTATACAGTCATTAATTAATGTTAAAATTTATCACCAACAAATTGTGTATTCAGAATATGGAACAGGCTACCTGCTTATTTATCTGGAAAATAATGTAGTTACTCTTCAGTGGGATTTTGTTGTAAAGTTTTAGATAAGGAAGTAATAGTCTTTTCAGGAAAACCTTCTTCCATGCATCCCAATGTTAATATATTGTAGTTGGTCTGAAGTAAATTAACCATGTAAGTTCCTTGATTTGAGGTTCTGTCAAGAATTCACGCAAACATAAGTTTTTCACTCAGTGAACAAAAAGACAGGAAGGGAAAAAAAATCCCAGGTATTTTGAGTCAAGGAAGCTCTTGCATGAGGGAATGATGCCATTGCCAACACTTCAGCTTTTTTGACTACTCCCTCAGTTGCTGGAGCAATTGCATTGGTCATGGGAGACCAGGTTCAATGAAGTCCTTTTTTACCAGAGAATTATCTTGTAACTGTTGCTTCTAGATTGCTGCTGGACATTTTGGGTGTGACTTGCTTATAGTCTCTTGTCTAATTAAGTTTCCCATTGTAGAAGTTAGAAATTCACCAAGACTGAAAATGGAATTCAGGGGACCTACTAATGGGGAAATATCATAATTGTGAGAGAGAAGATTAATTTCTAGCATTTTCCTGACAGTGTGCATTTTTATCTTAAGTGTGGCAGAGATAAGAGGGTGCAAATGGCTGCTCTCAGAGAAGGGATTGGTTTCTCCCCTTTATGTAAGTCCTCAAACCAAGTGCAGTGTAGTACAAAGAGGTTGCTACTTATATTCATCATGTAATGATAAGGTTCTTTTTGATTGCAAACTGCCTTTATAGATTAAATAAGAGGTATGGTCATTGCCAAACTGATCAAACTGGAGACTAACAAAAGGTGCAGCTCATACAGTTAATTTTCTGTTCCACTGTTGGTTGTACCTATAGGAGAGTGTAACTGTGTTGAGTTGAATCAGCTTTAGAAGACATTGGTACAAGTATGTTTTGTTAATCATCAGTTGCTACAGCTACAGTGAAGATTCAATAAAGAAAATAATGAGGGTCCTGAATTAGAGATAGCACAATAAGACACTTTTAATTTAGTTGGAAACTTTTATTTTGTTGGTTTGAGGTCATATTGGAACCTGAAATATCTAATCTGTGGTCCCTAAAGATGAAAGTATATTTTTCCCTGTAGAAATTAGATACACGGTTGCTATTGGAAGCTTTTTATGCACTTCCAGTCTAACATTTGGAGTTCTTTTCTTCTATATTATAAGAACTTAAATTTTGTATCTCATTTCATTGATGAAGTTCTAACCCTGGCTTAAATATTTCCAACAAACAGTTAGAAAAAAGGTGAGTCCAGTATTGTTACATCATGCAAAATACTAATTTGTCTTAATGAGAGATTTAGTTAAAGGAATGTAAACAGTGAATGTGTACAAAATATATCAACAGCCTCTACATAAACCAACAAAAACTGATTATTGGATATTCAGATTTAATTCAAATATATCATTTAAAGCAGGCATAATGACCTTTTAAAGTCAGTAGTTAATGTTTTCATAATAATGTTAATTCTGTCTCTTTTCAAGTACTTTATGTAGAATGGTATACTGCTACATAATTTATTACCTATAGGATTCCCACTAATACCCATTATCTTGAAAATACTATGAAATTTTCACACTTGTATTTTCCAATATCCTTTGTGTTTAGATTGTCCAAAAAAAAAACCCAAAAAAGCAAAGAAGAAAGAAAAAACAAAAAGGCAAGGGATTTCATTTTTCCTTCTCTGCATCAGTTCAGGCACCTTGTCTTCTTGAGCAATAATACCACTGATTTAAACCTTGACATTTAAATTTCTATTGGTTGAATCTTTTCTTGTCTTTACTGTTTTATAGTATGCTGAAAAAATTATAGCATTTTTTAACAATTAGTCCGTTTTTTCAGATAAAACTGACATTCATCAGCCTTCTTATTCATCTGAGTATTTTAGAAGACATAGCAATGTCTGACATTTGCTTTTGTGTTTTGCAGACCAGCTATTTCTACCCTTTTGTATTTTAAAGTGAAGCCCTAATTTTTATTTCATTAATAGTCTTTTATACTATAAATCTAATCTGTTTTGGGATTTGAGTTAAAAAACTGCTCCTAATCTCATCTTAGTGGATAAACCAACTACTTTACAGAATGTTTGCTAACAGAGGTAGCTGTTTTATTGATGAATGTAGAAAAAGCATATAGTCCAGTGCTTTGTTCCATTCCTCTAATTTATGACACTAGTAATAATAGATGATGAATGAGATATCCAGAACATTAATAAATTATCTGAAGATGTGTACTAAATCAAAGAGGAGGAGACTAAGAAATAATCTCATATAATGCCTCCAAGAAAAGTAAGCTAATTCCAGAGTCATTTATTCAGCAATATGCAAAAACCCTGAGAAATTTGTTGAAATTGAACTGCTATAGTTAGTATGAGATTAATATAACTCAGCATTTCAAATGCGCTATTATAGACATTTGGATCGCCAGTTTCAGGTGGCAAGAGATGTAAAACTTACAGACTAAAATCACTCTTAAATGTTTAAGTTAAAACGTTGAGTTTAAGCATGTTTAAAATAAAACCCAGCAATTTTGCACTACAGTGATGATACTTACATCCTCTTCCCTAAATTCATGTATCCACTAACAGGACTGAAATTTGCAGCAGTTTTCTGCTGTGGTTTGCATTCGGTAACTTGATGATTCTGTGTAAAATAGTTACTTGTTCAAAGAGAAACTGTGCGGCTTTTCATTTCTCTTAGCAGTGGAGTTTCTGTGTTTTGTCCATTTGGGTGCCAAAAGGCACAGTTCTCCTGGTGACACTGGGAGTCTTCAAAAAGGAGTCTTTATGTCAGAAAAGTCATTTGGCCACTTGCACAGTATTCATGTGCCACTTCATTATAGACAGGCAGCATCCAAGTAGTCGGCTGGTATTGTGCAAGCAAACTAATGTCATTCTTATTAATCTATTTCTTAATGTTATCAAGTCCATTGTAATTCAGTCACCATGATAAGACAGAGTGACATTTAGGGAGAGCAAGCATTGGTAAAAATGAAACATCTTGGAGGTGGTATAACGTTTTCTGTTTCACAAATTGACAGAGTTTTTATGAATGTGATTTTTGTCACATCTAGATAACCTGTGTGTAGACTTAGATAAATTTGTCATCACAATTATCAATATTTTCTTTTGTCCTCCCTCTGTTTCCAATTTTTAGTATTTTTCCTTCCATGCCTCCCACCTTTGCTGGAGTTCATATGGCTGTACAGAACTGATGCAGCTGATGGAGAATATATTTTTTATTTGTAGAGGTTATACAGTGAGTTACAAAGTAGTTAAATGTTTTTGGTATAAAGTTGGCAAAACATGCTAAAGACTGTACTTTCTACATCAAGGACAATGGAAGACCCTTATCCCTGATGATTTTTGATCGTATCTGATCAAATGTGATCACCTGTGGATACAGGTAACTAAACTTATTTGTTTAGTTATATTCAGTGTACCCATTTCCATGATTATTTCTTCTGTGTGAAATAGCGCCAGAGGACACATTACTGTACAACAGGGGCAGTATAGTAAGTGGTTTTCTATATTTTGTGGGTTCAGCTTCATATTTGTGAGTATGCGTAGATTATGCGTAGACTGTTGGATACTAAGCCACTCATGCTGAACTTCCAGATTTTTTTCACTCAGCTGTCCCTGTCAAAATCCCCTTAATAGTCTCAGTGATCCAAGTTGTCTGGATGGTGGCTTGCAATCCCTGAACTCAGGTTTGTCTTAGAACTGGACATTTTTTATGTACACTATTTTCTCATTTCCTATAGTGTGTTTTATTTGTCTTCTTTCTACACATAGCCTTAATTTAACCTTTAATTGTGGCATTTATTGTAGTTGGAATTCTTCATATAAAAGTTGTTATCAGAAAGTGTCACCAATTGCTTTCTACTTTTGTTTCCTCTCAGTTTTTAGTAAGTACAATGAGTATTGTTAATCATATGCTACTTCTAATCATCAGTCTTCGAGATAAGCAATTAACATACTGCTTAAAAATAGTGAGTAGTAAACAGTATTTTCTTTTTTTCTACTTTAATCTAGGTTTAGGCATCTTGTGAAAGTGTTTATATAAATTGTAACTTAAATGAATCACAGAATTAAAGAATATCCTGGGTCGGAAGGGACCCATAGGGATCATCATGTCCAACTCCCAGCCCTGAACAGCACAGCCCCAAGAGTCACACCATGTACCTGAGAGCATTGTCCAAATGCTTCTTGAGCTCTGTCAGGCTTAGTGCTGTGACCACTTCCCTGGGGAGCCTGTTCCAATGCCCAGCCATCCCCTGGGTGAAGAACCTTTTTCAAATATCCAACCTAAATCTCCCTGATACAACTCCAGGCCATTCCCTTGGGTCTTGTCATTGGTCACCACAAAGAAGAAGAGATCAGTGGCTGCGTCTCCACTTCTCCTCACAAGGAAGTTGTAACTGCAGATGTCCCCTCAGTCTCCTCCAGGCTGAACAAACCAAGTGACCTCAGCTGCTCTTTGTATGTCCTCCCCTCGAGATGGTGCATCCTCCTTGTGGCCCTCTGCGCTCTCTAATAGTGTTATATCTTTCTTCTATTGTGATGCCCAAAACTGCACACAATACTCAAGATGAGGCCACCCCAGTGCAGAGCAGAACAGGACAATCCCCTCCCTTGCCCGGCTGGCAGTGCTGTGCCTGGATGCATTCTTATATTTCCCACTATTTTCTTCTGTCTGTTCATATTGGAGTTTTACATATAAGTGTAGGATCTTTATTTCACCTTTCCACTTTTCTTAAGGTCTGCCTCAGCTACAAAAGTATAAACCTTACAGTTAACTACCTTAAGGTAGTTAACTCACAGCCCTGAATTGTAGAAGAGAAACCAGGGTATTTCTGCTCTTATATCTGTGGTGTTCAAATGGTGTTAGTAATTACAGTAGAATGTATTTCCTCTTTCTGCAGACCTGCAGACTTTCTCATTATGGTCAGAATTAAAACCAAGATCCGTTGAAGGCCAAGAAGTTATTTCCCAGTAAGGGAAAGATTGAAGAGAATTTTTTTGCCTTATTGGTATTTGTCGTGTTGGCAAACTTTAGTTTAAGGAAAACCGCTATTAAGTAAGCAGCAGAATCCTGTCATATATTCACTAACTTTTTCATTATGTTCAGTGTGAAATCGAGACTTTTTAAAAATCAGAGGAGTCCATTAAAGAGTGTTTTAGGAGTAAGGTGCTTATTCATGGTTGTGCAATGTGACTTTGAGTTTCTTCTGTTCCTGGTCCGTTGCAAGAACTTGAATAAGCATTGTGTATCTCACATGAGTGTGCTAGTGTCTCTTTTTGTTGTGGAGAATGTCTCAGAATCTCATAGGGCATAAATCTTACTTGAAATTAATTGGAGCTACCCGATAAAAAGAGAATAGTAGCAGAATTTGAAGTGTACGAAGCTCACCTGAATAAAAGCTGAATAGCCTCTGCACTTCATTGAGTTATTTATAGCAAATGGAAAGATTCTGCATTTTGCAGAAATTAAAATATCTATATTGGTTTTAAAATATGCTGAGAAAGGAATCCAGCAGCTCTTGCTTCACCAAAATTGGTGCATGATCAGTTAGCATAACAGCAATTGAGGCCTAAATCGGGAGAGACCTTCTACAGAACAAGACATGATCTGATCATTGAGAGTAAGATGCAATATCCACTTTTTTATATGAATAGACATAAAGAACAACAACCATTAATTGTGGAAAGTAATGATTGCACTTTGTATAATCTTAAAAGATAGTCAGTTCTTCACTTGAAAATGTGTGCAATTTGTAATTTCTTATTTTATGCTTCCATAAATAGGGCATCCAAAATAAAAATTTAATTGCAAAGTTTAAATTTTCAGCCATGTAAAAAACAAAACAGAACAGTTCAGTTAATATATTTAGTGATGACAGCAGAGGAACCCTTTGGCCTTAAGCATGTAACTTGAAAAATAAGGATCTTAAATGTGGTGTTGTACTCTGTCATATATATGACATCTGGGGGCTTATTGAAATCTAGGAATGCATGACTAAGGTTCTTTGAAAAAGAGAAATGGACTTTTAAGTGGGCAAATGTGAATATTAAGTAACTGCAAACTACTTGTTTGCCTAGTACAATTAAGTATAAATTATCTTTCATCAGTTCTAATAAATTGACAGTGCATTGTTTAAATAAATTTTAAACACAGTAGAAGAGTGTCTGTAATTTGAAAACTAAATTTTGCTACCAAAATTAAGATTTTTTTTTAGTTTGGATAGCATATTATTTAGTTTAGTTATTAGTTTGGTTAGCATATTATTGAGAAGTTCCCATTGAACACTGCAAATCAATACAATGAAGGGTTAATTGTGAAAACTGATACAAATCTTATTTTCTTATAAATCAAGAAGTTGGTAAAATGTACACTTACCGTTGATCATTAGAATACAAAACTATCTGTTAAAATCAATTAACATGCATATCTGATGACTGATTGTATAAATATGAAAGTCAAATAATTGTAATCGTTAACCATGGCTTCAGGTCATATGAGTTGTCAGCTCAAAAAAAGTAGAGGAGAAAGAGGTTGATTTGCATATATTTAATGTGGCATGCTGTACATGTGGGAATTTGAGATAAACCTTTGCTGTTAATCTGCTTGTTTTTATCTAAAAATCGACTAGGAAATGTGGGTCATAACAGTTAAATGAGCTATGTCTTGTATTGATAGGAGTTAATTCAGTAGTTTGGGATTTAACATTTTGCTATGTTTCAATATTTTAGAATTGATTTTTACCTTAAAGACAATTGGAAGAAGCTGGCTAAAAAGTTGTTCAGAAATACTCAGTTTTTACCAAGAACATAATCAAAATTTTCCTATAACATGGTACGACTGAGTTACTTTTACAGTTTTTAGTTAGACTTATCAATATGTAAAAAACACACTTTTTATGATTAAAAAAATCAGATACATTTAAAATTTTTATGAAGTACTGTACTGCGTCACTAAAGTATCTTTCTATGTGAAGTGGACCAAATAGATAATCTTTAATTTAATTGATCAGTTGTAATAAATAGAGGGAGGAAATTGTGGCACAAGAATGAACCTTCTAGTCTTGAAATATTTATGCATTATTTAAGTTCCTATATATAATAAATGATTTGCAGGTTTCTTTTATTTATTTTTTCATTAATAATACTAAATATTCTGGGTAACTTTATAACAATTCCAGGAATCCTTAAAAAATGGGTCAGAATATAGTGGTCAATACCTTACATTAAGTATAACCTGGTTAAGCAGGTCTGTCCAGCCTTTTTCTTTCTCCCTGTGTTTACTCCTGTGTATTAAAAAAAATCCTAAATTTTAATATTACATGACAGTCTCTTTCTAACATTTCCCTATTTCCTATATTCATGGGTTCCCAAAGGAAGGAAGCAGCAGTATGTGTTTTCTTTTGGTCTGATTTGTACCTTCAAACTAAGAAACTTTCTGATAATGGCAATATCAAAAGATGGAGAATGAAATAGCTTTGGTGCTCAGTCCTTTTACTGTGCCCCTGATTTATAATTTTGCCATTGTAAATATTTGAAATTTGTTCTTAGGTATGGGGTACAATCTAGTTCCTTGAATACCACCCAAATTAACTTGAGTGCTTGCAAGGGAGCCTCTGTGTTGTAGCACAGCTTCCCAGATTGGGCAGAGTAGAGAATGCATGATTACTTGATTTTTGCTCTTCTTGTCCATGGAGTACACCTGAACATCAGTGCCTTCTCCTTTAATCTTCTGTTGACAACTCTTCCTCATGATTTGCATGATGTAAGGCACCTATATGATGTTTGAGAGCTGGCGGGAAAGGACCAGCTGGCAGAAGAGAGGAAGGGAACCAAATTCAGTTTCTGTCTTTGTCTCTTGTGTAGGGTGGAATTTGCATGTGATCGCAAGGGGGAGAAAGGTGGCAGTATCCCAAGTCATTGGCTGGTTTGTGTGCCTCTTTTAATGATTTACATATCTTATTTGAGCAGGTAATTATGACCCTCCAGCTTAGACAGAAGTATTTGTGTGAGGAGGTGAGTTCTGTAACCACAGATTAGAAGCCCAAATTAAACATGAAATTAATTTAAAAAGTAAATTTTAAAAGAAAGGAAAAAATTTGGGTTTAAGTTGTCAGTAACTGTAATTATAATTTTAGCTCTACTGTAACTCATTGGTGAAAAATCACTGCTACCAGAGGCTCCAAAGCTGCAGATGAATGCTCTGTGACTAAATGGTTCTTCCTATAGAAGGTATGATTCCAGAACCTCCAGAGCCATTGTACGTCCCAGTAATCCTCAAAATCTTTTAATGTGTGAAAGTATAGGCTGCTTTTACAAGGACCCATTGCTTTTAAAAATAAGCATTTGGGATATATATGATTTTTTGGGGGACTGGATGGGATTCAGAGACGTGGTGTGGGAGTGAATTGTAATTTTCAAAGAGAAACCTGTACACTAAATGAGAATACGTTAATAAAAAAACCAGTCTCATTTGTCCCACTTCAGAAACACATAGTGTGAGAAGAAAGTGCTTCAGGTTCCTTAAAATATAGAAGTTTTTGTACTGTTGTGTCTTGAGGCTTGCAGTGCTATTAGCTCAAAGGGGAGGTATGCTTTTTCATGATGACTATATTTAGCCAGGAGGAATAGTCCTTTTTAAAGCAAATTGAAATGAGTGTATGAGAGCGTGAAATTATCAGCAGCGCTGGTGCACATTTACATTACTTCTACATACTCTTTTGAATGACCACACAACAGAACAAGTACTTCATTTCCACTGTGTTGATTTTTCTTGACAAAACATGGCAGTCTATCCAAAGGAGGGTGTTTAGCCAAGATAAATATAAAATTTATGATTAAGCAAAGTGTTTTCTTATTATAATCCCTAAAGAGAATTTGAGACTTGTTAAATATAATGTGCCCAGGTAGTTTTAAGAGTAAATTATCCTTTATGCTTTTAAATGCTGAAATACAACAGCAGCACCATCAGCAATTTGAGATACTGCTTCCAGAAACAGCACTGCACAGACTTCCTTTGAAACAAGGAGCAAAAAACCATGCATGTATACAATATATAACTTCAGGTTTGATGTATTCCTTCATTTTTATAGTCCATACAGAGATAAGGAATCCATGTCAGTACCATGGTTTGTAAAACTGTCTTGCTCTTTCCTGTATGTAATACGTGTTATGGAAGAAAGCAAATAAACCTTTTTGACAGAATGGATAAAAGTTGGTAGCATGATTACACTTGTGGCACATTTCTTCAGCTGCTATATTTACAGAGTACCACTTTGAAGAAAGCTGTGGTGACTGTCAATATTATTCATTAAAATAAATGGAGACTGAAAATTGATTGAGGAGAAGAGTGGATTTTGACCTTTGTGGTACCAATGTTGGCTTTGGAGTGCAGTATTCTAATTAAATTGTGAATGTACTTAGATAGTGGATATTAAATGATCTCACTGTATTCTTTCAAGGACTATGAACTTCCAAAATCAAGGATAACATTAGATGTCAGCCAAGTATTTTGTCCTTCTCATGGTTTGTCTTTACATCTGAATTAGTGCCAGTTTGCACAGATTGTGTGTCAGCTTAAATACAAGAAACAGGCCTCAGTCTGCTTGAACTCATTCCACCAAAGACTTCTAAAAACTTTTGGTAGTCTGCAAACTGTAATGGTTGTTTTACATTAAGTTGCTTTGTAGAATTATAAAACAGCTTTTCTTGTGCTTTCAAATAAAATGTTGTCATCTGCTAATGAATGAGATACCATCTGTAATAATTAAGGTTATTCTACTTGTTTTTCCCCTGCAGCAAAACTTCTGAAGGTTTGCAGAAGACAATAAGAGAACCACCAAGAAGGCTATTGCAGTGTTGTAAGTACTGCACCCAGGAAAAAAAAAAGAAATATGTGAATTAAGAATGTTGTAAAGAGATTTTCATTTTTGGGGGGAAGAATGAGCTACATAAAGGGATTACATGTAAAATACAGAGCAGGATGTATTGTAGCAATCATGTTAATAATTTACAAGGGAAAAACTGCACTCTTGTAAAATCTAAAATTGTATCCTTGTGCAGTGTAATCAGGAATTCACCAATAGCAGTGAAAAATATTTCTCTATCCACCAAAGATTGATCTAGTTTATATACATTTGTTTATTTAAAACTATCAGAATTTAGAAAATCATTGTAGTTTTGTAGGTTTGTCATTTGTTTTAGTGACTTATTGTTTAGGTTATTTTGCAGAATTATTTATTTGCTGATTTATTTATGTATTTCATTATTTATTTATTTGATTATTTAGTAAATTATTTATCTGATGAATTATTAATACATCTTCATGACATGCTTTAAATTATTTATAACTTAATTTTGAGTTTATTGCTTTTCGACGCTGCATTGTTACTGACTAGTTTTGATTTTTTTTTCTTAGTTCTTGAAAATTAAAGTACTAGCTCTAAGGCAAAAGTATATTCTTTGCAGAATCCATAGATGGTTTTCAATGTAGTAATTTACCATGTAGATACTAATTTTGTTTAGTTTTATATTCCTTAATACCACTTTTCTACTTACTTAGCTTTAGCTTCTATGATTTCATAGGTGTATCGAGATCAAATGAGTGACCTTTAAGGGGCAAAGATAAATGTTTGCTTTAAGCTGTGTCAAAATATAGTAGTTTTATTTCCTCCTAATAAATACTCTTTAATTATTCTTCAAATTAACATATATTTTTGTCCCAGTAAAATGGATGTTTTTAAAATGAGACTTTTGATGTCTGGACTAATACATTTAACTTTTAATAAGAAAATAAAATATTCACGTTAGTAATCCATATGGAGAGTTATTTTTCAGTGGCAAGGTATTAAATACATGGGGAGGAATGGTGGTATCTTTAGACACATGCAGAAGGAGATATATATATGTTGAGGGAAGGAAGGTGGATAGTGAGGATTTTTTTTCTCTAGGTGTTTTTTGAATGCATAGGAATTTATAAGCTCTTCAAATTTAATATGCCTGTGTTACTGTACAGAAACTACTTTCAGGTTCTGTGATCACAAAGAATCATTTCTAGTGCACAGCATAGTGTGAAACCTGTTTTTGTGTTCTTTTCCTTTGCCAATCAAAAAAGTCTGAAATATCATCTTTACTCCATAGAGGCATGAGTGAATGTATAAAGGCAGTGTAAGGGGCCAATTTCAGGCTTTAGGTGTGGGCACCAGCTCAACAGAGTTTAAAACTGGTGCCTGGGATTGGAATTTGACTTGGAGTCAATTCTGACTGATGGGCTCTTCAGGGCCAGGGAGCCACCTTGTTCCTGAAGTTGCCTATTTATTTGGCCTCAGTTCCCAGCGAGTACCTCGGGCAGTCCGAAACCACCTTGCAGGACTGACAGCCCTGTTTCAGAGCTGTAATGAATAGGGCAAAGCAGCAGTTCCTCTGCAGAAGTGCCGTGTGCATAATGTGGCCTTTATTCTATGTTTAGTGCTTGAAATGAATTACTATATACTTTAAAGTTTTAACACAGCATGGAAAGGCTGCATTGTACATTTCAAGTTTCAATGCTGTTGAAATACAGTAGAAATGGCCTCTGTAGACAGGTTTCACTATAGAACTTAAATTATGCATGTGTATATCCAAATTCCTTATTTTGAAATATTGAATGTATGAATATTTAATTTGTATCTTGCTTTAGTATCTTCATATGCTTGCCTTAAAGGAAGCTGTTTCCTTTGATTTATATACATGGATAAAAATGTGTGTACAGTATGTATCAATAGTTTTTCTCTCTGTGGTGTTAGATGAACAGCTTTAGATAATGATAGCTACTGATTTTTATTCTGCAGCTTGCTACCATTGTATAAAACGTAAATTTGCCATATTTGTTCTATTAATCTTACTTGAATTTGAAATTCATTTGCTTTCCAGAAATATTTTCTTAATTACATGCGTTAAGAAAAGTCAAGTATGTTGCGGATCTTAATGATGCAGTATTTTTGGTCTGTGCACAGTAACAAAGCTCTGAATATTATTATTTGGGGCAGAGTTCCAATCTGAAATTTACATTTCTCCTTATTTGAATGTTTTCACTGAAGCTGAGAACTCCAGGGGAGTTCCTCAACATATCCTAGTTTATGCAATATGCTCTCTGAAATTTAGTACCCTCTTATTTCCTTTTGTAAATGAGGTCTTATTGTTGAATAAGACCTATTATAAGCAGCTACAAAGGTAAGTGCTGTCAGTGCATTCTGCCACCAGTTTCTTGAAGTATGAAACACTCCCTGAAAGACGTGCTACTACTGTTATGGGATAATATAACGCAGCTTATGTGTTGGCACTGAGAGTAGCTACTTCATAATGATGACAAGTGAAAGTACAGCCAAAGGTCACATTAAACAAGAGATTTCTTTCACACCTCATCCATTTTCTGGATGTGGTATGAAAATAGCTTTGTTCCCTACACTTACGTATTTTTAACAAGGAAGTTATCTTGAAGTAATTTTTTATGCCTTGTATATTACTTTGCTCATGTTTTAAGAGATAGACTATGGAATTCTAGCATGCTAAATTGATGCTACAAAAATGTTGGAAATTAGCTTAAATTTTGGGTGCAGTTAGACATCACAAGTAGTATTCCATCTCACTACATTTTTTAGTTTGCAGATTTGCTTAAATACATAGCTTTAAGATCTCTGTTTAAGTTCTGTAATGTGTGTTGTGGTTTAACCCAGCTGGCAACCAAGTACTTCGTAGCCTTTCACTCCCCTCATTGCCATGATGGGATGAGGAGTAGAATTGGAAAATAATAAAACCCATGAGATATTGAAATAAAAGTTGAAATAAAGTAAAATATAATAATCATAGTAATGAGAAGGGAGAAAACAGAGAGGAGGAATAAAACCCAAGAAAAACAATTAAAAAAAAATTGCTCACCACCTGCTTTTTGTCCCCCAGCTTGTGTCTGTCCTTGAGCAGTGATTGGCTTCTTCTGGTCAACTCCGCCCAGTTTATATACTGGCCATGATGTTGTGTGGTATGGAATATGCCTTTGGCCGGTTTGGATCAGCTGTTCTGACTGTGCTGCCTCCCAGCTTCTTGTGCACCTCCACACTGGCAGAACATGAGACACTGAAAAGTCCTTTGACTTAGACTAAACACTGTTTAACAGCAACAAAAACATCAGTGTGTTACCAACATGATTCTCATACTAAATCCAAAACACAGCTCTGTACCATCTCCTGAGGAAGAAAATGAACTCTACTGCAGCCAAAACTGGGGCATTTTGCAAAGTGGTATTTGTACTGATGTTGCATGACCGTAGGTTTATTCTTTTTTGTATCTTTTAAAAAGACAGATACTTTTTTTTTCTGAATTAGAGTCTGTTCAGAAATAGGAAAAGAGTCAACCTGGCTGTGTTGACAGTTTCTTAGTTCTGCTTCAATGAGATCCTACCAGTATTGTTAAAGGATAATTTCTGCTGAAATGGTGAACCAGGATGCTAAAATAAGGCGACATTTTGGAAAAATGATTAGTAAGTATTAGAGAATGAGTATGAAGCTGACTTGTTTTACAGAGAGTGTTGAACAGTTAGGAGATACTGGTTGGGAAGCCTAAATCTGGTATATTATTGGTAGGTATATTTCTGTTCTAATCTAACTCCATAGAAATTGCAGAAGCCATATTAAGCTCTTCTTCAGTTTGTTTCATACAGATAAAAGAATTTGCATCTCATGACTCACATATTTCCTGTTGTATCTTTAATACAGCCATTTTTAGTATTTTTCTTGCCTCTTTCCTCTATTGGTATGCTTAGAGAGTCTGTGTGTAGGAGCTTGTTATTTCACCCGTGAGGCAAGGAGGAGTTCAAATCAATAGCACTGTGTTGTTGACACTAAATGATGTTTCTTCTTGCCACAATAAGACTTGATTTTGTCATCCTAATGATGCTAGTTTGCTTCACAGAATAGGGATCAGCACTCTCTCAAATCAAACTTTACAAGTTTAAAAAGAAGGAAATACTAGAAAAATAATCCAGTATTTGTGACCAAACATATGCGTTGGCTTTGTAAAATGAATATTCAAGTTTCATTTTATAGGGTAGCTGCTTTGCAAGGCATTTTGGAAGTCTATGTTAAGGGATGTAGGATGGATCAGAGCTTGCATTCATGAAAGTCTGATATTTTAAAAAGAGATGTTGCAGACATTATTTAAAATATAAGTTCACATGAAATATGGATCTTACTAAGACCTTGGCTAAAAAAAAAAACTAACAAAACCAGAAGCTTCAAGCTTCTCAAGTAGAAATTCTGTGTGTTTCACAGAAAAATCTTTGCAGCACTGCCTAGAAAGAGAATGTTTGCAAGAAGGAATATGTATAACCAGCAAGACATTCACCAGGCCTAGTCCATGATTGCACTCTACAGCATGGTCCAAAAGGAATAAGCAGTTGTTCCTGACTTGAACTAAGGATTGCATAGGGAGGCTGCAGCTATAGGGAGATGAGAATATGAGAGAAATGGTGTAACCATAGTAAGCTATATTATAATGGTGGGAATTTCCAGGCTTAATGTTGGTAGTAACAGTGGGTTATTAAGAGCACAGGGTCTTTTGTGTTGGACATCTGAAAGCAATTACAGAGTTGAATCATTCTATTATATTAGCAAAATATCTACCTACTTACAACAATATTTGTGGATTTATTTACATAGTTTTCACTCTATGAAAGATGTTACCTTTTTATCTGAAAGAACTTTAAAAGGTATGTCTGGATGATTAAACATTCACATTGTAAATTGTTCTGTTTGCACTGTTATCATTGTTTTGTATTTTTATGCAAAACATGGCTTCTCAGATGTTCCCGGTGTAAGCTGCAATCTAATATTTTTTGATTTTACAATGTTTCCCCTTCTCAGTTCTTCTGTATGATGTTCATAAAGTCACCTGACATAAACTGTCCATATATTGTGGTATTTTTCCTGGAGAGGAAATGCCTCCTATTTTGCAGGCAGTGAAATAAATCCTCATGAGAACTACAGTAACTAGTTATATTTCAGTAATGGTAGTGGATATTATATAAACTCTAAGCAATATTTGGTGGGGAGTTTTTTATTTATGTTAACTGTGGGGAATGGGTGGTGCCTAAAAGATGACTAGCAACTTGAGAAACATAGCTTGTTGAGTTTATCTGCCTCAAATCCCAAATATTTTTGCTGATTCTGTTTCTTATTGAAATATGTTTTGATGAATTTGGTGATGTCTAGATAAGGAGCACTTTGCAAGTTTGTCTATACTGACAAGACACATCTACCTTGGATGCAACTTACTAGCAGTGTGGTAGTAGTCAGAGTATCATAGTCTTGTTCATTCTGTCTCCAGTGCTGAGAGAAGCTAAAAATCAGTTTTTCTAGTGTAGCTTCCCCTTGTTTGCATGATGTTAGCATGCTTGTAGAATACCACCAGCATAACTTGTCCTGCTATGTGTAGGTATAATATCTTACCATATGCATTAAGATGCCTACCAGAAAGAGCCTCTAACATTTTACTAGAGATACAGTGAATTACTTGACAGTGAATGTCAAGAAATTCAGTGAAGAAGTCTATGCCTAGTAAGGTGACTTCACTGAAATAGGTTTTTCCTTTCAGCTGAAATTCTGATCTTGTAAAAATTCAAGTGTAACTTAGGACAAGCTGATAGTAGCACTGAAGATGATGAATATATTCTCTACAGCATTATATTTAGTAAACATTAATTTTAGGCTATTTCTTTATCCCAGGCACTTGCATTTGACATATGGTTATAGCTGGATTTAACCTTCCTTACTCTGTTGTGAGGATAAGCAAACATTAAGAACATCCCTTACAGTAGTTACAAAACCAACAAAAATATTAAATGTTAACAGCTTTATTATTCTTCCTTTATTGAAAGTTGTTTATATTGATTCTCATGTTTCTGTGTGTCAGAGTATGTGTGTAGTTAGTGCCGTGTTTCAGTTGACCAGAATTTTAAAAGATCCAAGGCATCTGGGACATTCCCATTTAAATATATTTATTTCACTTCCAATATGTCATACAAAAGGTTTTAGATTAGTACTACAAAACTTAACTTTTGTATAGTAAGCTTCAGCATGAAATTCATATGATTGAAACTTTTGCGTTTACTTTTTTACTTTTTTTGTTTCTATACAGTTCATTTTCTGTACAGTTTGGTTTTGTTTCTCTGCTAGGAAGCTCCTTGCCCTGCTGTATCCAAGATATCTATTTTTTAGTTGGTTCAAAAGATAATTTTCTTAACACTTTCCTTCACAATTTCTGAAGAGTTTTGTTTGCCTTGCTATGCGTACTTGTTCCTAATAAATACCTGTACTACCTGGGAGTGAATAACTCAGAATGAAGAAATCTATTTTGGTAACAACCTCAAAAAAAATTAAACCTTTTGTTTCTCTTTAATTACCTAAAAAAAGTGCTATTCTTAAAACTCTTTCTTAGAGAGAGCCTTTATTGTATGCACGTGCATGCTATACATTCTTAAAACAATTAGTAAAACTACAGGCACATCTGAAGGCATATTCTGCATTTTTAGTGAAACATATTTTGAATAACTAGCTGATCTATGGAGTAGAGTTGTCCATTGATTCTAAAGATATTTTTTTCTGTGCTCAGACAAATCAAGATGGTAATCATTTATAATTTCTTGCCTTCATGAAAAGGAGTGATGAATAATATGATTGGAAGGAATGCATGAGTCATGAAATGGTGAGCTGGGCAATCATGTAAAAATTCACTTTAAAAATTCCCTTTTGCCTACCAGTATCTGTAATGGGAGTTCAGTTTTCTGTAACATAATCCAGAAATTACAATGGTAGAGGTTTTAATAAAAGCCTTGGGTGGATGAACAACTCCCCTAAGTTGAATTGAACATTGCTTGGTGGGTTATAAAAAGGAATTTTTTAACTCTCAGTTAAAAGTGATTGTGGATACAGTTATCAGAGGACACTCCCTCTTCTTGCCTCCATTTGAATGTGAAAATAAAATGTCTTAAAATATACTACAGTTAATATGGAGTGAGTATAGACAGTCTTAAAAGTATCTGCACTATTATGAAACAGCTTTTAAGAGAGCTGTTAAAATATTGATAACTTGGTAAAGCACTTCAAAAACTCTTATATTTCAGAGGAAAATCTCTGTAGCCAGTCCACATTTGAACTCTTCTGTGGGATATACACAGAAGAGAAGTATTGTTACTAAATAAATGGTTCAATTTGTCATAGCTCCACCAAAAAAAAAAAAAAATCCATCTTGTTTTCGGTGTATCTCCTATACTAAAATCATCAAGGAGGTTTTGAATAATTGCACAGCAGAATCAAGCACCAACTCTGAGTCCTGGGCAAGACTCGCATAACCAGCTGTTGTTCTCCCTGCAGTGACCTGGGCTAGGCAGCCTGGCATCTGCCTCTGTTTTCTTTTCAGTGACCCAAGCCAGATTTCTTCAAAGTCTATTGCTGGTATTTTCCCTACAGTCATTCATGCTAATTTCTTTTACAGGCTACAGCTGTTTTTGAAAGATCTTTTTCTTTTCTGACTTCTTTCTGTAAAGTTAAAGCAGTGATTTTTAAAAATTGCTGGATAATCTTGACCAGCAAGATTTTTGCTGTTAGCAAGACTGTTTTGGTTGTCTTGCCTTAAGGTATATGTCAGCACTATAGGAAAAGGGTAAATAAGATTTTCTTTCCAAAGGAAAGTTCAGTCTGGTCCTTATGGAAGAAGAATCCTGATCTTGAACTGAGTTCATTACAGTCATTTAACTTGAGAGAATCAAGGTGAATGTGTTGGTGGTAGCTTGGGAAAGAGCAGAGCTCAGAAAAATTCAGAAACAAAAAGGTAGATATTTTGCTCTGTGAACCAACAGTATGAAAAGATTATGTAGCAAAATGCTCGAAATGAGAAGAAAGGGCTATTAATGATATAAAACTGTTAATTATGGGATTAAGCTGACCTCAGGAAGGCAATATTGGTAAATAGCTAAATGCAAACCAATAAAGTGTAAGTTTGCAATTTTGGAGGAGATACAGCTCAGCTTTCACAGTTGTTGCTAATGGAAATTACGGAAAACATTTTAGAAGGGCTAATTTTTTTTAAACTAAAAAAAAACCCAAAGTGAGTGGTTTTCTTGGTTTTTTTTTTTTTTTTTCCCCCTGTAAAGCATTCAAATCATAAAGTAGGTTCTTAAAGTAGGAACCAGAGGTTCCTGGTTCTTTGCACATTTATCTTTTAGGAGAGACTGTGCACCGTGCTTTCAGTTTGCAATATCAAAATTCCTTTGTCAACTTTAGTTTATGTGGGCGAGTGAATAAAAAAATACTCTGGCTACTACTGAGTGACTAAATTTTGCTTTCACTGAAAATGCAAATTATATGGATAATATGAGCATTTTATCCTTTCTAGATCAATATTAAGTGCTTTTTCAGCTACCTTTGTTCTGGGAAAGATTGGTTAGTTATTGTTTGAATAAATACTACTCTGCAGTCTAAACTGAAGCATAATGATGACTCTTTGGGAGAACCACTTCAGATACTGAAGAAGGTAGCCTTGCTAAGCTCCTTTCCCTAGCCATGCGTTTTCAGCACTTTTATGCAGTCTGCTGCTTGTGCATACAGGCATTCTTTTGCTATGTTAGTTTTAATTTTTTTTAATTTTCTGATTTTACTACATTAGTGCTAGCTTAAGGAAGGAGTGAAAAAAAGACAGCTGAAGGGGATAGGAGGCAGTCATGAAGCAATACTCAGACCCAGTGCTTAGGAATGGTGAGCACAATACTGCTGCCAGATTAATGAAATATATGGTATTAATTGCTTACTGTGTCTTGAATTTCTCTCTCTGTATTTTACAACAGCAGGAGTGCAAATTATAATGTGTTTGGCTACTTTTAACTCTAATTAACTAATTTCTACTGTTGTTGATCTTCTTCAGAAAGTACAACATTGTTTTTAAAACTTCTAGACACCAGAAAATATAATGCAGGAAAAAAGCCTGTATTATTGGAAAAAAAATTAGTTGTTTGGCTCAATATGATAGGACTTTTCTTAAGTAAGTTCCCTGTGATGCATTGTTTTTTCAGTCTTCCAAAGTTGTCTTAAGGTAAAAATGAATGCATAATTTATAAGGCTTAATTGACATCCTGTGTACAGGAATTCAAATTTTATCTTTCAGTTTTTCTCATATATGCCTCCATAAGTTCTTCCATTTGTAAGTCTTTGGTTTTCAACATTTACCTAAATTTTTCCCTACAAAACATTTTTTTCCAGTTCTTCTGCTGTTCTGGTACAAACATGAGTGAATATGCAAACCCTCTGTATTCAAAACTCATGCTCTGGTTAGATTCAAGATATGTGTCAATGCATGTGAATATGTATATTTTGATGTCAAAGATTTTTATGCAACTATTTCATTAAGATCATGCTATCAAGTACAGTGTTTTGTTCACAATGCTTTCAGAGCCTTAAAAAACAACAGAAAAATAATGTACGTGACTATATTTGAAAATGTGTATATGTATTTTTAACACTAGTGTTGTATACAGATAACGTGAGCAAAACCATTTATGCTTTCCCATAAATCAAATTACAGATTCACATAATATTTAAGGTCAGAAAACTCCATTAGAGATAATCTAGTGCAACCTCTTACCTCAGTGCAGGGTCAGCTAGAGCAGGTTCTTAAGGAGATGATCTGGTTGGATTTTGGATATCTACAAAGGTGGAGCCTTCACAACTGTTCTAGACAACCTCTTCCAGTCTTTGATTATCCTATAAGTAAAGTAAGTTCTTTGTATTTTTAAATTTGTTTCCTTGTACTTGTATCCATTAACTTTTGTCTGTTGAGTGGTTGCCACTTAAATGAATTAGGCTCAACTTTCTGCACTCCTTCCCATTAAAAATGTCTAGAAATAGATACAAGCCTCTGAGCATTTTCCTCTATAGGCTGAACAGTCTCAGCTCTCTCAATATCTGCTTGTATTTCATATGCTTCAAACCCTTAATCACCTTTCAGACCCTCTGCTGGGTGCACTGCAGTAAGTCCATGTCTTATACTGGGGAGACCAAAACTGTATTGAGTACTCCAGAAGGATATCACCAGTGCTGTCTAAAGAGGAAGAATCACCTTCCTTGACTTTCCAGTAAAATGCTTCCTAATGGTCTTGGCCTCTTTTATTGTGAGTACTCATTGTTGGCTCATGTTCAGCATGGTGTCCACTAGATTGCTTGGATTCTTTTCTGCAAAGATCTGCAGATCCTCTGCTCTCAGCCTGTAGTGTGACACATGGTGTAATTCTTTTTGCTGATTGATGTGAGGCTGACCAGCTTGTAAATCCATGGATCCTCCTTGTGCTATTCTTCAGTAGAAGAAGAGTGGTGGCATTTTGTTTGCTGAGGTCCTTGGGCCTCTGCTGTGGTCTCTACGTCTCTTCACATATTACTTCAGCCCAGTTTGTATGTCCATGCTTCCATGTTTTATTTTTGTGTTTGAGTTCTGCCAGCTGCTACTTGTTCAGCCATTTAGGTCTTTTATCACATTTGCTCATTTTCATGGTATTTGGCATGTACTGTACAGGAGGACATCCCTGACAGTTAAGTTTTCCTGGACCCTTCTCTCTATAACCGTCTGCCATGTGATTCTTCCAAGCAGATCCCTGAACAGGTCAGAGTCTCCTCTACTGAAGTCTGGGCTTATAATCCTGCTTTTTTCTTTCTTACCTCCTCTCAGAATGCAGAATTCCACCATCTTGTGCTAACTGCAGCTAAGGTTGTCTCCAGCTTCTATATCCTTAATCTGTTATTCCTTGTGTGTAAGTATGGGATCCAACAGAAAGTCTTTCCCTCAACAGCTCCTTAATAATTTGTGTCATGAACTTGTGGTCCACACAAAAAACCTCAGAAAACTTCTGTATTTCTTGATCCATGCTATGTTGTTCCTTTAACCTGGCAAGGTTAAACTGCACAAGGAGGACCAGGTCCTGCAAATGTGATGGGAGTCCTAGGGAGTGTTACCCAAGAGACTGTTCTACTCAGAGATTAGATTGGTAAAGGTAAGAAAAAATAGTGCCTTTTCAAAAAGGAGAAAGGGAGAATATATGGAGTAAGTTAAAAGAATAATTACTTGCTTAATTCATATTAGGGATTTATCTGATTAGGTAGAAAGGATTTGGGGATTTATTTTTTACCCAAATACTGTGTATGAAGCAGAAGATTAGTGAATATTTTGCTAAATAGCTCAGAAAATTGCAACTAAATATTTTGCATTTCCTCATGCATTATTAACATTCCTTCTGTGAAAACATGATCATCCTCACTATTTCTTTTTGACAGCAAATTCCACAAAAATTTCTGCTAACAGATGATTAAATACGTGGAAGGAAGACTGGAGGAGGAAGGGGTCACATAGTAGAACTGTCATAAGCCCTGTGATGCAAGGTTTCATTTCCTGATATTCAGTCTTTTTCAGTCTTCAGTTACATTTTAAAAATATATTGTTGTTAGAACTACAACTGAGTTTTAATGGTTTATCTTTTTCTTTCTGAAGTTTTTAGAATTGAACAGTTAAAGCATGTTAGAGACCTCGTGTTTGAACGTATTTGAGCTTTGGAAGTTGCAATGTTCTAGTTTTCCTACATTGTTCTCAAGTAGATAGTGCACCCATAATCTTAATAATTTAAGAAGAGCAAACACACAGCTGAAGTGCATTCCATTCATTCAGATAAGAGGCGTTATTTGTTCCATATGGTTGTGTCTATCAACCTGTTAGCTAAAACGTGATTAGAAGTTGAGTTGCTTTCTCTCATGCTGCCTTTGTTATGCTGATTATGAGAGTATGTTGCTCCCTAAGTCTGGGCATTTCTTTACGTAGAGAGTGATTTTTTCACTGCGGAATTACTGTGTCTTTTATTTGTTGTATGAAGTAGCAAAATGAAGTGGTTTGCGTGATGCTTGTTTGTGCAGAATGCAGAAAAGATCATAGCATATGCTGGTTTTGGTATATACTTATGGCTGCCTTATTTCATGGATGGGCTGGATATCCCCCAATATGTGGACAACATGAATGAGGCCTGCTTCTACTACTAAATAATAAACCTTCTTTACTCAAATCACAGAATGAGCCAGGCTGAAAGGATCATCTGGTCCAATCTCCCTGCTCCAGCAGAGTCATCCTGGAACACATGGCACATCCAGATGGTTCTTGAATATTCATCTCCAGTGAGGGAGACTCCACAACCTCTGTGCTCCAGTGCCTGGTCACTCACAAAGTAAAGTTCTTCCTCATGTTCAAGTGGAACTTCCTGTGCATCAGTTTCTGCCAATTGCCTCTCCATCCTGTTGTTCACTGAACGGAACCTGGCTCCATCTTCTTGACACCCTCTCTTCAGATACTTATGTCTTTTAATGAAGTCTGCTCGCTGTCATCTCTTCTTGAGGCTGAACAGGCCCAATTCTCTCATCCTTTCCTTATTAGAGAAATGCTCCAGTCCCTTAATCATCTTTGCCACCTTCTACCCACCCCAGGAGCTCTATGGCTTTTTTTTTACTGAGAGGAGCCCAGAACTGGATGCAGCCCTCCACGTGTGTCCTCACCAGGGCCGAGTAGGGGGGCAGGATAATCTCCCTTGCTCTGCTGACAGTTCTTTTTCTAATGCACATCACGATTCCCTTGGCCTTCTTGGCAAACTGCTGACTCATGGACAGCTTGCTGTCCACCAGGAGCCCCAGGTCCTCCTCTGCAGAGCTGCTTTCCAGCAGGTTGGCCCACAGCCTGTCCTGTTGCATGGGGTTATTGCTCCACAGGTGCAGGAACCTGTATTTGCCTTTCTTGAGTTTAGTAGGTTCTTCCCTTCCCATCTCTCTAGCCTGTTCTGGTCCTTCTGAAAGGTTGCACAGCCCTCTGGAGTATCAGCCACTTCTCCCAGCTTTGTGTCATCAGTGATCTTGCTGGGGAGGCATCTGTCCCTTCATCCAAGTCACTGATGAACAAGTTAAGCAATACTGAGGCCAGTATTGAACCTTGGGGAACAGCAGTAGTGACAGGCCTCCAGCTGAACTCTGTGCCACTGATTACAACCCTCTGGTTCAGCCAGTTCTCAATCCACCCCACTGTGTACTCATCCAGTCCATACTTCCTGAGTTTGCCCATGAGGATATTGTGAGAGACAGTGTCAAAAGCCTTGCTGAAGTCAAAGTGGACAATACTCACTGCTCTCCCCTCATCCACCCAAGTAGTTGTTTCATCATAGAAGGCAGTCAGGTTCACCAAGCATATTTACCTTCAGTGAATCCATACTGACTACTCCTGATCAGCTTCTTGTCATCCATGTGGATAGAGATGGCCTTCAGCACGAGGTGCTCCAGCGCCTTTCCCAGGGATTGAGGGGAGGCTGACCAGCCAGTATTCCCTGGGTCCTCCTCCTTCTTGCCCTTTTTGAAGACCAGGGTGACCTTTGCTTTCTTCCAGCCTTCAGGCACCTCTCCTGATGGTCATGACCTTTCAGAGATGACCATGAGCAGCCTAGCTGTGATGTTCTCTGGCTCTCTCAGCACTCCTGGATGCATCCCATCAGGACCATTGGAGTTGTGGATGTGATGTTTAGCTGGGTGTTCTCTAACTCGATCCTCCTCAACCAATGGAAAGCCTTCCTTCCAACATTCCTTTACCCTGGTCTCTTGGGTCAGAGATTCTTGAGTATGTTTCCCATACTGCTAGCATTGCTTTACAGCACTTTCTATAAAGTATTTGATCGTGTCAATATCCTAGTGAGGGTGAAGAGGGACACCCTCTCGTCCTGCGTTGTGGTTGTGGCGTTGGATTCTTGTACTCACTGATGGTATCCTCTCTTAAGCCTCCTTTTGCTACTTTGGTGATTGCTGTAGGTTTTCCTTCTCACACCTCATGTCTGTCAAGCCTGGCTATGTCCCTCTTCAAATCTAGTTTAAAGCTTTTTCTGTGAACCCTGCTGACTCCTGAGCTAAAATCTGAGCTAATGTCATACTCCTCTATGTAATGTCACTTCCTATCTTATCTCAACTTCTTTCATCTATTTCAGACGTTGAGGACGATCACTTTGTGTGGAAAGAAAAACAGACTTTACAGGAAAATCAACCTGAATGTCTGAGCTACGATAATGAATTTTTTAGCTTGAAAATGAGACTTTTTCACATTGCTGGTTTAACTGGCCTGACCAGCTGAGTGATTTGAATATTAAAACTAAAAATACAACAAAAGTAGCCTCCTTCAAAAGAAGGGGGGAAAGGGCCATTTTTACAATTTTTTAGTCAAGTATTTCTAAGTTGATGTAATTGACTTTCTTTGATGAAACGCCTGGGAGTAAACTTTCTGGGTGTGGGTTGTGTGTTGTTTTCATTTCCCCAGAGCCTTCTGCAGGTTTGAAACCTTTCTGACAGTTAATTAAATGTCTCAGAGGTCAGGTCAACATAAAGGGATAGTCCAGACACTGGATTTTAACCTTGACTTAAGTCAGAAAGTTACCAGGTACTTAATCGCTTGCATGGGTTTTTACAGACATTGTGGAGCTCTCCTTAGCATTTTCCTAAATAAAATTCTCTCTCATGTGTTTCAGGCTTGGAAATGTGTTGTTTAGGATTCCTATTCAGAAATGTATTCGACAGGATTCATAACTTTGGCTTACCTTTCATACCTTGTAGGTTGCTGGGTTTTTTTGTGGTAGTGGACAGAAAATGGTTTATGATAGCTCAGGTTGAAATGCAGCTTTGGAGGATCTTGGAGGTTTAACCTATGCTTTCTGCCAAAGTGGTAATGATGGATGCACTGTTGATTTGTATACCTCAGAAAGTGTTGCTGTGGGAATCAGGAGATGACAAGTTCAATCCTTAACTCACCACCACATACGCTCTGTGGCCCCTCTCTGCCTCACTTCTTTTTGATAAAGTGGAAATGACAGATTTACTGAATGGTAAATACAGATAAAACTGAGTGTTTCTTTCTTCTTCCTCAAGGTTTTGTCAGAATGTACAAATAGCTGTGATGAAAAAAAGTGAGGAAAGGAAACTAGATTGATGGAGGTGAAAAATCACACCAAGAGTGACTGAGGAAATCTGTGAACCTATGTCTTAGGTGAGGATATTTTGTCAAAACTGACATTTGCCGACATGATACTTCTTTCGGGATAAATACAAATATGAATTTACCCAGTACTCGCTTAGGAACATTTCTTCAAAGCAGGCTTTATTGGCTGTAGATAGACCCAGAACTGATAGGAGCATGAAGAAATGCAGTTAGTTTCTTATATGCTGAAAACGGTGTATGAGAATTTCTTGTACACTTAGTATTCTTCTAGAGGCAGCGAAGATTTCAGTGAAACTTTCTAATTGCATATATTAAGGCTGATTTATTCTCCTGCTTGGGCTTGATCCTTCTCACCCCCATTTTTTAATCTCAGACAATTTTTTATTTAACCTTTGAAGAAAGTCTACTTAAAACAATACTAAATCATTTTTTGTGTGAGAGAGGTCATTTTGAGAGTCTACGATCATATCAATAGCTATAATTGCATTTTAATCAGAAAAAGATCAAATACTGAATCCTTTTTCTTGCCAGAATTACTTCAGCCTGTGATTAGCCTATTATTTTCTGTGACCAGCTGTTACTTCCAAACACTTTTGCCTAAGAGTATGAACAGATTCTTCAGATTTTTATGGCGGGGCTTTTTTGGTTTGGGTTTGTTTGTTTTTTTATGAGTCTGTAAAGAGACCTGTAGAAAAATAAAACTTCATTGTGTACTTGCATCCAGGACTCTTTATTAGGGATATTGATGTCCAAATCCATTTTTCTCCAAGTTAAAAAGTCCTTGAACTTGTTCAGGAAAGATGTCACAACCAGTTGGCATCAAAAGTTAGATGACAAAACAGCTTCCTAGATCTCTTAATTTAAAGGACTCATGTCTGTACTCTATAAGGAACAGGCAACCTACTTCGTAATTTTTTTTTATTTTCTTTACAGCAAATGCTTTCTTATGAATCTAGATAACTGACTGCAATGGCAAATGACTTTTGGCTTAATGATTGGATGCTGGGATCATATGTATTTTTGACTTTGGTAGGCTTCTGAGAGTACTTTCCCTCTGTCTACTGAAACCTAAGGTTTTTGAAGGTTTTTTTGACCCTCCTTGCGAGGAAAGCATAGATACCAATACCTAGCCTGTGATTTTGTTTCCCCAACTTTTGCTTTATTTACAGTATTGAATTTGTAAAAAATATTTCAGTTTGTTTTAGAACATCCCCCTGTCAGAGTGATGAAATTACTCAGCCCTTATAACAGTGTCATTCTCTTGAAAATTTTGGGAGGTTGAGTTCAGCTTGTGCATGGCTGGTTGCAGAAGATTTTGCATTTTAAATGAAGAAAGGAAATACCCTACTACAGAGTAAAATTAGGAATACAGATTTTACAGTCTTACTAAAAAGGACAATTCAGATTTGAGAAATACATAGGATAATTGCTTTCTAATAAATTGTTGTAAATTTCCTGAATTTGTGAAAATTTTTTGTGTTATTAAAAACACTGTGAAAACGTATTTTTATGTTAGCTATTTTGGACATGTTGTTCATACTGTACTTTTCTCTGTATTGAGATTAATGTTGAGAAAAAGGGTAAGGCATTTTTGTTATGGCCAATTTATTTTATTTCAGACTGTATTGTCACTTGGTGAAAGCCCTATTGATTAGCCTTCGTAGCTTTACAGAGCTTTTCTTGTAAGCACTTAAAAGTTTGAGTTGTCTCAGTCCCATAGGACAGAAAGAAAGCTGTTAGTACCATGAAATTCTTCTTCTGTATGTTTCCAACAGCTTGAAGCCTCCTCTTGGAATGCAGAATATTAGCACATTAATGTTGTTAACCCCTTTAGTACAAAATGGTTTTGGAAGTAAGAATATTTTACATCTTCAAAGTCTAGGTTGTTTCTTCTATGTCAGTACAGTTTCTTAAAGCTGAAAAATGTGTTGCTGTGCAACAAACAGATGCTGCTCTAACAATGCAATACATTATGTACCAAAAATGATCTTGGTTTTAATCATAGGTGCTGATTTAATGAGAGAAGTCTATCTTGCATCAAAATTGGATTTAGGGTATGATTTTGTTTTCTCTATGTTTTCTCTACATAATTAATAGGAATATGGTACCTTATATATTCTCTTTTAAATTTGAAAATTTACTTTGGTTTTATGCCATTTTAAACTCCTGTTTTCTAATTCTGCCTTGTACAATACTCTTTTTTTTAATTCCTTTTTTTGTAATATGAACACAAGGGCATTAGTAAATCTTGTATCTTTACTGTATTTCCTCAGAAAGTATTGCCTTTTTACAGAATCATTCTGTTCATATTTAATCCTTTAATTTTGCTCACATCTCCTTTTTCATTTATTTTCTAAATGTTTCCTATCCAGTGTTTTCATCCTGCATTTACTATGTGGGACATGTAAGATGTTTGTCTGTAACTAATGTTAGTTTATGGATCAGAAAAACAATGCTCATCAATATCTTCAGACACTATCAGTACTTTATATCTTGAGAACACGCCTGACCCCCTGGGAGCATTTCATTGTTGATATCTCGTCAGTTTAGCTTTCATTTTATTCTGCAGATATTTTGTAACTTAACTTTAGTTGCTAGCTCTAATCCCTTCTATCACCAATACAAATTTTGATTGACAATTTTACTTTTAGATAAAGTCAGATAATACTATACTTGGGGGGGAAAAGTCTTCATATTGTGTTTTTAATTCCACTGAACCCAGCAGAGTTAAATGTAGTTTGGATGCACAGGGAAGAATTAATGATTGGAAGATACAGAGTTGGTAAATTATTTATTCTGGCCCTGAGGAAGCTGAAAAGCTGAGTGAAAGACTAATAAATCATTTGTGGTAGTGCTGGTTGTCACTTCCAATTATTTTAGACGGTTTTGTGATAAACTGCAGCACCTGCTAGATATCCCTGCACCATCCCTTGATGCTTGCAGTGCAGCTTGTTCAGTCGATTATCAAAGGCAAATTTGTCTAAAGTTTCCTCAGGTTGGAAAGAGAATTACTTTTCTCAGTCACCCCTTCCCCCATTTGTTAAGTTCCTTTTTCATTGCATGCATGTAATAGGCAAAATCAATGATATATGTAGAATTTTATTGACATAATGTACATTCAGGTATGGTTGATGAAGCCACTGAGGAACAGGATGAGGGGTGATGTGTCTGTGAGTGTAAATGTACCTTTGAAAAGCTCTCTTGCTTTCATCTTTCTGAATAGCAGTTGTTTCTAAGGTATGAAAACTAGTATTTGTCCTCTGGTTTTGAGGATTATGTTGAGGATTATGTGCTGAAGTTACAGAGGAGACGAACTTGAATATCGGTCGACTTTGTCACTTGTTAAACTTTTCTACTGCCTTTATTCAAAAGGTCTTAGGTTAAAATCATGATTACGTGTACAGATCATACATGATCTGTATGCATGCAACGTTTACATTAATAGATTAAGGCCAAGAAGAGTAGTTGAAGGACTGGAGAAAACATTTAAAAAGAACAGTGGAGTGATTTTTAGAAAGGGAAGGAAGCAAAATGTTGGAAAGATTAAGGCTGTTGTTAGAGAAAAACTGAACATAAGATAAAATGTGAAGAAATAAAGAACTGAGATGGGTTAGTGGAAGGCAGCTGTGTCTTTATACCACTTCACTGAGAATAACACTGTTAGTCATCATCTCATATGTGGTCTGTAGTCTGGACACCCTTTTCTCTAGGACAGAAGAACAAGGCCTACCCTGAAAATATTTGTCTTTCCAGCTGAGAAAGTGATAACATATAATGCCATTCTACATGCATGCCTTGCAAGATTCTAGATTGTCATCTCAGAAAAGAAAAAAAGAGTTTCAGAAAGTTGAGCTCAAAGTTTATATAGTGTGTTGTCTGAAGGATGGAGAGGAGGGAGCTCCTGATTGTTCGAGCACTTAACATGTTCTATTTCTGCTCATCTTGGGGAAAGAACTGCAAAGGTTTAAAATTGCATTTATATTAAAATAAACTAGAGTGCAAAGTAATCAGCTTAAAGCTGTTGAGATTCTCTTTCATGTCTCTATTACTGGTGAGCGAATGCATTTTACCACATAGTGGTGAAAGACTTGCTTGTAAATGTTGAATACTGTAACTTAACAGTTACACAGTAAGTTTTCAGTATCTTCTAAATTATCTTCCTAATCTCATCCATCCAAATAACATTGAATTCTGAATATTCAGGGTCAATACAACCTACAGCTCCAGTTCCTGGAAGGTAAACAATTCAAGTTTTTTAATATTGATTTCTGTTTTTCCATTAGTGGGTCCCAGCTTAGAATTGCAAGTGAAATCTTTGTCATAGGAAGTGACGGTATTTTGACGCAGTTTGTTAGTTCAAGAAAAATCAAAGAAATTACCATGCTGACTCAAATCAGAATTAAAACGGCTTTGTTTTCTCGTTTTAAATCTTGTTCAGACAGACTTGGTTTTTTTTCATTGTGCTTCTGTAGGTCAGGAAGGAATCAGATGAAAAATTCAAGCACAGTCACCTTGTTTTCCCAGATGACTTCAATACAGAGAGAAATCGGCAGAATTTCAGCTCTGGATCTGTGAACTTTAGGAAAGCTCCATGAACACATCAGTTCAAATTTCAGCAAGTAGAAACTAGGTGCCAGAAAAACATACAAATCTCTGTCAAGGGGTACTTGCTGTCTGTGGGGGCAGGATTTTTTGCTTTTTTTTTGGAAGGTTATTTTATTGTATCAGTGTCTATTATATGCAGCCAATGATGACAGTATAGAAATGCAGGCTGTAGGAACTGATTTATATTGTTATAATTGTATTATTATTTGAGAGTATTTCTGTAAGTATAGTATATCTGATAGTAACAGAAAATCAGTGGAACTGTTCCGGCAGCTTGAATCAGCCATTTATTCATGACTTGAACATAAAGACTTACATGGACATTAATAATCAATTTTTTTTTCTTAATGTTCCTAAGGAAAGGTTGTGTCTGTAGTAAATTTGGTTTTCAAAAAATATTTTTTACTGTAGTAGTTTTGTATTTATTTATTGCTAAACACAGTAAGTACATTTCTGCATTTTTAAAGTAGTTAGATGTACAAAGATATGTACTTATTGTTTCTGTACAAAATGAATATTTTTTAAATTTTTCATGAAAATGAAAACCCAATTTATTTTTAGGACTTTTCAAATTCGTGTTCAGTTCACGCTGAATTAAGTGCACAAAGATAGTGATATGTTGGGTTTTAACATACATGTTAAAATGGGTAGGACAAAATATGCAATTTGAAATGAAAATGGATTTCTTTAATGAGATATTTATAGTAAGCTGAACTGGTAACTCTGCTTTAAAAAAGGTGAATTTTATTGTCAGAAAATCTTTTTATTCTATTTGAAAATAGAAAAAGTCTTTCTGCTACTCCTGTTGTTTTACAGCATTCAAAGTTGTTGAACTGTCCCATCCAAAACCTTGAAAAAAATCAGATAGGTTATTTAGAATCCATCTGAGTGATTGTCACAGTCTATAAATGCTGAATAAGTAATTGAGCAGACTATTTACAGGATTTTGCCTGTTTTTTTCTTAAAACCTTTAGCAGTGAGGCATGTGACAACCAGAGTGACTCAGACCACACACACTTCTAGTCTCCTTTCTCCAGCCCGTCCAAGAAACAATTCTTAGGAGGTTTGTTTAGGAGTTTGAGGAGTCTGTGACATTATTTCCCACATACACTTCTCTGCCTTTTGGAGATCTGGAAGCTTTTGTTGAGGAGAATCAGCAATGGTGTCTTTTTACTTATCAACTTGAAGCTGTATTGTTTGGGGCTTGTGATTTTTTTGTGTATATGTTATTTTTTTTTTGTGGTGGTGTTGTTCATCCCCCATTTTTTTCTCTCCTCCAAAAATTAGGTCACTCTTTGATCCTCTGTAAAATTTTAATGTCCCACAGCAAACAGTTCTGTGGCTTGACTTTTAACTAGGTGAAGAAATAACTCCTATTGTTTGTTTTGCAAGTGCCACTTAGTAGCTTCATTCAGTTATCCCATTCTCTAATTTTATGCCCTAAAATGGAAAAACAAACCAGTGGGGAGGAGCATCAGCCTGGCTAAATGCAAAAGAAAAAAAACCAAAAAAAAACCCCAAAAACCAAAACAAACAAACAAAACAAAAAAAAAACAAACAAAAAAAAACACAAAAAAAAAACCAACAACAAACCTCACAACAAAATAAAAACAAAGAAAAAAAATCCCCCATCATAAAAAAAACAAACAAACAAACAAAAAAAAAAAAACACCAAAAAAAAAAAAAACAAAAAAAACCAAAAAAAAAACCAAAAAAAAAACCATGAGAGTGTATCAGCTTTGGAAGAAGGGGCAGGCAAGGGTCAAAGCCCAACTAGAACTTATCTGGCCGCTGCTGTAAAAGGAAAAAAGTTTGTGTAAGTACATCAGCACCAAAAGGCGGATTGAGGACAATCTTTATCCTTAACTGGATGTGGAGGAAATATAGTGACAAAGAATAAGGAAAAGGCTGAGGTGTCTTCTTTGCTTCAGTATTTAGAAGAAAGACCTGCTGTTCTCCAGGTACCCAGCCCCCTAAGCTGGAAGACAGGAACAGGGACCGAAATGAAGTTTCCATGCTCCCCAGGGAAGTGTTCAGTGCCCTGTTACACCACATAGAAACACACAAGACTATGGGGACAGATGGGATCCACCCAAGGGTAGTGAGGGAGCTGGCTGAAAAGTTCACGAAGTGCTTTCAAGCATTTACCAGAAGCTCTGGCTCACTGGGAATATCCCAGTTGACTGCACCTTTGCAAGCTGACGAAGTGAAGCCTGTCGACAGCAAGGGTCAGAAGGAGGATCTGGGGACCTAAGGCTTGACCACAATGCTGGAGAAGATCATGGAACAGATCATCTTAAGTGCCATCACCTGGCATGTACAGGACAACTGCATGATCAGCCCCAGCCAGCATGGGTTTATGAAAGGCAGGTTCCTGTTTATCTAACTTGATGTCCTATGACATGGGGATCCATTTACTGGATGAGCGAAAGGCTGTGAATGTTGTTTGCCTGGACATGAGTCTTTGCCACTGTTTCTCATAGTGTTCTCCTGGAGGAACTGGCTGCTCATAGCTTGGATGAATGTACTGTTTGCTGGGTAAAATGATGAATGGATGGACGGACGGATGGACGAACCCAGAGAGTGGTGGTGAATGGAGTTACATCCAGCTGGCAGCCAGTGACAAGTGGTGTCCTCCAGGGCTCAGGACTGAGACCATCGCTGTTTAATATCTTCATCAATGGTCTGGATGACATGATCAAGTGCACCTGAAGTCATTTTGCAGATGACACCAAGCTGGGCAAGAATGTTAATCTGCTGGAAGGTAGGAAGCCTCTGCAAGGAGGTCTGGACAGGCTGGATGGATGTGCCAAGGTCTGAGGTTCAACAAGGCCAAGTGCTGAGTCCTGCCATTGAGTCACATCATCCCCAGGCAGTGCTACAGGCTGAGGCAGAGTGTCTGGAAAGCTGCCCAGCAGAAAAGGACCTGAGGATGCTGGTTGACAGCAGCTGAACATGAGCTAGTGTGTGCCCAGGTGGCCAAAAGGGCCATTGGCGTCCTGGCCTGCATCACCAATAGTGTGGCCAGCAGGACAAGGGCAGTGATTGTTCCTCTCTTCTGGGCACTGGTGAGGCCACATCTTGAGTCCTGTGTCCAGTTCTGGCCCTGTGAATGCAAAAAAGACACTGAGGTGCTGGAGCATGTCCAGAGCAGGACAATGAAGCTGGTCTGGAGCACAAATCTGATTAGCGGTAGAAAGAGCTGGGGTTATTTAGCCTTGAGAAAAGGTAGCTTGTGAGACTTTATTGCTCTCTACAGCTACGTGAAAGGATGGTTGTGTCCAGGTGGAGGTCTCTCACTTCTCCCAGGGAGCCACCACTAGGAGAAGAAGGAATGGCCTTGATGATCTTAAAGGTATTTTCAAACCTAAACATTTCTATGATTCTATTATTCTGTCTCCTTAGGATTGCTCTTTAATCATCTTACATGCTTGTACAGAAGAAATATATGACATAAAAGAGCTTTCCTCCAACAAATAATTAGTAATCTGTCTTTGTGTACTGCACAATGGAATAATGTCGTCAAGGTAATCTGCATACTAAGGGTGGTCTAAAGTGAAGAACAGTATCCCTGTTTTCCTTAAAAAAAGATGAGTCTCAATTCCAAATTGCTCGTGAAAATGTCTGTTGATTTGTTGAACTAGACTGTATAAAGTAATTAAAATCCTGACAATTGTATCACTTCTGTAAATATTTATGTAGTGCACTTTCTTCTCCAAGGAAATAATTTAGGAAGTATTCCCCAATATTCAGTCCTTTTTTTTCTTTGCTATTAAAAATAGTGATAAACTGTGGAGCTACTAAACCTTGCATCCTTTACAGGGTATTTATTGGAAACTATTTTAGGAGTTGTGATATGAGTATATCTGGAAAAAAATTCCAAGGATCGCTAGCCTTGATTCAAGCATGGGAGGTCATACATACCTAATATACTGAAATTCTTTGTTATATTTCTGCCTTAAGAAGTCTGCCTTAGGAAGACTGCAGTGTATACAGTGCAAAGCAATTTTGGCTAACAAGCTAAGGAACACAGAAAATAGAACTGAGAAAAAAGAAGATGCAACCTTTTATCTTCTACATTAGACCAGTTTTCAAATCCATTGTCTCTGTCATTTAAAGCAGGTATCCAGAAAGCACAGTAAAGGTGTTTGCCAGTGAGAAGTTATTCATGTGTGAAGATGATTGTCAGCTTTTTAGTGTTTGCTTCCTCTGGAACAACAGTGAGAAGTGCATAGTATAAAAAGAGTGGTAAAGATCTGTTAGTAATAGCAGGGAAGGCAGTAGGAGCATGGTGGCTGTTGGCAGAAAAATCTAATACTGGGGTGGACTAGGTGGGATCTTGCCTCTCTGCTGAGGTCCAATGGTCTCATCACCCATTGTAGTGTTTGGAAATACTTCAGCCGTGCTGTGTTGTGTTGTATCAGTCTGCTTCAAGGGAGTAAGTATTACCAGAAGAGAATCTTGTTTTGTGGTAAGGGTTTAAAAAAGTTTTGATGTGTAGGACAGCAAGAGCAAGAAAAGCACTTTGGACTTGCATTTGGTTATGGTGGTTGCTGCCTGGTAGGAATGTTTGTTTTGAGTTCTTGGACCAACCTCCAAGAAAGTTTTGTCCTTTGTGTGGAAGAGTTTTGTCTGTCTAATCACAGCAGCTTTTCTTTCCCATGGAACTCTGGGTAGTTACTTAACTGAAGTCAAGCAAGTACACTGAAGAGAGAGCTCAAACCCAGAATTTTATGCCTTTATCCTGAAATATGCTGCAGCTGAGTGATGATAAAGATATGAATAATTGAGTAACTTTTAGTCATTGCTAGAATGGAGTAGAGTTTTCCAGCTAACAGAAGTGGTGATAAGTGTTTTTTCTGCAGATGCTGCCAAATATCAGGTTAGCATCAACAAAGAATGTTAGAGTGTTGCTAAGCTACAGAGTAGATTGGTGAACTGTGAACATTATTTAAATGATGTTGTTGAGGTTTTTTTGACCGTTCCTTATCCATCTCTTCACTGGATTACATTAGCCAGATGTTTGTCCATGAGGTGGTTTTGTCCAACTACTTCAAGGTTGTGGCAGAACGGGCGGTTAGAATGGTGCATTGGAACCCTGCTAATCCTACGCCTGTGTCACTTAGCAAGTCTCAAAACAGCTGCATGTAGCTCTCGAGAAGGCACAGAAAAATAAATGATACTTCAGAAATTTCACAGGCAAGGAACTGGTGGGAATTGTTCTGAGTTTTCTGCCAGAACTACACAGATCACTCTACTTGAGTAACCATGACTTATGTCACATCTTCTAAAGTAGATGAGAGTCCAGAGCTGTTGAGACACACAGAAGAGTGAGCGTTTTTGCTTTTTACAAAGAGATAATTCAGAGATATTGCTAAATGCTTTCAGTCCCTTTCTTGATCTGAAACTAAATATACTTGTAGTTGGCCTTTGTCAAGTAATTTCATGACTTGCTTGGGGACAGGTTGTGTGATACTGAGAAGTAAACTACTTCTGATTGTGTTTGCTCACTGTTAGATTGCTGAGTGTTTAAAAGAGGAAGGAAAGATTCTTCCGTTACTGCACTGTTTTTGTCCAGAGATATGGAAGTTCATGACTCTGCCATGAGAGTCACAGATGATGAATTATATTTGGAAATCTTTACATTGCAGCCCAGACAGACCTTCATAAAAAAAACGTGCTGAAGATGGAAAGCATAGGTGATTACTGCTCGTGAGAATGAGCTAAATAGTTCCTTATTGCTGCAAAAACCTTATATATGTGGCTGGTTTCAATTAGACTTTTCTATTCTCAACACTGAGAAGGATAATTCTTAGAATAACCTTTTGAGACCTGTGCTTCACACTGTGTCACTGCAGTTATCTGGTGACAGGACCTATGCTGTTGGAAAGAATCCCTAGGCTTGTGGTGTGCCTCCAGCCAGGGATTTGTGACGTGTGTTGCGGTTATAATTCTTTACTTTCTGTCAATTAACATTTTAACTTTTGGGTGCTATTTTATTTGTTAATCTTTCAGAAAACCTGTTAACTAACAGGGAAGCTGGCTGTTTTGATGGCCCACTATGTTCATGTGTGGAGCTGAAATACAGTGGTCATTTCACTGTGGTTTCATCACTGCTAGAGTTTGTGGATGCCCTTGGCCCTTTCTGGTGTAGCCAACAGCCTTGGACACTTGTTGACCACTGCCTTAAAAAGCCAATGTTCTGTCAACGGCACTGATCAGGTTGCATTGATCTTAATCTTGATATTTTGCTTCTATACTTAAATGTCAACTAGTCTTTCCCGTTTCTAAATGCTTCCTAAACTGCCTACATCCTGCTTGGTGTTGGCAGTAGTTCTCTTGTGCACTGTTTGCAGAAATAACAACAGAGTCAGACTAAGGACAAAGTTGTGCTGCTGCTCCAGATTGTTAATTTTTCTCTCTAAAGATTTAGAAGATTAAATTTCAGATGTGGACATTATTGGATAATACTGTGTCACTAATTAAAGGTATTAATTAATCACAATAAAATTGTGAATTTTGCTGTTCTCTTTGGAAGCTAGAATTTACTTCGTTGCAGAACAGTATAGGCTGCTAACTGAACAGGGGCTTCAGTTATCTCTCAGCTTTGCTCTTACCTGAATATTGTCATTGTCGATATTTTCAGACTTAGCAGCTTACTATTTGACAGTAGAAATCAGGCTGATTAATGTAACTGGGAACTGGAAAAATATAAATATGCTCTTTAACCAAGATGTTCTTGATGAAAACATGTGTAATGAGATGTAATTTTTAAGAGTCTGTATTGCTCTGTATCCACTGTGAAATTGTTTGGGGGGAAAGAGATGCGAGATGTGGGCATTTGATTTCCAGCTTCTTGCTTATTTGTGTGGTGCATTATTTATTTTTATGGTAAAATAGTAAATTTAGGGCATATGGCATATTTTTCTATCTTTAATGTGTTTTTTAGCGTCTTTGTATCAGCACTACCATTTACTGAATTATGCTTTGAAAGGATGCTTTTGTTTTGTGAACTTGGGTTGAAATTTGGTTTTTGCTTAAATCTAGGAAAACCTCATTACACTGAATGTTTGTCTGAAGAATTAGGCTTTACACTTTTAGCCATTAGGTCTCACATGTAGTTCTGTTCTTATCTTGACTAAAGATGGGTCACTTCAGGCTGCAGTTCTTCAGCATGCCATGTTGGGAAAATGCTTTATTTCATAACAAGAACTCTGGAAATTTGGAATGCAAAGATCAGGACAATTTGAAATCAGTCTTGAATTTTACTCTGTGCTATTCTCAGCCTGCTGATATTTTGAGTATGGCAGCTACTTGAACACTTGTGACTTCTAATGCTATGTTCATGCAATGGGAGAGGTTATAGAAAGTCATTATGTCTGCATAGTCTTTGTGATTCATATTACCATAATAATAAGAATGAGAGTTTTCATCCTGACTACAAAAGTACAAGTTTATGAGTACTTTAAAAGTCTCTTTTAAAGATGTGTGAAGCACTTGCTTGTTTTCTGGACTAATAGCCGTATTTCGAAGAGAAATAGTTTCACATTGCCCAACTTTTGAGTCTGACATTGGTGACTCTGCTAATTGTAATAGAGCTGTGGAACTGTTTCATTCCAGATGGAACTTTAATCTGGCTTCTGATTGAGCTGAGTGTCCTTGTAGAGTCTCTTAGCATCTGCTTTGGAAATGTATATAACATTATTCAAAATTTGTACCAAATTAAACCACCCTAAGGCTATAATTCAATTTTTCTTTATTGAGAAATGTATTGTCAACAACTTTATGCCATAGAGTAAAATCTGCACTAGATCTATTATTTTTTTGGCTATTAACTGGTCATTTAGATTGCCGTGATTGAATTTCCAGGTTCTTCAAGTTTACCTTATCAATTGTAAGCTTACACTAAGGAATCAACAAACAAGGCAAATGTGGTCTCCTGTTGTTTTTTTGTTTATCGGGTTTTCTTTCACTAAAAGTAGATGAGCTTGAATTGATGCTTTCTAGCATAAATGACTGGATTATGTTTTTATTTGTCAAACACTAATGTTTTAATAATTCTGCATATATTCTGTGGATAAAGTTTGAGATACTTGTTTTGGTATTTGGATTGAAAAATCAAAATTTTACAGTCCAAATGCATGAAATATATTGAAATACACCATATCACATAAATTTAATTCTGTATCTTACTTTAGTTTCTCTTTTCTTATTTCTGAATTTTCTGAAGTCTACTGTATTTAATTACAATTTTTATTATAAAATCTTCCTGAGCTCAGTATAGCTGCTGTTTTGAATACCATTTCTGTTACTAAAGATGGCCAGATTAGGGAAGCAAATTGATGCAGTTTTTCAGTTAAAACATGATTTGTGAAATAGTCCCTAACTGGTTATGAGCAGTCTCTAACAAAGTTATGAAGTGTTAGGTAGCTGTGTATGTTGATGGTAATGTTCAGAAGATACTCTTCTTATTTCAGTTTTGGGCATGAACAAAATTTAAAACCACAGAATTATGAACTGAAATTGTGATGACTGCCAGTGTTACTGAATTTTGTTTATTCACTTTTTTCTTTTTTCACTGCTGAGTGGAAGAGCTATAAGCACTTAGCCAAGTTCAGTCCAGTAAATCGGTACAGCAATGTGTCAAATCCTTTTATAATCTACTTTTCCTGTTACAAATATGCTGCACAACAGAAACCGAAGTAGAACTTCCAATGTACAAGTGCCATTCTCTCCACTTCCAGCAGACTGACTTGCCCAGCTTTTTGGAGAATGGGTGTCACAGTCTACCGTCAGGAGTGGAATCTGAGCCCTAGTTGACTGACATCATCCCCACTGTTGCTTCATGCAGTGTTAGATGTCTCCATCCTCCTCCATTAAGTTCCTTTGTAAGTCTATGTATTCATTTGGATTTATGTTGAAGAAAAAGACGGAAGTTATTTATTTAATATTCCAGATGCTTCTAGTATCTGATTTAAAAACAATGAAATTCCTATGAGAACAAAATTGCAACCCCTGAAAATGGGTTAGCCATTCAACTGATGTAAAAGGAAATTTCCACTTCTCTAACATATCTTCCTTTGGACATATTAGCTGCCTTTTTCCATCTTTCTTCATGCTCCATCTTTTATGCTTGAAGAAGTTTAGACAGGTTTGTGTTTCCAAGCTCTTTGTCAGTGAACAGAAGAGGTTGCACACAAGTTACTTCACGACAGAAACCTGTCTTCTGGAGGAAGGCAGGTACCAGGCCAAAATGGGATATCTATCTCCTGCCAGACAGCCTTAAATCATCATTAAACTGTCATGCATTTATTAGGGCGTACAGAAATGGCAAAATTTTTGTGGTTTCTTTCCTTATGCTTCAAGCGTCCTCATGTGTTACAAGAGACAATAGTTACAAAGTGAGAGTACACAGGAGATAGAGACACAGTTGCCAAATCAATCTCTCTGATATCTTAATGATATCAGCTTGTACTGGAGTCTGAAAATATATGACCAAATCACTCATTAATTTCTTGAGAGTGGTTGAAGAGTAAATACCATCATTCAGACTGTCTTTTCCAGCATGGTGTTGGAAAGATCCCAAAACTAACACAATATCAAGGAAATGGGTATCTAGGAATGCAGTAATAATATTCTGCCTTTTCTTCCACCATCTTTCTTCTGATATTTTATATTTCAATACCTCATGGGAATTTGCTTTTTCAGTTATTTTTCATATCAAAAACAAGTGAAAAAAACAAAAACCCTCTTTCATTTACTTTCCCAGATTCTTCCATCCATGATGCTTACAAAATCCCATCATTGCTTTGTGACTTGACTGTTCACTTGGTGACTTTCAAACCTGTTACTTTTTTATGTGCAGAAAATTGTTGTAATCTGGGAAATTTTACTTTGCAGGCATATATCTAGTTTTGAAAGGACTAAGTATAAATTAGGTCTTGCTTTTAGTCACAAATAAAAAGGCAATATTCAAAGGTTTTTTAAAGCACCCAATAACAATTTTCAGTCTTCATGGAATAAGAATTTTATGATGGTTCTTTTCATTTATTCTCATCTGATGACATGAAATTGAAGAATAAAGCATGGAGAAAAACGGACCATAAAAAAACATGGTTTGTAGGAACATGACCTACTTTCACAAAGTCACTATTTCCCTCTTCTTTCTCTTATATGAGAAAATTCTTTTGTAGGTCACACGTAGTACACATAGTGTCAAATACCTAGTATGATCCCCGGATTAGTGGTGTTTCCATTCACCTGGTCAGCTGCAGAGATGAAGCTATTTTAACGTCTGTGTGATGGTTGTACCAAGAGGAGTTGCAGATTGATGTACTGTGTATTTACATTGTAGTTTGATGATCGTTAAATTAATATTTGGCATAGTTAAAATTATTTGTAAAAGTGTGAAAAAGTAACAGGCTGTTTCTTGTGAGTTTTTAGCCATTGGTTATTAGTAAGTTTAATTTATCCTCACAAAAATGAAATTAAATTACATAGATGAATATCTCGGATAAATGTAGATGTGCTTCAATTAAATTGTTAAAATCCAAAAGAAAATGGGTTAAATAAAGTGAAAATGTTTAATTCATAGATACCTGGATTTTGGTTTGACCTATGTTTGTTAAAGGCAGATATGTTTGTCATTCTGATGAAGATGCATTTCTTCTTACCTTGCTGTTGACAGAATCTCACCTACTTTTCCCATTTATTATGATAATAGTCTACCAGATGTCATATGTCACAGCCTAGTGAAGTTGTCTCTGCCTATTACCACTTACATATAATGTGCATTCTAGGTTTTCTTTCCTTAATTTAGAAAATTTTATATGCTCTTTGACATCCCCTGTTTTATTAGTAAAAAAATAGAGGCAAACTATTTAAAATACTTGAAAGCAAGTTTAGAAAGAGTAGGCTATTTTATTCCCATTTTAAATAACATTATGTTAAAAGTCTGCCTTTGTATGGATGGATAACCTGAATCTCATACAAACGGTCATACGTTTTAAAACTTTAGTAAGATATGCTGTGCAACTTTTTTTGAAAACTGCCTGTTTCAGTGGGCAGATACATAGGTAAGTGCAAATAAAAAAGGCTGAAAACACAAATTGCTGTATGTTGTGGATACATCTGGTGATAAGAGCAACAGAAATCACATCTCTTCAGCTAAAACATAAAAGTGGCCAATAGTCTTTCTCGAAAGAGTTATAATCTATAGGACAGGATAATCTCTTATATGTATGTAACAGATAGGAGAAGAGTCCAGAAAAGTTAAAGCACAGATACGGCAAGCTGCCTTTTGATTGAAGTGTAGCATTGTACATCCCTGTGAGTTAAAACTGTATGGAATTCATACCATGCTTGTGGTGACCTGCAACACTACCTCGTGTTGCAGAAGTAGAGCTCCCTGTGAAAGCACAGCCAGAATGGGGAACTATCGCTTTTCAGTTGTATTGGAAAATTTTATTTCCTTACAAAGCTTTGTGCTGGAAAGGTTCATATCTTGAAAAATGTACATATTCTACAAGTTTGAGCTGTGTTCATTTTGCATTATGTATCAGCAAAGAAGATCACACTGACTTTTCATACTTATGTTTTTTTTTTATGTTTGAGTGCTTTATTCCTGTTAAAAAAAAGGTAAAAGTGCCCCCTAGATTTATGGATTTTTGTGCTTATATACTAGAACCTACAGAATTCCATTCCAAAAAGATACTCTTTTTCTTTCAAAATCAATATTCATAAGTTTAAAGGCTTTTTTTTTTTTTGTCCA
>WBNO01028892.1:0-20036 GCA_013400575.1 Peucedramus taeniatus | reverse complement strand
GTAATTAGACCATCCTGAAAAAAAACGAAAATTGAAATAAAAAGTGGGTCACCGTCTGAAACCTGTATTGTACTCCTGAAATTTCTTTCAAAATGAGTTTTAATTTCTCATTAATAAAAACCCTTAGGTTTAATTTATATGCCTTTCAAAGACTAGAATTTTTCAAGTGACTATATTTTAATTTTAAAATTAAAGCAAAGGAATATGTTAAATTGTTAAGATTAATTTTCTGTAAAAGTCAAACAAAACTGAAACTGTGTATGTTCAATAGGAATCCCTCTTTTATTGAAAGGATTATCTGTCAGATGTCCATCTTTGTAAAATGAAAAGTGAAAGAAAAAAAAGAGGGGAGAAATTTGTATAAAATAACTGGTTTCTTGGATTGTTGTCCTCCTCTCTCCTTAAACAAAATGTAGATAGCAAATCCCAGTTCTGCTGCAGTCCTGTTAAACTGAGCAAAAGGCAGACTTGATGCATGGAAAAAAAATATTTCTTCAGTCTTATGTTGAGAACATTTTTCTAAGTGAGCAAAGCCTATATTTAGAAAATATTTCTCCCTTTCTTTAGCAAAGACATCTGAAGTATTTATACCAATTTTAATAATGGGGCATCAAACAAGGATATCTTTAGGCTAATGGAGCAAATATGGACTAGTTGATGAGCTGTCTGCTCTTCAGAATTCAACACTTAGACATGATTAGAGAATGTATGCATTTTCTTCAATCTGGAAGCAGTAGCAAGTTTAATAAAGCTGAAATGACCATCAGTATTCTCTCTTTACAGTCCATAATGCCAATTAGACAAATATGCTTAAATTTCTTATAATGACCTAGATCTCAAATAAAAGAAGCAGTTTTTATAGCATTTAGAAATAATTCTACTGTAAGTTTTGGTTTAAACTTGTGGTGTAGGCTTGTGGACTTGGATCTGTCTTCCAGAGGTTTTTATTTTCTTGTGGTGTTAATATGACAGCATAATTTTATATGGTCAAATTTATTTTGTAGTATGATTCTTGCTCAGTTTTTTATCCAGATGTGTTTTACATAAACACCAGTAGTACAGTTGGTGACATTATCCAGCATGCACAGCACTTCATTTGCTAATATGAATTAGCAGAATATACTTTCTAAAGTAGAATCAATAACTTCATATAAAATGAGCTGGTTTTAAATTGTTCAATCCTACTTCTTATTTTTATCAAGAATGGCTTAATCATGTTTCATACATGATCACTTTGTCTATAGATTGCCACTTTGTGTATTTGTAGTTTACTGCAAATGGCTGCATTTCACTCATTTGTTTTCATTTTATTGGGCCAAATAGGCCAAAAAGAAAACTATGACTTCATATGCAAAGAGATGAAGTTAGTTTGATTATGAATTAATATCATTAAAAAACATCAGAATTTAACTGTTATTAAAGATGCAATTTTAAAAAGTACTGTCATTGATGCTCATTCAAAAAATGTATTTAATGTATTATCAAAACCATTTAATTACCTTTCAAAAAATTCCCAATCTCTGAGCACTTTTTACTGAGAATAGGTATAATCTCATGTATTGTGTAATTTTACTAATTTTAGCTGAAGTAATTCCTTTGCCTTATCAAAGTCAGCTCAACTACAGGGAGGTGGAGGTGTGCTTCTTTGCAGTGGTGGTTTTCTCCTGAGCAGAACTCCAGCGTTACCAATTCCTGACAGCTGCAAGCCAGCCTCTGGGCATCTTGCTAAATTTTCAAATGTAATTATACAGTAGACTTCCTTTAACAAATTCTGTGTTCCCTGCTATAATTATAACAGCTCTTGCCTCTAGCCTGTTCCTTATCTTACAACCCACCTCCATATCTCCCACTGCTGGCTAGTGTTATCCAGTAGGGCTGATGGATCCAGAAAAGCAGAGTTTATTCTCTCTGTTGTCTTTAATCCGTACAGAAGATCCATTTCTTCTGATCCATCATACTCAAATGACTTGTCTCTTAAAGCAGATTGTTCTCTGATTCACAGAAGAGCTGTTGATTAGCAAGCCACTTTAATTTTTCAAACAATTTTTGATTGTTATTACGGGAAAAGAGTTAAGGAATTATTAAGAGCTATCCATGAAGTGGCTGAAGAAGCCAGGACAAAGAAAGGAGGTCTTCCAAAAAAATTTTGTTTTCATGCTGTGCAGCTCAGGATATAATTTCTTTCTACTATTTATGTGTTAGGTTTTCATGTATGAAGCTGTTCATCCTCCTTTTAAGAACACACATGTAATGCAGAATAAAAATAATCAGTGATGCTTCTTTTACATGAAGCGCTACATAATTTTAGCCAAAGGATGATGAAACAGGAAATGTTACTCACAGATATTCTCAATCTAATATTGGCTTGTGACAAGGAAATTTATAAACAGCTATACAGAGTAATAATCTCCTGTCCACCTGTCTGTTAGCAATGGAAGTGATGGGTTTGAATATGGAAATCTGAAGGTAAGAGATAAATAAGAGAGAACTTACGCTGTTGAAGATGGGCAGAGACACTTCTCCGTTTTCTTCAGTTTCTTACTGTAGTTGGCTGTGGTAGATCGACTGGCATTGAAGAACTGTATTGCCTGGAAGGTGACAGGTTACCACTTTTCAATCTGTCCTGCAGCAGGATCAAGGACATTGATCAAACTTTTCTGAGAAGCTTCAGTTAGTGTCATACACCAGCACTCCTTGAAGTCATGCTTCCATTGACTTTCCATAGTTTGCCTACATCTTTCTAAGAATTATGATGTCCAAAACTATATAAAGTATGGAAAGAGATGGAAAAAAGTAATTTTCAGTTGTTCAATTCAGGTGCTGCCACATGTGCTACCACTTGTGCTCACACCAAACCGCATGAACTTTGTGTGCTTGCCAGTGTATTTCAGTGAGATGTGTTTTTCAAAGATCCAACAAAATTTGCTCTTTTGATTTGTATTCTTCTCTATTAATTGATACCTTGTGTAATGGTTTACTGCTGGTCCATTTTGTGTTCATATCTATGATGCACCTTTTCTAAATGTAGCACTTTTGATTTGTCTTTATTGATTTTGACTATATCTTCCATTTTTCAAAAGCATTGGGCTTTCCTTTGAGGTGCTGCTAGTTTCTACCAACATTCCATTATCTGCTGATTTTAAAAATACTTACTTGGAGTGACTAGGATTGTTATGAAAATACCAGATAGAAACAGATGAAACAAATGTCTCTGATTAACATTTGTAATAAATGTATATGGTTTGAGAGAGCTGCTATTTTATTTTTTATGAAAAATTGCTCACTGATTTAAATAGTTTTTTGTCCAGCTTATAATTATTATGTCTGGACAGTATTTTGTTATATGTGGCATCAACAACACAGAACATGTTTAAAATCTCTCTAATCTGAAGTTTGTATCACATCTACTGTTACCTCCTGTCCATGAAGCTGGTTAGCAGTGAAGTCATTCAGATGAGTTTGAAGGGATCAGTAATTTTATTCTCTATCTTCTTTTATCTTCTTGAAATTTGTTTGTGCAATACTGAGTTCTAGAATCTTTTCAGGTTTCACTGGTAGACTGTAAATTGAAGGTGGGACTTAAGCTCCCTGAGGGGAGACTGGAGAGGACTTGTTCTAAGTTTGGTTGATTGTTTTTTTTTCTTTTCTACTTCTTTTGATTTCCTTTATTCTGATCTTTTAGAAATAATGAGACAACAGATCCTACTCTGTTATGTCTTTCTCCATAATTTTCAGCATGACTTTTCAGGTTGGGGTTTTTTTTTGTTTGTTTGTTTGTTTGTTTGTTTTTTTAATTCCTTTTGTTACTTTATTTCCTCTCCTTGTTTGTAGCAATGGCATGTATGTCTTGTATCACTGCAGGTCTCATTGATCACTGATACAGGACATGCATAAAAACTTTTTTTCCAGTGAGACAAGCTGACAGGATTTGTAGAAGAAATTTTCTTTGCTTTTGCATGTTTTGTAACTTCAGAAAGGCACAGTTAGGCTCATAGCAGTAAGATTTCAAAGGTTACCATCAGAGTACTGTGTTCCCTTGTCACAGCTTATATACTAGGTGTAATGGCAATAAACAGGTCAGTTCCAAAAGGAAATGAGATCCAAATTTTTACTTCTCTGAAATGTAATATTAGAGGTGGTTACACAGTAAAATCATCATTGTAGCCTTTTGAACTGCAGGCAGTGCAAGCCATTAAAATGGGTCAGTTAGAAGACTGAGGTAGGACATGGGGAACTTTGTCCTGGGCTGTTATTTCAAAGCATATTAAGAAAATCCTTTTATCCTGAATGACTGTGACTTTGGTATTGGGTAGGATGGCCTATGAGTGGCCTTTTCTTGGTGTTTAATAAATTTGTGTGTGATCACATACTCTTCTTGTATATTGCAAGATGGAGAATTTCACCCTGATATAAAACTACAAAATTAGGAGCGGTGAAAGCAGGGTGGATTTTTTTCAGGTCTGTCATATAAGCTGAGCCCTCTTGCCCACCAACAGAGAATGAGAACAGAAGAACTGTTTACACCAATTGATACTGTCTCTTTAAAATTCAATGTTTTATCTTTTACCTTTCAGTTTGCTTTATAGGTCACTTAATTTTTGTTACTTTCCTTTATTATGAGCTAAGAACAGAATGTTGCTGAATATGCTAAAATAGATGTATATTTTTTAAGGTTGGCATTTAAGCAGACAAAGAATCATGCTGAATGCTGCTGTGATAATAAATAGTACTATAATTGATTGTTGATAGAAACCCTTAAAATATGTTTTTTATGGTTGAAATGTACTTTGGATAAACAGTGTTCAGTTTGCCTATTAAAAATAATTCACTATATACCATGGTTTCTTTGAGTATTAAGGAAGTAGGACTTTTCCAACAACAGTAATTGGTTGACACTGCTTGACCTTAATGCAAAGCTACAGTATTTAATGAACAAACGGAGGGAATAAAGTTTTGATAAATAAGGCAATTTTCATGAAACCTTTAGAAATATGCTTGAAGTCTTTTAGTGTTAGATTGACGGTTTCTCCTTTTGTGAAAAGAATAAGTGAATAATTTAAGGCTATATTTCATGTTTTCAGATCTTCATTCTGTCATATAAATAATAGACTGTGAAATGCAGCAGCTCCTGCATTCACAGATTTAATAGACTTGTACAAGTGAGTATCTTTCTTGGCTTCTGGCATCTTTAAATGCTCTTTTGTGTGTATGTATACCTGAGAAGCAATGCAAAAGTGGGACTCTCTTAAGTAACGAAATTCCATACACATGGCACATATTCTGTTTTTAAAGGAACTGTTCTTCTTAATATACTTTCATTGCATCTTGAGGTCAATGTTAGTATTTTTGGGTTTTAATTCTGCATTATGATGGACAGATGTCAAAAAAGCAGCATGTGGCTATTTGAAATTAAAGTCTTATTTACTTAGAGACTATGTGAAAAGAATTCAGATTTGAATCCCTCAGCATAAATCTTCAAAATACCATTGAATCTTGATGAGAAATTAATCAAATGTATTTACTAAAATAGGGAAATATCAAGGTAATTTCTTTTGTTTACTACATGTATTCTCAGTTCTGTAGTTTTTTTTAATGGAGACAGTATTGAGAGAGGAAGAACAGACAATAGTAAAATTAGACTAGTTTCTTTTCTTTGTTCCCATCCCCTTTTTCTCCTTCTGCCCTTTAGTTTAATGTCTTTTGAAAGGAGAGTAGAGTAAGGCTTACTGAGAACAAGTGGCAAAGCATTGGGGTGTTTCCATGCTCTCAGTCTTCCAAGTAGAACATAGTTGTGTGACTAGTGGACCATGGGAATCAGAAAAGCTTTTTTCACATACAGAAAGGTATGTGCTATTGTACCTGTTTTGTTACCTTGAAGAAGTAGCTTCCCTAAACACTTCCATTTATAGGTTTAAGGCAGATTATCTGTGTTTGCTTCCTGATACCTACTCCTTTAAACATGGGAGTAATTCTAGTTAGGAACCTTCTACTAGCATATGATACTGAACTCCTGCTTTCCTCCATCGTATGTGGAAATGGAGGCATTTTTGCAAGTAAGGAAATACCTTTATTCATATGTTGAAGACTGTTTTCTGTAAATGATGTTCAAATGGCCTGCATTTGTGATGGTATTGATTTATACAGTCCTCATGTAGGTTCCAGAAATGTCTAGAAGGTATCCTTCAAAATGAGCTGTCTACATGAGGATGCCATTAGTTTTGCTAAAATACAGGCAGATTCTGTTTGTGCTTACTAATAGCTCATGGCAAAAAGTTACTTTTTCTTACTTTTCAAGAAAAATAATCTTAATCTCTTTTGTCATGGTAATAAAAATTTTAACGTAATATTCTATTCTGTTTTTTAAGATACTCTGGTAACCTATTGATGTCTTCATGTTTTTCATTTTCTGAGATAATTTTCTTCATAGTCACAGTCCATCTTTTGATTTCAGCCAGGCCAAATGCTCAAATGGAGATCATACGTTTCACATTCTCCCTCGTCTGACTTGCTTGTAACTCAGAAAACATCAGTGCAGGCATAGAGACCGTTTTGCAGTCTAACTTGTTGAAAAAACTGTTAAAACTGGTATGAATCACACAAAAATTTTTGTGCTGAACTGGTGTGAAATACATTGTCATCACCTCTGCTTTCACAGCTTACACAGAGTAATATTTTCTATTTATTTTGCTACATGAATATTATTTAAGCCATTGGCTGGGGATGTGTCTGTCGTCTCAGCAAGAATTTACAGGATTAGTGTATTAAATATATTGATTTTATTAAACCAGCCAGTCACCATTTGGGTCAACCTGTGACTGAGTTGGCTTGTGGTACTTGAGCAATGCATTTGTTATTATTCATTGTTGCTTCAGTACAAGACTGTGGTCTCACTGTAGTAAGTCCTCTACAAATATACACATACAAAAGTTTGGGTAGAAATGCAGGAAGGAGGGTATAAAAAGCAAAGGAAGGCAACAGGAAGGCAGAACAGCAAAAGATGCTTTGCTAGTGGTTAAATGGACACATTTGCTAATGCTGATGATTTATTTTAGATTCTGAAATGGTTACTGTTCTTTATTTAGTGTGTGAGGCTTTTTTTTTTAATTTGTTAACACCTATAGAAATTAGAAAGAACAGTAGTTATGACAAATGGACTATGTAATTTGAAAATTGTATTTTGTCACATGTTTTAGTCACAAAACCTAGTTGAAATCAATTGTCCAAGCATTCACTTAACATATTAATAAGTAATACAGGAATACTCTAAGCTCTCTTGAATTAGATATATTACATCTTGTTACAAAATTTAATGCCAGACTTAATAACTCAAAGTGTGCTCTAGAATAAAAATACATTTATGTGCTAGTATGTTGTAATTAGAATGCTAATCCAAATTACAAAAAAAAACCTAAACCCACTATTCAGTTGGAACTGTTTTATATACTCAAGAGTAGACAATTACCTTTAATTTAATTTCTTAAAAAAGAAATCCCTTTTTTTTTTTTTTTTCAAGTGGGTATGCTTTTTTGTGGTATATTTCTAAATATTACAACACTGTAATATTACAGTGTCAGATTACACTGTAACAGCATGGGTCAGATTTCAGGGGCTATTTGGGTATTTACCTGCCAAATCAGTGTCATTTAGGACTTTTATAAAAATGTGTCATTTAGAACTTTTATAAAAATGTGTCTAGATGGTTGTGTTTTCACATTTCCTGTTGAAAACACTATAGAAACAGTTAAGTACCACCTTTTCAAAAAGGGAAGATGGTGTTTCCAATTCAACGCTATTAGCTTTGCATATTTGTAACAGGAAGAATTATTTAAAAATATCATTTTATCCTGCTGTGAATAGACTTTAATCATCTCACAGTTACTGAAAAATTCTGCATAAACATATTTTGAAGAGGGTTTGTTTGAATTTTTTTTGTGATTTTCTGTGATTTGAACAGTTAAAGAAGAGTTAACAAAAGATAAATGGCTGATCAATTACTGGTGTTTCATTTGTTAAATTTTTCTTAAAACCATAACCTTCGACATTTTTATTGTGTATGTAACGAGCTGTAATGTTCTGTTGGACCCTATGCAACTTCTTGTAGTCTTATCAATAATGATTGAACAACTTTCTAGAAAATAGATCTAAAATACCCAGTTACAGAAATCTGTAAGTTACATGTTTTTAAGAAGTTCGTTCAGAGGAGGAGAAATTGAAGTAATGCTGAGAAATAGCCAAGAATCACATGTGCATAAAAATTTCAGGTTGAATACTGAGTAAGTCTCCATAACACTCAGGATTTTAGAGTTGTCTGTCTTCCATTATTGTCAACTTAGAAATAAATAAATTAAACCACATGGACTTATTTTACATGTTGTTTCTATCTCTCCTGATACATGATTTTGTGAAATACACTGCTTACTTGACTTGAAAATACTTAAGCTAATTTTGTTTTTGTTATATTGAAATGCCCAGAAGAAATGCAGTGCCTTATGTCCCGAATCCTTAACTTGAATCCTGTTAGATCAAATAAAAAACTAAAACTATTTTTAGGATTTTTTTCATTAAGTATATTTATTCTCCATCTGAAGGTCAGTTCCAGAAGTCTGGTACCAGGACTGCCATTCCAGCTTCCTCATTGCTCCTAGTGGTTTGGGCATATCCCAATGCTATTTTCCTGTTGAATGTGTGGAGAATATCCTTCTGAAGACAGCTGTCTCCTTTGTATTTGAGCACCTGCCACTATGTGAGTTAATTTTTTTGTATTTTTTTTAAAAAAGCAAACTGACTTTGCCTTATTTTCATTAATGTCATAGTTACACATTTATAAAAATGTTTTTGATGTGTCTCCTGCAGTTGTCCAAAAACTGTTTCATACCATTTCTGTATCAAAAGAAAACTTACTTTACGAACATAGGTTCTTTTCTCCCCAGTTTGCTGCATTAAATTTTAAAAGACAAGTGAAAATAGTGACTGTAGTATTTGGTTTTAAAACTGACAGATAACTGTGTTACAGTCTGCTTCCCACAGAACTGGTGAGACATAGACCGTGTCAGTGGGAGCTTTTCTTTGCTTTCTCCCATAATATGCCCTAAGTCCCGACCTGAAGGGGCAATTCACTCTCTAATTTAAACCCCTCCTTAACATTAACAACATGGCAGTGTTTAGTAATGATACAGTGTTTACAGTTAAAGACTTGCCAATTTGGCCTTAAATAGCTAGACTATATTACCTCAATTTGCCATATTCCCTCTGTTTAGTTTGGAATTACCTTGCAAATGTTAAGGTGATAGTATTGAATTGTATAAAGGAATTATAAATTGGAAATCCTAGCAATGTGGATTTAAAGTTTTAGTATCGGTCTATAGAAATACACTAGTTCAAGTAGTTAAAGGTCAGTAAACTCATTTTAATAGGTACTTTTTTTTTCTTTTACTGACTTCCATCAGTGCCTTTAATTAGTTATTTTTCCTCCCTTTTCTCTGGATAATTTAAAACTCCTTTCTGAAGTGATTTTTTAAGACGTATATGAGATTGTATATGTAGTTTCTGTACCTTTTAAGTGTAGTTAGTTTTTTCCAGTGTTGTAATAAAGTACAGAACACTATGCAGTACATTAAAGAAATAGAGCCTATGCATCAGAACAATTTTCATGCCTCACTCAATTCTTAATGTAAATTAGTAGGAACATTGGTTATCCATTTGAGAAATTGAGTTGGTATAAAAATAAAAATGCACTTATGGTATGTGGTGCTTTGTGTATCATCTAGGGAGTGTTTTGCTGTTTATCTGTCACTTGCATTAGAAAAAGCAGTCACTGGCTGCAGGTGACATTAAAAATTAAAGGTTAACCTCAATTTCTTTACTGACCAGACGTGGGGCAGAAAGTTCTTCTGGATGTGTGCCTGGATTTTGGAACTGTCAAGTGGAGTTGAGAAGTAAAGACTGGTGCTTTTGGTGGCTTAGTGGTTTTGTATGTGCATGTGTGATTATATGATTTCACCATTTCCAAGTGTTTAGACTGCGTCTTGTAGGTTGTATCAAGATCATTTTCCATTGCATCCAACTTTGAGAAATTAAAAAATTACACGATAACACTATAGTAAGTAATTATAATGAACTCATTTTACTGATCTACATAATTCTAGGAATGTCTTTTTATTTTGTTGCTTAGAAAAACTAATTAAAATCGCTGTCTTTCCTATTACTGGAGAATACATGTCTTTCACAAACTAGTTAAAATTGTTCTTGAAAATTGCCTTAGAAGCTTTAGAATATCCTGCTTAACTCATTTACATTTAACGTAAGACAAGCTTTATATACTCACGAACAAACCTGGGAGATCTTTCTTTAAATTTCTGACAAACTCGGCTTCTCCCTCTTAGTGCCTGCAAGGTGAGCCAAGCTCAGTAGCGTCAGCTTCCCTTGTCTATCACTCCAAATGTTGGAGGCAGCATTCAGGCTAGAATTCAGAAGGGTCTAGGCAGCAGAGTTTTCCACGTAACCTGCCAGTTATCTTTCCTTTGTTAAAGAGGTACTGTGCTTGTTCAATGGGAGGCCAGACTGCAGGCAAGTCTTGATCTTTGAGATGCAACTTGAAGCTATGGCTGCTGCTCTTACCTTCCATTTAATCTCTTCCATTTCTTAACCATGCAGTAAGGTAGTATGCATGTAGTGAGTATATCTGGTGCTCTTTGTTGGCTAATGAGGGCAAATGAGAAGGGAAGAAGGAAAAATTAATGGGTTTTCTGTGAGTAAAATAGACTGCCAAAATGCATCTTTTTTTTCTTCCCCCATCCTCCATTTACCAAACAGTGATGTTTGGTCTGTGGCCATTTTCCCTCTTACAAGCTCTTCATAGGAAAACAAGAAAATTGAAGTTTCATTAAAGAAAGCAATGCATATTGCTAATTTAGAAAAGAACACAGCAACTGATGCATTTGAGGAACCCTAGTATTTCATATGTCTATAATCTTATTAAAATTATACGTCTATGTGCTTGCTTCATAGTAAGCTTGGCACAGTTGTTTTAGGACTGACATACTGTTGATTGTTCTGACTACAAATTAAACCATGTTAAGAATTCTTTGGTGGGAAAGTGATAATGCTCATTTAGTGTGCTTTACTTATAATTTCTAATTTGTTAAACCTATATTTAAGACAGATAATTTCTCTAAAGACAAAATATTTTTAAATGCTAGTTACTTATTTTCCTGTAGCTTCCACTCCTTGAAATTTTTCCAGTGTTCTCTGACATTGGTTTCACTTGATACTTCTTGGTTTCAGGTATTTTTATGTTGACATAATACTGAAACTGGTCAAACGAGTTTCACTGTTGAAGTGATTTATAAAGAAACTGAAATACTATATAGCTTTAAACATAGTTCCTTTGACTTCGGGAGTAGTTAAATCCCATATAATGGTTGATAATTGTTGGCTTGCAGCCTGGTTCTAAAGTCTTTGTTTTACAAACTGGGTTATGAAGCATCAAGAAAACTGAATGTTGGGGTTTTTTTCAGATGAAATAGCTCAGGTAATTAAATACTTCAGGAATTTATAATTTGTTTATAATTTGAAATACAGTGCTTTCTAAGAAGAAGTCTTTAAGTAATTTAATGTATTGTCTTACAGGCTCTAGAATAGGCATGTCATTTGTCAGTTAATTTAAATTTAAGTAAACTTCTCTATCAGTCTGAAAAGCACTGGTGATTTGCAACTGTATTACAGATGGCATCTTTTCGTAAATAGTACAATAATCTGTGTTTTGTGGAGCAACTGAATTACCCATTTGTTACAGTGTTATGCAGCTCGTAGAGGTCATCACACATCTGTATGAGAAGAACATATAAGTATTTTAAAAATCCAACACCAATTCAAACAACCCAATTCATTGCAGTGTTTCTGTTGCTGTTCCTACAGGGTTGGTGGTCCATTAGCTTGTGTTTAACTTATGGCTGTATTGCAGAGATGGGTTTGAGAAAGATATGGATAAGATAAGGACTTTTTTCTCAGATGTATAAAACTTGCAGGACATGCAGTTTCAAATAGTGGAAGAACAGGTCCAGGATCGAGAGTTATTTTGCAAAGCACTAAAATCAGGTTTTATCACTTCCCCTGGAGGGTACATAATATCAAGTTGAGACTAGTAATTACCATAGCTTTATCTTCAATAGCTGTCTGATTCTCCTGGTGAGGACTAGTGGTACTGTCTGTTATTTGCCCATTGTTTTCAGACATCCTTCTTGTTTCTCCTCTTTGTACCATGTTAGATTACCTGTTTTATGTAGCTGACAATTTTGGTACTGCTTCACATCCTTGTTAGTTCAAGTTTCCTCTGGCAGTGGGCTTTGTACATTGCATCTCCCTTGCCCTTGCCCCTGGCATGTTGCCTCATTTCCACCTGAACCTCCTTTTGGGGCAGCGTGACTCTGAATCTTGAGCTGGCCATAGACAGAGCCCAGCTGATTCTGGTAGAGTTTTTTCATTGTACTTGGTGCTTGCTTTGTACTTCATCTTCATTTTAACCAGGAAACCACCCTTGCCAGTACAAAGGAAGAGCTAACTTCTGCTTTGCAGTATTTTAAAGTGGGCTTTATAATAAAAATGGAGAGAGACTTTACACCAGGGCCTCTAGGGATTTAGGCCTCTATAAGCAAAGGATGATACATTTAGATTAAATCTAAGCAAGAAATTCTTTACAGTTAGGGTGTTGAGACACGGAAATGGGTTGCCCAGAGAAATGCAGATGCCCCATCCTTGGAAGTGTTCAGGGCCAGGTTCAATAGGACTTCAAGCAACTTGATCTAGTAGATGTCCAACTCTCTGCCCATGACAAGAGGCCGAACTAGGTGTTCTTTAGAGGTCCTTTCCAACCCAAACTAGTCTGTGTTTCTACTTGAGGACAGCAGCTTCTTGCCTTTATTTTATCTGATCAGTATTATGTATGTCTCTTACATAGTTTCATTATATAATGTTTCTTCTGCATTTTGTTGACTTTCAGACTTTTTTCAGAGACATTGCAGTGGTTGCAAGTTGTATTGATTGAACCTGGTCAAAAGACTTTAATTTGTGGTTTGGTGTGGTTTTATTTTCAATAAGAGATAAGTGCTACCTTAGATGATCATAAATGCTAATTAGAATTTGCTAAAAATGATTTTTAAAATTGTTAAAATTGTTCTTAAAGGATTAAAAGAGGCAGCCTTAAGAAAATTTGCATGAAACAAGTGAAGGAGGGGAGAAACAGTTGGGTTGCCAGCGGTGAGTACAGTTAGAAAAAACAAGATTGTAATGATGTTTTGATGTATTTGAAGTGATCCTCCTACCATAGATGTGACAATCACAGACACTTGTCTCTGATGTGTAGAGAGCTGTGCTAATGTTCCAGTAAAGTTTATCGGGCAAAAAAAATTCTAAAATATTGGCTGTAATTTCCCTTGAAGGGAAGTGATGCTATTTCATGGCTATCCTTGGCTCTTTTTTTTACCTCTCATCCTCCTGAAAAAATTCTGTGGGACTTACAGAATGCTTTGCTTCCAGGACAAATTCTAAAGGAAGTTCATAGAATTTTAGTGGGTTTTGCTCTTTAAGTTATATGGATTTAAATGTCTAAACATGTACTGAAGGATATTGACAGGTACCAGTGTAGATGCCAGCCGTGTGCAGTTGGAGTCCTGTACTAGGGACTGATCTGCAATGCAAGCAGCAGCATTTCTCAGTTGTTGTGACTGGCCAGCATTTGTAATTTGATAGAAAGCAGATGAATAAAGCCAAATTAAAGTGACAGTGATGACCAACTGCCTGGTAATTTAAGACCCTCCACACATTGCTTAGTGCTATTTATTCAATAAACACATATAGTAAATACAGACCTTTATGCATTTCTTTAAGGTGATAGAAGCCATGGTGGGCAGAACTTACTGTATATTATCAGCACTCTGTCATATTTGAATCAATTAATGTGGAACTTACATAAAACTCAGAACTTTCAGAGCAGCTTCATCTGGTTTTGTTCAAGCTTTCCTTTTGTGATGTACATTATATAACTTCATATTAAACACTTTCTTTGCAACTTTCTTTGTATAATTTTACAGATTTGTTATTTTTATAGAATTAAAATCTTACCACCAGCTTTTGCACTAGGTTCCTCCATATTACGTGTCTGATCCTCTAAGATCTTTTCTCATAAGCATTAATGTATTAAGAGTTGATTCTGGTATGAATGGTTCAACTAGATTTACAAGAAGTTGTTGAATGTTGTTCTGTCATTTTTATTAAGCACCATGAATGCCTTAGAAAAGGTTACCTGTATCTTGAAACTTGCAATATTTATTATCTTTTGCAAGGGAGTTGTAGATCAGGTGCAAGGATTTCTCTATATTATAAATGTTTTAAACTTGTTTTGGCAAATTAATCTAGATTATTTTAAAATCCAAAAGTGTACTTTATAGTGGGATCCAAGCTGGATCTGAGGAAAGAAAATCATTATTCTCCATCATTTGGCAGAGAGGAGTAAGGGATAGAAAAGGAAGAAAATGCTCTTCTTTTTAAGTGAATGTATTCTTCCGATAGAATGTACCAACAAAAAGTAGATCAAGACAGTCTTGCTTGGAGACACTCATACCATCTGACAGGAAAAGTGATTTTAATTAATTTAAAATCCAGAAGCAACAGTATTTCTTCCTGAGTAAATGGTTGGAAGACCTTAATTACACATTGCTCTTGAAAGCACAGATTGCACTTAGTTTCTTTTTGGTCTTTTAGACTTGGACTTTGGAAAGTATTTAACTTACAGGAAGTAACGGAATACTTTCCTGAATTGACAGGCTGTTACTGAGTTTTCTCAGTATGAATATAGCAACTTGAAAAGAGTAGGAATTTAGTGGAATGTTTTGGGGTTGGGGATTTTTGATTTGGTTTGGTTTGGTTTTTATAACAGAAAAGTCATCCAATACCTTCAGCTGGATTTTTAAAAACATTTGCTGCATAAAAAGTAAGTTTTGACAAAAGCAAAGGAAATGGCAAAGTGTTAAGGTTGTGAATCAGAATCTAGTTATGTCTAATCATGATTCAGCGCTCCAGCTGAGAATATTTTACAGTGTGACACTGGTCTAGGTGAATAGTGACCAGTTAGAGGAATAGTGAGTGACTAATTGTATATCTAGATTAATTTCACTTATTAAATGCACTTTTATGAATGAAATATAAATGTTGAATGGAATTGTGGTTACTTCTGTACATGAAAACTATAGTTATGAAACCTGCATGGTTTTGTAGCAATTTAGGGGGAAGCAATCATGGTTTTGTTTTACTTTAATGTTTAGTTTTAGCAAAGACACATTTAAATATTAAAATATTCCTGTACAAAACACATTTCTTATTCCAAATATACTGTAATAAACATCATTAAAGAGATGGACTATTTAATGTAAAAAAGAAAGTTCCTCATTCATTTTATTTTTAGTCTACATAGGGATCTTATGCCTTATGCTCCTAGATTGTTTGAAAAGAAAATTTGGCTAATGCAATTTTTAAAATTTTTCTGACACTACTTTTCAGATGGAATTCCTTTCTTGAGTATATCATTAGTGGGCAATGCAGGAACTTGAAACACAGATTTCATATGCAAGCTTCTTTGAAGAGTTATAGTAAAAGCTGCATTTAAGACTTTGCCAGTATTAAAATTGCTTCCAGCATCTTGTTTCTTGTGACTATTTTAAGTTTTGTAATTAATATTGAGGTTTTAGTATTTTCTCTGTGGCAAGTCTAGGGAGTGGTATCAGATTGTTTTCCCTGTTTCCTGTACAAACAAGCTCTGAGTTTGGGAAGGTCTTCTTAACATCCCTCAAGGTTTTGCAGTTAAAAGTCCCGCAAAATAACTTTCGCTTTTTACAATATTTGTAGGGTACTAAGAGGAGGGGTTTCTTGTTTGGTGGCCACAATTTAGTCTGGTGTAGCAGTGATACTGGCTTCCCTATTGCCAGGCATTCAGCAGAAGCTTGGGAGATTTAGTACTTTACACAGAAAAATAAATTGGTTAAGTAATTGGGAAAAGGGAAGTGATATTTAAGGGAGGAGACTGATGGTTTGGGTCATTATCTGAGTCCATACTTCCTCCACTTGTCAAACTGGAATAGAATCTTGAAGTCCTTTTAGATTCATTTTTTTTACAGGGCACAGCTTATTACAAAGCTAAGGGAGACCAGAAAATGCACTGTTCTTTAAAATATATGTCTTTGAGTATATACACAGTCCATGCATTTCAAGTTTTGTCTTCTAATGATTGCATGCTGAGTAACTTGAAAAACAACATATATGACCAGCAATTTCATTATACACAGAACTGATCCAACTCATCTTTTGTGCCTAATTTTACTTCCTTAAGATGTGTGGCAGTTTTTCATTCTCATAGTGCATCTCAGGTATCAAGGAATCACCTCCTTAAAAATAACATGTATCTGAGACTGTGGTAGTTTGGGAGCTATTTCATTTTGTATGTTTGCATTTGCAGTCTGAAAATGTCACACTAAGCTCTTAGCAAAACACACCAAAAAAAATTCCTCATTTAAAAATATGTCAGAATATTTGGACCAATTTGATTTGCCAGTTTTTTATTTTGGAAGCCTAGATTTATTGAGTCAGAGTTGCATGTTATAAAATTAAAGGAAATACTTAGCTGACCATCACAGAAAAATCATGATAGTGTGTGCAGAGAAATACTCAGTGTTTGTGTATGTGTATGTCTGACAAGAGGTATGAGAGATTAATGTTCTTCTTAACTGAAAAGTTCTTTTTCCACTCTAAGGATATTTAAAAATAATTCTATCCATTTGGTGGAGCAATAGCTTAGTTAATGAAATTTGATATTTTGGAGTTTTTCATTCCTGTGTAACATCTGTAAACATGTTCCCAAACCTTACATGCAGTTCTGTAATTAACTTAGTGTTTCCATTGTGATTTTTCAGTGAATAGAAAAAATGCTATTTATACAGATAAGGGAAAAAGCTAATTTTCCTCAGCAATACAGTTCTTAGATTTTTATGGGGTTAAAATATAAGCCATCAATGCAAAATCTGGTTTTGTTATTACCTGCTTAAAATCCTCTCTAGGTTTTACATACTTCGAATGAGCAGTGAGGTGTAGTCCAGCCCCCTGTTTGTACAGGGGTAAGATCAGTTAAGAAACAACGCATTTTTTAACTTTTACAGAAGATTTGTACCTCTCTGAACATAGCACTTAGTTTCTTTATTTTCATTAGTTTTTCTCTCCATGTAATGTACATAGAAAGTTAATGATGAAAGAGTAGTAAAGTATTCATTGAAACTGAAAATTATAGTATTTGCAAATATAAAATCATAATTTACATAAATTTTATAGTCAAGAACATTATGAATGTAAATATGCTTTCATCTATTCTCAGTCTTACAATGCCGTTTGTTGTCCAGTGGGAGATGGAGAGTGATGTTGAGACTGCTGGTTAACCTATTATAGCAGCCTAAAGAAATTAAATAGCCTTGATGTAAATATGAGGTGGGAAAAGAGTATTCATCTCCATTAAGTGACATAAAAAAACATGGTAAGAATAACAGGCGGGTGGGTATGCATTAAGCACTGAAGTCCCTAAATTTGGACACTAATTATAACCACAAGGACAATTGCCTCCCACATACTTAAACTTTAATTTCAGTATGTTTTCAGACCAAAAATATGCTTCACAGTTCTTTAGGCACCAGTGTGGATTTTCTCTTGCATTCTTTTTTCATCTGATACATTATTCCTTTTCCCCCTGCTATTAAATGAGGACCTAATACTAAAAAGCCTAATTCGTTGTGTACTCCTTGGTGCAATGAGGTCTTTAGACCTTGTATCTTACTAGAACTCATAACTATGCTACTACCCATGGTAGGAAGTCCTACCCAAGCAAATGTTGCACCATTATATTCAAATTATTTGGAGCAGTTGTTTCAGCTTCATATTGATGTTACTTACACCTGTGGATGACCAGTAGCTACGTAACCTGTTGCGCCACATAAGTCACTCTTACTTTGTTTCTTGGATGGTGTATTCTTGTAAATATAGATAATGTACTTGCACCCATCCCTAAAAGTATTTTTATGTTACGTTAGATAAAGTAATTTTTATATGGAGTAATTGTATTAAAGTATGACCCATGGAATCTTAAATGACAACAGAGATGTTGTATTAAATTACCTTTCAAAGTTAATTGATTATTGCAGTTTCTTTATATTAAACTGGTTTCTGTGCAGGAGAGATCATTTTGATGTTTAGCCATTACATCTTTAGTATAAATCAAGGTAAAATATTAATCATTAAAAAAATATACAAATCATTACTTCACCTTTGCCTTGATGTTTAATATACAAAAAAACACCAACATTATGTTGCTGCCTAACCTGATATAATAATTAAGACATGGTGTTTCTAGACCGAATTTGTCTGATGTTTTTCAGTAATTCTGTTTTGCTATCCTTTTCTATGCTTGATTAGATAGTTACTGTCTAATACACCTTCTCCAAATGTACTAAGCTATAGATCTCCATCAAATCACCTCTAATCTTATTATAAATAAACTAAATATACTGATCTTTTGTCTGTCTCACACACATAATAAAAAGAAGGATTTCCTGACTGTAATTCTTGTAACTCCTTTTTTGGCCCTTTTAATTTCAACTTCCTTTTGAATTAAAGATACCAGGCCTGGTTATAGCATTCCAGTGATGCCATATGTGCAGATAATTTCAGGTCCTTAGTACTACCATATATTTCCCTGTAATGCACCCAGGGATTGCTTTTAGCTTCTTAGCTACAGCAACATAGTAAGAGCAAAAAAAGCATTTGATTATTTACAATGACTTGTAAGTTCTTTAGGGATTCACTGCTTTCTAGGATGTAATCCTCCATTTTATGTGGCCTGTCTTGTAGGTTCTTAATGTTCTTAAGGTAAATAAATTAAAATAATATAATTTCTACTCTGAGATTTACTTAATTTATGCAGCTTATTGGAAGGATTTTTACTTATTTTTGTCATCGCAGAGCTTCAGCTTTTTTACATAATAATGAAGAATCAGTCATCAGATTTTATGTGTATTTTGTGTGATTGATATTTTTAAAAAGACAATAAAGGGGACTTCACAAAGCATTAGAGCATTAATATAGCACGAAGAAGGCTTATAATGTGTTTGGCTTCTGCTGATATCTAATGGTATGGCAAAAAAAGCACTCTTCTACAAGGCTGCTTTTAAGATACAAGGGAACCAGAGGAATTGTTAAGAATAATAGATAGCATATCTTGGATTAATTTTTTTTAAAATTTGTTTTTAGGAGCAGAAGCGCAAAAATCCTGTCTTAATCTTTCTTTTAGGTATGCTGCTTATTTAGCTTTTAGTAACTTGTAATTTAAGATCACAGTTATTAGGTGTATTTCTGCATTTTATATATCGCTCCCAGATGCTACAGTATTAGTTTTTATCACTGCATATTTTATGAAATGTCAGCCTTCTGTTGGCTGTTCATGCAGCATTGTTAGTGATCAAAGCCACAACATAAAGGAGAGGAATCTAAACAGTTGGCTTATCTTTGTCCTTCATTGTGACACAATATCATAAAATTACTTTACTATATAAAAGGCAGGCAAAGCTTCGTGTAGCACACTCTGAAAAGGTGAACTTTTTGTTACGCTCAACAAAATAGATAAACTCTTCTGGGTGTTATTTTGTGCAGGGAAGGTAAAGTTAGCAATGATATCTTTGGAGTTTGGAAAAAGTTTTCATCTTTTCCTGCCTTTTTAAAGCACAATTATATATATATGTGTGTGTGTTGTAATGCTATTATAAATCTATCCTTTAAAACCTTTTGAAATGGAAGAAATGTGTTCTTTGGACTAATCTGTATAGGGTATTGTGAACTTCTTTGGGATACAATTAATCAAGATGTTGTATCACTTGAAGAGGGATAATTGGGAAGTTAGTCTTTACATGATGAAAACTACTGGTGATAATCAAGTATATCTGGCTTTCATTTTG
>WBNO01028891.1:0-84161 GCA_013400575.1 Peucedramus taeniatus | reverse complement strand
AGGACTTTGCAGTGTCCCTTGGTACACCAGTGCAGTGTTTTCCACTGGGAAGGGAGACATGAGCCTTGAAGACATGGTACAATGAATCTTATTTTCCTGCACTTCTGTGCAAATTTCCAGCAATTCTGTGTGTCCTTGCCTTGATAAAAAGCACTAGCATAGGTTGCCTAGGGATGCTGTGCATATTCCAGCCCTGGAATTGCTCAAGACCAGGCTGGATGGAGCTCTGAGCAACCTGGTCTAGTGGAAGGTGTCCCTGCCCATGGCAGGGTGTTGGAACTGGATTATCTTTAAGGTCCCTTCCAACCCAAACCTTTCCATGATTCTATGAGAACGTTCCAGGCAGCCTTCCAAGAGAAGCAGACAGTAACAAAGAGTAGAATGGGACAGTTGCTGACCACAGGAATATTAAGTTCCTTTCAATTTGGAAATTTTGTGGGTGGGATCTACTCCAGTAACAGAGCACAATCCATGTCATTTAATCCAAGCTACAAAGACACTCTAGAGGAACATGCACACATCTCCTAAAAAACTCAGCAATAAAAAAATGCATAGTGACCCAGAGAAACAGCCCTTGTTTGAGGAGATCTCCATCCTCATGAAAATAAATCTATCAGGTGTCAAATCAAAGGGATTTTTTTAAGCATTTATGGACACATTACATGTCCTGTGCCATGCTGTGGGAAGGGATATCAAAGAGGTTATTTGTAAAACAAGACACCAGGAGGTCAATTGTCACTCCAGCTTGTGGTGACAACTCTTGTTTGTGTCAGCCACTGAACAGGGATATCAAAGTCTAACCCCAGGCAAGGATTAAAGATCAAGTGCACTTAGCCTTGCGAGACAGCTGGATCTGGAAGTTTTGGGACAATTCGTACAGCAGTGAGGTAGACTGAAATAAATGAAAGAACTTTCTGGCATTTCCAACAAGCAGGAGCATTTTCAGCTTTCAGTAGAGGACGAGGTGAGGAGGGCAGAATGCGGATTGGAAATATTTGCACTTATGATATTAAAGCACACATTAATCACCTTTTTGTGAGACAGATACAAAGACACAAAACTTGGCCCATCTCTAACTTAGGACATAGCTAAAAAATAATAGAGATTTTTAACATGTTTTTGAAGAACTCATTAAAACTAATGGCAGTAGAAAGACAGATGAAGTAGCTATTTTATCTGGCAAGTTTCCATGCAAAATTTCCTGCTGATGCCTGTGAATGTGACAGCCTGGTCAGAGAACGAGAAAATGAGATTCATTTTCCCACAGTGGACTTGTGAGGCTTTTCTGGGAGTTATAGGGAAACGAAGATAACTTGTTAGTCTAAACAACCTGCAGGTGGTGGTTTTCTACTCAGTTTTTCTGTTCTTCTCAAGGGCTGTTGGTGAGAAAGATGTTTTTGTTAATTAGCCAATCAAGTAGAATGTGTCAAACCTGTCTATAAAAAGAGGAGATTTTTTTGTATTATAGTGGTTCTTATGCAACCAGCCTTCTCGTGAGTTTGTGTCATTTCTTGCTCAGTGGTGGCAGATGCTGGCTCAGACAGATGGAGATTTGAGAGGAGGAGGAAGAACAAAGTGCCATAGGGCTTTATTGGATGAGCCTTGAAAGGTTTCTGCAAGCTTCTATTGCAAGGTTTATGAACCTTGTGCTTGTTAACTTCAGTTTTGCTCAGTGTTTTAACCCTGCTTTATCTCCTGTGGTCCAGATGACACATTTACACATCTTTATCTCCCATTCAGTGGGATGCTCTTCAAATGATGCGTGACTTTGCACCAGGGAGGACAGAAACTTGATGGTTTGACCTCAATATATAGAAGCTTTTCAATATCATTCTAGAAAATGCTTTTCTGTGAAATGTTTACTTGGGTTAAAACATGCAAATTTAGTGCTGGCTGGTTCTTCCATAAGATGAAGAGTAAGAATAACTCTTGAATGTTTCACCATTTGCCTCTGCACTGGTCAGAAATGGTAATTTGAGCTCCAAACTGTACAAATTTAGCAAAAGGAGTTGTACACTCAGAGGATAAAAATAGAAAAACATGCTTTTGAAGGGTTTTTCCTTGTTAGTGCTGGTATGTAGACAAGTTGCCTAAAAGGTATGAGACTGGAATAATTTATTGAGGGCACATAGATGGGTTGTGCTGCTGAAGCAGNGACTGGAATAATTTATTGAGGGCACACTGCTGAAGCAATTCTTGATTTATGAAGCATTTAAAACTACAGTATTTTCTTTATTTACCTTTTTTTTTCCCTTCAGAGAAGAACTGAAAGCCCCATGTCACCCAAGATCTCTGGTAAAGTGTCATACAGAAGACAGCCATGGTCCTCAGCCACCTTAGGCTCGATGTACAAGCACCTTCCCACGTCCCTCAGGACCTGAGCACTGTGCTAGAACAGCTGTGAAGGGGAAAGTGTCAGCAAAGGTGCATCAACCTGAATTCTTCTTCATTTATCTTTTGCCTTTATCTTTTGTAGTGTCCATAGCTGGCTGCCTTGCTGTCTTTCATGCCATTGGCCATCCCATGAAAAACCCTTAAGAATTCAAACCCAGTATTCATTGAACCATTGAATCATGGAATTGTTTAGGTTGGAAGGGACCTTAAAAATCATCTTGTTCCCATCCCCTGCCATGGACAGGAACACCTTCCTCTAGACCATGTTGTTCAGAGTCCCCTTCAGCCTGGTCTTGAACACTTCCAGGGTTGGGGCAGCCACAGCTTCTCTGGGCAACACCTGTGCCAGTGTTTTTTCTGTAACCCGTGTGCACTAATAATTTGCTTCCACCTTTCCCAAATACAAAGGGATCTGGACTTGGGCCACTTTATTTTGGGAGTGGAAAATGCCCAAATTTCTCTATGTTACAGCCTAGCACTTGAAAAGTTATTTTTTTCCCTGTACTGAGGAATTCAGGTAGTTTTTGGGTTTTTTTTTTTTGGAGATGGATGGAGATCATATCCTGCTGTTCACCCAACTCTGAAGCTCATGGAAATATTTTACAGCTTCAAGAAAATGAGTGGTTACAATTTTTAAAACTATCATTTCTCTAAATTCCCATGGAGTTCTCTGCATCATGGAGCCTAAAGGGAAGCACAAAAATTTCCACGGAGGGATTCAGGGGGACTAGATGGAAGCACAGGAAAGTTTTCCATGAACTTCCATACGAATGCGACCGTCAATTCAACAGGCAGGCGAGTGGCAGCCACCGTGCTCTAGTTCCGGAGCGCTGCGCACACAAGCGGGCAGCTTTGCAGCTTCCTTCTTCCCTTTTGCCAGCTGCCGCTCTCAGCGTCTCTCGGAGCCGAAGGAGCGGCTCTTTCTCGCCCCCATCCCCGTCCCGCTGCCCTGCGCTCCGGAGCGCTGCTCCCGCCGAAAGCGCTTCGGCAGCGGCGCTCAGCATCGGAGAGCTCCGCGCGTTCTGCGTCTCTTGCCGTCTGCATCACAGCCAAAAGCGTCTCCACTAGATCTCGCAAGGGGAAGCTGTGTCAGGACAGAACACTTAGCCGGAGCTTGCTCCTGAAACTTGGATTTGCTGCACGTTCTAGGGGCGCTTCTTTTTCCTAGGCAACCTGAAAACTGCTCTCAGATCGCCGTGCTCTCTGCCCGCTCCTCCTCAGCTCGTTGTACCAGCGGGCACACTGCAGCCTCGCAAAGGCAAAAGATCCCAAGAGCTGTCACAGCGCACACGTGTAGCGCAGATGCTGAAAAGCGGCAACGCTGGATTGCCTCACTCAGCTTCAGCGCTGTGCAGACGACAGAAGGCGAAGAATGAAGCGGCAGAGCACCGGGCTTTTGTGCGCAGTGGAGGCAATTGCCAAAATCCAGCAGCAGCTCATTCCCAAACACAGGCAGCTGCCTATGCTCTTGCTACTTGAAAAATCTCACCGGTGCCCTTCTCTTCTGCAGCTGCCAGTGAGTTCTCTGCATCCTGGAGGCCAAAGGTAGCCGCAAAGAATTTCCACGGCGAGCTGCAGGAGGACTAGGTAGAAGCACAGCAAAGTCGTCCACGAGACCCCTTCCCTACGAATGCTAACGTCAACACAAGAGGCAGGCGAGTGGCAGCCACCACCCCACCATCCTCTGGCAGTAGGAACGCTGCGCGCACACAAGCGCGGAGCTTTGTGGCTTCGTCCTCGGCTGCTTGCAAGCCACCGCAAAGCTCCGTCTCCTCTCCCGGCCGCGAAGAAGCGGCTGCTTCTCACACACAGCCCTGTGGCGGCAGCGATGCGCTCCGCTGCTCCTGCCCAAAGACGCTCGGCAGCGGCACTGACCTCCGGAGGGCTCCGGAGCACCGTACTCTGCATCTCTTGTCATCTGCATTGTAACGAGGAGCTTTTCCAGTCCGTTTCGCAAGGAGAAGCCGTGCCAGGACAGAACACTTAGCCGGAGCTTGCCTCTGACGCTTGGATTTGCTACGCACTCTTGGGGCACTCCTTTTCCCTATGCAACCTGCAAACAGATTTCCGATCCTTGTACTCTCTGCCCTCCTCCTCAGCTCGTTGTACCAGCGGGCACATTGCAGCCTCGCAAAGGCAAAAAGATCCCGAGAGATGTCACAGTGCTTCTCTGTAGTGCAGAGGCAGAAAAGGTGCAAAGCTGAAGAGCCTCGCTCAGCTTCACTCCCAGGCAGATGCCAGAAGACAAAGAATGAAGCATCAGAGCGCCGGGCTGTTGTGCGCAGTGGAGGGAATTGCAAAAATCCAGCAGCTCCTCATTCACGAGCACAGGCAGCTGCCTATGCTCTCGGTTCTTGAAAAACTCTCTGGTGCCCTTCTTTTCTGTAGCTGCTATGGAGTTCTCTGTATCTCGGAGCCTAAAGGGAAGCACAAAAATTTCCACGGAGGGATTCAGGGGGACTAGGTGGAAGCACAGGAAAGTTGTCCATGAACTTCCATAAATGCAAACGTAACGTAACACTGAGGGTCTTTCCCTTTTTTTTTGAAGGATGGTACTTTTGACACACCCAGGAAGCCAGTCCATAAGACCGTGCTTTTCTGCACTTTTGAATCCTGCCATTTCCAGGTAGCTGGAGTTCATAGTGAGAGTAAATGTGTGGAAGGCACGGTAGTCTCTAAATTGTGTCACTGAGTTTCTGTTTGCATTATTTTATAAATATATATATATGTGTGTATATATATATATATAATATTTTGCATTTATATATATTTTATTTTATTTTGGCCCTCAGGGCCACCTTAACCCAGAACCACGGGCTGATAACCTCTCCTCGCACACGCCCCCCCCCGTTCGTGGCTGGAAGGGGCGAGCGCGAGTCCTGCTCCCAAAAGGGGAGTACGTGATGCTGAGCACGCCCCCTGCTCGGCCCCGCTCCTGCAGCCTCGGGGCGCGTACCCAGCACCTGGGCAAGGCTGTTGGCAGGGCAGAAAACCTCCCTCACACGTTTTTCCTTGTTCTGCTGTTAGGAAAGCCGCATGGCAGCCCGAGCTGCGCCTGCAGATGCGGGATTGCCCGATGCTGTATCCCGCTGCACGCATTGTCCTCCTGCGTGCGCCGCGGCTTGTTCGGAAAACATGCCTCAATTAGCTCACAGGCCGGTGATGACAAAAAATATTTCCATTTATCTTATGCTGTCGGGATGTCTGTGGGCACACTGGGCTAACAGAGAAACCGACCGGGCTCCTGGAGCCGGGGCACAGCTGCGGTGGCCACGGCAGGGAGGCGGTGGCGGTGCCGCAGCGCTTTTCCCGGGAGGGGAAGGAGCGGCAGGGAGGCTGTCCCGGGACACCTCCCCAGCCGGGAACACCGCAGGATCCCCGGCGAGGGACGCCGGGCTGGGCCACCAGGAGGTGGCAGCCGGAGCTCAGCGATGAGGGCAGCCCCGGGCCCGGCCCGGCGCGCTCCTGTCCCGCCGTCCCGAACTCGGTGTCCCGGCGTGGGCAGAGGGGCGGGGGGCGCAGGGGCTGCCACAGTGACCCCAAAAGATTAGTTAAATTAAAAAACAAACAAACAAACAAACAAAAAAACCCAACCAACCAACCAAAAACAAACAAACAAACAAACAGACAAATCAAAACAAAAAACAACACCAAAAAACAAAAACACAAAAAAAAAAAAAAAAAAAAAAAAAAAAAAACCCACCAAAAAAAAAAAAACAAAAAAAAAAAAAAAAAAAAAAAAAAAAAAAAAAATCCCGAAAAAAAAACCCACCCAAAACAAAAGCAGAGTGACACACAATTATAAAGTAACCAGCAAGTAATGGCAGACCCGGAAAGCCCCTAAAAATCTTAACTGTTACAGGAATTTGCCATTCTCAGAGGATAAGTGTACAGCACACCTGCTGCCCTTCAGCACCCCTTCCTTTGGGAACAAATAATGACCCCTCGCCCCGAAGCAGATGAAAAGCCTTGTGGATATCCCCTTTCCTGGCCCTGCACCGGTTTGCTCAGAAATTGTTTATGAAACTGCCTCGCATATTTGAGATAAAAATCAGAGCAGTTATTTTCCGTTCACTTTCACCGAGAGGGATGGTGCAGCTCCTGCTCCAGGTGTCCTGCATGACTGAGGCACAGCACCAAGCATGGCTAGGGTTGGAAGGGACCCTGATGATCACCTGCTTCCAATCCCCTGCCATTAACAGGGCCAAACAAGTGCTTCTTTTGGACCTTTATGAACACCTGCTTCCAATCCCCCACCTGCCCCAGGATACAGATTCTGTCCCAACACACTGTTCCTTCTCCCTGCAGAGGCTTTGCTTTTGTGGCTGCTCAAGCAGGATGGTGAAACAGGAGTTAACACGAGCTGCTGGAAGCCAGCCTGTTCGAGTTTGGGAATGTGTGATCCAGTGAGCACGGCTGGTAAACCAGCTCCATAAAATGGTCACAGGGAAAAAAAACCAAAAACAAACAAAAACCCCAAACCAAACTCTATCCTGTTTTTAGAGGGATCAGCACGGTACTGGGGTTGTGGTTTGCAGCAGGAGCAAATGAAACCTCAATCTGGCAGACAAAACAAGTGGGCTGAGCCCTCCAGTGCATCTGCCGAGAGCTCCGAACAGCAGGCACAGCTTTCCCCGGCCCGTGTGTAAGCCTGAGATGTAGTCAGGGCTTACGGGGCAGACCAGGGGCACCCTGATCCCAGAGCTGAGCGGGGAGATCCTGCCCACGAGCAGGCTCGCTGGTTTGTGGGAGCAGGAGAGCAGCACCCCGGCCCCTCCGGAGATGAGGGCACAGCGGGATGCAGATTCCCGTGCTCGGCTCTCAGCTCCCTTGGGATGCTGCTCAGTGTCGCTCGGAGGGGCTCGTTCTCAAGGGGTGTTTTTGCTCAGCATGCAAATGGTTTAATTTTTAACCCAGCCACTCCCCCCAGCTTTACTGAGCAAAGCTTCACACAAAGCTTTTTTAATTTGTCAGAGCAAGCAGGGACGACGAAACTAAAAGGAACGTTGTCTCATTTCCTCTTTGACAGACAGACAGCCAGCCAGGGCTGACACACTGTGAGGGGCTGCTGTGGGTCTGTCCCACCAGCTCCCTGCCGAGCCTGCTCTGCCCTTGCCCCAGGCTGCAGCAAGGAATACTAAATATGAACATTTAAGAGCAGGAGTGCTGCTAAAACAAAGTCTGTTTGTGCTATCATGTGACCACTGCCTTTATTAAGCCTTTAACATCCCTTGATACAACCATTAAACTTCTTCCACACAGCAGTCACTGGATTTTAAATTCCAGTAGGCCAAAAGAAACCCAGGCAATAAGACATCCATTAAATCCAAAATGTAAATGAATTTATATTACTTTATTAAACAGCCATTTCTAAAGAACAGTAAAAAACACAAAAACATGCATCATTTGGTGTTTTTAAAAAACCATTGTCCCAAATAAAGACTGTTAGAAAAATTAAACAAGTTTAGCCCCAATACCCCTTCTGCTCTCCACATAAGATGTTTGGTGGTTATAAATACTGTTCCAGCTCCTTTAGCAAAGTTTAACCTTGTGTACATTAGTAATTCTATTACAGGTGGTTGGGTTTTCTATCTTATTGCTTCTGTAAACGTGATCAATTTAAAAAATGCACTGTTATCAAGTTTAAGGAACTACTGTTTTCCTGTACAGTGAGTATAAATAGGAAGATCCTGGATTTTCCTGCCATTCTAATCAGCACTCCATTTACCAAAACATTAAAGATTTCAATTAGTATAAAAATAAAACCAAAGAATAAATGTCTGAGAAGATTCAGCATTTGAGTGAGTTTTAGTTAATAGGCAAATAAAATGCTATTTATGACTTCCAAATCTGGACACCACTTCTGTACAGCTTCTGCTCTTCCAAGACCCAAGTATCACAGTGCTGCACACCAAGGCACTGCTTATCCTCCTGAAAAATTCACTTCTTATTTACTACAAATAATTTAACATGTAGCTGAACTAACAAGCAGGTGAGGGATGGATGGCTGGGCTACAGTTAAAGCTGCTCACAAGCCACATCAGTGGGCACCTGCTCCTGGAGGGGGGCACCTCAAAATGTCTGTACAAGCTGGCAGGAATCCTGTTTTACTGAGCAATGCTGCAAAGCAAAGCCACAGCCTTGTTCCTTTTCCCTACAGAAACAGAAATAACTGGCTTTGTCCCAGGAGAGAATGGTAAGGCACAACAGCAGGCTCTTTGGGAAGCCTTGGTACTAGAAAGACTGAAGTTATTTTATTGACAGGAATTACTTTTTTTTTTTAAGCAGTATCATACACATTTACCATTTTAATTTTTAAAAAATTTCTTCTTACTTTTTTTAATCTGGCCTCCAATTAAAAGTAAGACAGAAGTGCTACATCTAAAAATGGAGGGATGTTATAATCAGATTTCTTGCAAAACACAGCCTTGACACAGAGGCTATTTGCCCTGTGTGTGCTACCACCTTCCATTGATCTGCTTCAGAAATCTGTGAGCCAAAACTTCATCTTTTAAACTATGAAGAGAACTCTCAAGGCTTTATTTAGCACTTCTCAAGTATGAGACAGTACAAAACCAGTTTTGCACGACTACTTTTCCCAAATGTCTTTTCTACATGCCTATCTCCAGTTCTTTTGTTTGGATTCCTGCAAAGAGAGGGAAACAGGCACCAAATCCAAGCAGGCACCCACTGATGCCAGCCCACCTTGCCAAGGGAACGTGTCTGACCACAAAGCACTGTGCAGAGAGCAACAGAGGGACAGAGCACAAATAAAAGGAGGAAGGAAAGGTAATGCTCCACCTCAGAGTTGGACACAACCTCCAGGACTGACTTATCCTGGGCTGAAAATATACTAAACTGAGCCAGCAGAACAACTGCTTCCCTCACCTTCTGGAATGAAAGTGATGCTGCCTTATTGGTTAGCTGCTGTCAGATTGTTACAGGCTAGTACAGGAACAACTCTGTCTGTCACAAGCTACATTTCAATACAAATTTTCAGTTGCAAAGTCTTGGAAAAGTGAGGGAAAACAGCTCGTCCTGTCAGACTCCACCCACTGGAACAGCTGAGCTCTGAGCAGACCCTCCAGCAGGGTAAACAGCATTTCATGAGCAGAAAGGCCCAACCTGCTGAGCAAACTAAACTGGGTAAGCAAGAGGCTGCTCTGTGCAAAGCAGAATGAGGGAGGTGGGCTCCTGTTCCAGGCCACATGTCAGCTGCCACTGTCACTCAGACGTGGCTTTCTTCCCTTTCCAGCTCCTTTGTCTCTGCTCCAGTTCAGCCTCAGTGAAGGCAGCTGGGCCCCAGTTTGTGATTAAGTGAGGATTCTTGGAGCCTGGAAGACAGAGAGCAAGACTTGAGACAGGCAGCTCTGACAGGGGTGTCACACTCCCACAATGCAGGGTTCAGGCTGATCCTTGCTTTGTTTTAAACATAAAAGAAACAAACAATAATGATATTAAAATCATTATAGTAGGGCCAATAGAGGTAAGGACTTGGAAATTCCCATCAGCAGCTGTCACAAAGGGTGATATTTATAGGCTGCTGTGAACCAGTAAACTACAGGAAAAGGCAGACTTCAGTAAGCCACCAACTGATATAAGTACATGAGGCAGAATAAATACATATTTTTGTAGCTCTTCTGTTGATAACTCACCTGGCTCTATTAGTCGAATCAATCCCTCATGATGAGCTACTTTATCTTTCCAACTCTTGGTGTTATTAGCTGCAGTTTCTAACTTCTTCTTAACCTCCTGAAATAAGACAGAGCCTGCTTGAAAACAACAGCTTTACTCTGTTTTTATATAAAGATACAACACCTTTTAAACCAAAAGCCACAACCATGCTAATTCCCCCAGCCCTCTGTTTAATGTGGAACCATCCTAAATAATTTAGTCAACACCACCTCCCACACAAATAAAGTTATCAAACCAGAATCCCAAAATAGCAAGTTTTTACAATATTCTGTAGCTGTGTAATGAAGCTAGTCTTCAATCTTCTGCCTAGACTGGTCTTTTGGGCAATTCCAAAAAGCTAGAATGTTTAAATATTTCTAAAATAATTTTTTGTGGATTTTTTTAGTGGTTTTATATGCATTCAGTAATTCCTTTGGAGTAGTAAATGATGCTTCCCATACAAAAAGCCTGAGATGTCACCTAAAAAAGAGTCAAGTACCAGCCTGAAGCAATCCTGTGATGCTGTGAGATGTAACACCACCCTGGGAAGTTGTGAAGTGGCCACAACTACCCCAGCTGGGCCCTTGTAGTGAGTGCAACATTTGTGTTCTGTGCCAGGCAAGACAGGCTTGTCCTTCAGAGCTCACCCCATAAACACCCTCCCCTGCTAAACACAAACCCAGCCAGCCTTTCTTTCCTGACCTAAATAAAAGCAGGATCAACACTTCTCTAGCCCTGGAAAGTGTGCAGCACTTCAGCCTCTGCACTTGCTGGATTCTGGCTCTGATTTCTTCCATGAACAGTTACTGACCTTCCCCAAAAACACCCCACAGAGCAGAGAGCAGGCCTGGCTTTTGGGACACGAGGCTCTGCTGCACAGTGAGAATTTCAGCTAATTCCTCCCTATCCTTAACTTTCATCCAGTGCTTAAATACATTTTTGAGGAGTAGGTGCCTACAGTAACACATTGACTTTTCATCTGTAGAAGACAATACTGTGCCATGACATCCCCAAAACACTGCAGGAATTGCTGCCTCAGAAGCAAAATGCACCCAGCTCTGGCAGCAGTGGGACTGCACATGAAGTGAGTCTGCAGTAGAAGACAAATGTACACAGAGTATTTCAGGATGTGACTGAGCTGGCCTGCATGCAAATTGTGACAAAAATAAATAAAAGAGGTTCAGAGGTGTGTCTGAAACAGATCCTCTTCTTCAAATGTATCTGCTGGTCTAGAAACTGAGTAAGAACTAGAAAAAAAAAGCAAACCAAAAAAACTATCCAAACAAAAAACCAACCCAACTATCCTACCTCTTATTATAACTTTTGTGCCATACTGACCCTTAAAGAAGCATAATATTGAAGAACTTCAAATTCAATCTATGGATAAGGATGAGAGGTTGATGACCAGAGCAGCTCACCTCATACTGCTCAAGGGCCTCCTTCCTTTCCAATTCAAGTTGTTTCAGCTGCTCCATGGCCACTTGAAGAGCCTGTTCCTTCATCATTCTCTGGTTTTCCAGCTCTTGCTTCTCTGCTTCTGTCATCTGAATGGTCTGTTGCTGCTGCAAATGCCATTTTTCCAGTTCAGCTCTCTTTGCTGTCTCCTCTTCCAGCAATCTGCAATGGGGATTGTGTTATTAACTGCACTTTAACATAAGTCATATCCATGGAGGGAAGCCAAATTAATTATTTTTTTTTTCCTCTTTAAAAAAAAAATAGCAAAAGAAAATATTGTTTTTAAAAAGCTTGGGAAGCAGGGAAAAAGTTATTGTTTGTTGGCTTGCCTTCAGTGTCATGCCAGCAGTGCAAGCAGTCTGACTTTACAAAGAGCTATTCAGAAAATGTAGTCAATAATGCAAATACACAACATAGAGCCCCAGCAGAAACAGGCATGCATAAGTTATCTTCATTGTCTTAGGGGGACTGAGTATATGAAGAAAAAACACTCCACAAAGGCCCTGCAAGAGGGAATTTAACCCTTCATCACTACAGTTTAAACCTGTGATAAAATACAGCAGAAAGTCATTTTTACAGATACTGCTCTATAAAATAAACAGCTGAAAAGCCTGTACAGAGTGATCTGTTTTTCACATGCTGACATGAACAACACCTGATGGAAAAACAACCCCACCTGCTTTTCCAAAACTGCTGAGCTTGCCCTCTGCTAAAGGCTAACCAGACATAATTTTAAAATCATAAGCAGCAGCTTCAGCCTTCATATCTTATGGAAAAATAAAATCTGTCCTGTGTTTGGATGTGAAGGTAGTTCCCCATTCCAAGGGGCAAGCAATCATTAGTAGCAGGGCACAGGTACTCACTACTGGCAGGGGGAACTGAAACACTTTTCCACCTGGCCAAAGCCATACCTGGCCTGAAGTTTCCTCACAGTCTCTTCATCTTGACGTGCCTGTTTCTCATCCTCCAGTGCCTCCTGCAGCTGTTTGTACATTTCTTCCAGTTCGCGTACTCTTTGTAAATACTGTTCCAGTTCAGATGATTTCTGAGCAACCTGCTCTTCCATTTTCTGTCTTACCTGGCAGCATAAATTTGGGACAATGAGCTACCATTCAACTCAGGTTTCCAATTTTGAAAGGAGTTGTCAGCTTTCCCTCAGGCCATGTTTTCAGAGACAAACGTTTCCCTGCTGACTGCAGAGCAGAACTGATAAAACTGAGGCTAGATCTGCAGATGTAGAACTAAGAGCACTTAAAAAAAACCACCCCTATTTATAAAATAAATTATTACATATATATAAAATAAATTATTAAAAATAAATAATATTTAAAAAAGGAATAATAACACAGGCTACTTATATTGACCTACTTCCTGAAGCAGAGGATTTCTACAGGGGTTCAAACCTAATTTCAGTCAGCTTGATCTTGTTGCTTAGCTTGCAGATACACAACTGAAGGGAAAGGTTGTAGAGAGGCCAGACATGGAGGTCAGGCTGCTTTCAAGGCAGTGCTTTCACTCCTCCCTTGGCAGCAGAGTATCTCACACACTTATGCCTCTGGATGATGGCACAGGATGGATAAAGGGGGTTGGAATTTCCTGCCCCACTGGTCTGCAGCCTGCTCCCCTCAGCTGACCCAAATCCCAGTGACCCAGAAAGGGACTGTACTCAGGAATTCATGCTCAGCCCATAAAGCAGTGCTGTGTGCATTAATGTTCTGAGATGTCCCATCACATCACTTTTTCTACTTCTTTTCCCCAACTAACAGAACAACCTGACAAAGCCCCTGAAGACTCAAAATCAGTTCTTTGGGGAATCCTCAGTGTAGCTGAATAGTAACAGTATTGTAAAGCAACAATATTTCTCTATTTTTTATATTTGTGTGTCTGTATAATTGTAAAACGAACACACAGCATAAAAAAGCAGTAGTTCTAGGAACACATAAAATGCATTTTGATTATGCCTGATTAATTTTGCTTATTCATACAGCAAGTACTGGCCTCAGGTTCTCCATCTCCAAAAACTGCAGAGAACTTCAGTCTGCATTTATCCTTCAAACAGCCTACTTTTTTCCCAATTTTCCAATAATATTTAAACTTTGAATGCTGTACAAATTGTAGCCAAGCTGTTCCAGTATTTGAATTCACCAGTAGAAACACTTTAATCCTACATCTCAAATAAATGCAACACAGATTCCATTCTCCAGCCTCCTGCAAAATCTGTGGAATTCTTTCAGTGGCTGCCTGTGAGGGAAGGCCTTGCTGAACATGTGGTTCCCTGGGTGCAGTAGCAGCAAAACCCCTGGTGTTCTGCTCACCATTTTTTCTCTCTCCAGCTCCAAACTGAAGCGATCTTGTAACTCAACTTGAGTCTGAAGTCTTTTCTTCTCCTCCTCAGCAGCACGGGCAGCTGCTGCTTCCAGTTGCTGGAAGAGAAGGGTGGGGAGTAGGGGGAAGAAAGGAAGGAAGAAAACAATTTGTCAAAATAAAATAATTTTGAGGGAATGGAACTTTAATTTAATTTAATTTTTGGCTTAAAAAAAAAATGGAAGAAGCCTTCAGAAGCATCAAAGCACCAGTCTGGATTTTTTAATGTCTGAGATTACTCACAGCATTTAACTATAATTTACTACCTTGATTGTTTGCAACACAATTTAAAATTTACCAATGAAAAGGAATTTACCTATCTCCAAGTACCCTCTGAGTACTGCTTTGCTGAAGTGATAGAAATCACTGTATTTCCTCCTCCACCTCAACAGGATAGAAAACTATCATGAAAAACACATTTCAGGCAGGACTGCATAGGATTTCCAATAGGGAAAACATGCCAGCATGCACAGAGATCATACAGAAACAGAAATGAGAAGCACTGAATTGCCATGGGAAAGCAGAAGTGTCAGGAACTTTGACTAGAAAAAAGTGATTGTGCTATTGTGAATCATCCCTCTAACATCCCCTAAACTGCCAAGTAAGGTAAATAAAATCCTGGTTCATAATCATCACTTGAAATTAGGAGGAACATTAGTTAAGGCCCGGGAAACAGCTGCTGGTACCTTTTCTCCTTCTTGCATCTTATTTTACTTTTGTTGCATCTTGATTTCACAAATAAAGACAGTGGTCACAGCTTTTCCTTTCGTCAGGATTTCAATCCCTGCAAGGTTAGAAATCTTCAAGCACCAGCATAAACTCTACCACTAGTGAAAACAAAACCATTCTTTCACAACATTTTCCTAAGAAACTTATCTGATGCTTTCTTTTTAATATGCTGGGCTGTGGGAATTGTTTCCACAGACCTTTAGTAAGAGCAGGGAACAACATAAAGATGACAGGGAGCTGTTGGAGCAGGCCCAGAGGAGGTGACACAGGGACAGGCTGTCCAGAGAAGCTGTGGATGCCTCATCCCTGAAAGTGTTCAAGGCCAGGCTGGATGGGCCTTGGGGCAGACTGGTGTAGTGGAAGGTGTCTCTGCCCACAGCAGGGGGACTGGGACTGGATGATCTTTAAGGCCCTTTCCAAACCAAACCTTTCTGTGATTCTGTCATGCTCCTGAAGGTACCACATTTAAACCATGCTCCCTCACCAACCTAGATGAACTAATGAGAAGCCCCAATGATTCAAACTGCCAAGCTGAAACTTTCACTCCTTTACATGCTTGTAGTATCACTCTGGTCTCAAATGGATGGCAAGAAGTGAAGGAGAAGGCTCAGGTTTCTGGGTTTATGTTGCAGAACACAGCACAGAACTGCTCTCCTCTGCAAGGCTTAAATGATGCCAGTGTTTTAGAAGCAGCATTCTTCCTCTGCCAGGACATTCAAAAGCATGTAATTGTAGTCAAATCCAAGATGTCTATTTAAGTGAAATCTCCTCTAGATTTCCTTCCCTGCTCTGAAATTAAACAAACATTGCCAATACTCAGCTGAGAGGGGGAATGTGCAGAGAAACAGGCAAGAAAATGATCTTGGTCCACTCAGTATCAGCAACTTCCTGCTTCATCCACCAAAGCTGTTCCTAGCAGGTAAGGTTACTGGAAATTGTGCACTTCAGGGAAAAGCCACCAGTGTTGGAGGGGGGAGAGAACAGGAACACACAATTCTGCAGGCATTAGACAGGCAGAGTCTCCAAAGCCCATGCAAGACCCCAAACTGAAACCAAAAGGGTGCAAATGTCCTGTGCATGCTCTCACACAAGGAAAAACTTACCTTCCTGTCTGTTCAATGAGCACATCAAAATTCCAGTAAAAAATATGAATAAAATCTATTTTAGACAAAAGCATTTATTCTTTTGAAATACTCTACTGCAGGAGCTACCAGAATACAAACCAGTCCCAGAGTGCACTTTGGCAGATGCTGCATAAATGGTGGCTCACTGCCATCAGCAGCAAATCAGCCTCTGAGCCTCCCAGACCAATCCAGTTTCCTGAAGCATTTACAAAGCCTTTTCCTTGAAGAACATTTTTCTAACTAATCAAACCCTTTCAGTTCCTCCAACAATGTACCTCCCCCCAGGTTCCACCCAGGCAAAGTGCAGTAGTTCATGTCAGAGCCTGACACCTTTCTTGAGAAATCATTTTAATCCAGTCCACTTCAAAAGATGCTTGTGGCCACAACTCTCTTTAGTTTACCCACTGTGATTTTTATGAAACTTCCTGGAGCCTGTCAACATCCCATTGCTCCTTTGGGGCTGCTGTCATGTTGTCTTCCCCCAAAAATGTTTTTCCATAAAGTAAACAATGCAGAAACCCAACCTTATGATTTCTGTTAATGGGTACATTATTTACTAGTAGAAGGTAACATAGGCTATCCTTTATTGTCTATTTTGCATTCTGAATCTTAAACACATGGCAGAATACAGGTGCCAAAATTAAATTTAAAAATTGTTTTCCACTGTCAGACTCCATTTAAGGCAAACAGAATAATACCTACATCAGGATTGTCAGTGCAAGATTAATTTTTAAAAAGACAAATTTCTCCTTGCCAAAAATTGTGACAATGACAAGACTTTTAAAAATGTGAGCTTTTAAATTATTTTATTTGCTTTCTAGACTCAAAACCTTTAATCCCCTCGGAATATTTATAGCTGCAAAGATCACTGAAGTTTTTTTCTGAGGGCAAAAAATTGGAGGGTTTTATTTATGAAAAACTCAAAACAATGATGCAGACTTTTCCTAAATGGGAATGCAAAAAACATACATTAATTTAGGGAGGTAGTGGAGATATGTAAAGAAAGGAATATCTGGACTGCTCTAGCAGCAGGGACTCAGCAGCCAAAATGTAAGGCAGCAATGGGGAGGGTTTGAATTTGAATATTGGATTCTAAGCTGTTTTCAAGGCACACTCCACACTAAAAGAAGAAAAGCCACATATTTTGTTTTTAAAGATAGAATACAGAAATTACATCTGTGGGAAGAGTTCCCACAAACATACAAATAACGTAAGAAAACTTGGGTAAACTACAGAAGAAAATCTCCATGGAAAGCCCCAGATGTGTCTGACACAAAAGGAAAACAAAAAACCCAAAAGCAACTAAAAATATTTGCCCTCTCCTGTCCACAGACACCATCCACAGAGCTGGGAGGTTCTTCTTCACCAGCCTGCTCAGCACAGGGGGCTGAAACAAGCGCAGCTCCTCCGGAGGAGTCTCCTCAATGTGCCTGAACAGCAGAGAGAAGCCCAGACCCGCTGCAAGGAACCTCAGCTCAACCACAGGGGGCTGAGCTTTGGGCTGGGAGCCCGGCAGCTCCCGCTCCCACCTTGCGCACGGTCTCCAGCTCCTTCTGCTTGTTCTCGTTGGCCGCCTGCAGCTCCTTCATCTGCCGCTCCAGCTCCTCCTGCTCGGCCAGCAGCTTCTGCCGCAGCTCCTTCCGCTTCTGCCGCGCTTCCTTGTGCGGAGGAGGGCTCCCCGCCCGCAGCAGGCTCACCGTGCTCTGGATGGCTGCAGGGGACATGAGGGCAACACCGTGAGCAAGGGACAGGAGGGTAACACCACGCTGAACTTTGTGGGTAGGCTTTGTGAAGAGACTTTGTGGCGCAGCGCTGTCCTGGCTGTTGGATTGGGGATTTTGGAATGTATTTTAAAATATAGAAAGCGCTGTTGTCAGTTGTTCTAGTTCTCATCAGACTGGCTGTCAACACAAACCAGAAGTGGAAGACACTTAGCTATCAGTACTGGCTGCAAGGATAAGGTCTGGCAATTCCACTGCGTTATGTCAACGCCAATATTGATTTGTAACAGGCTATGGGCATATTAGTCACTCACACACAGCTGCAAGGAAAAACCCTGTCGCCCTGATTTTCTCAAGTTTTACCAAGCCTTCTGATGTTTGCATTCTCTGCACAAACTTTCTCACAGCACTTTATGTAAATAACTTGTTGTTTTTCATTCCTTTATGGGGGACAAGCAACCTGATGGACTGTTGGGTTGCCCAGTGACATTGAGGAGGTGGCACTGTCACCCTCCAATGACACCGGGATTTTGAAAAGATGTAAATATGGAGTCAGATGTTTTAATAAAGAGTTTTTTTGTTTGCTTTGACCAGAGCTGCTCCGTGTCGTTCTTGGGTCGCCCCAGGGTGACAAAACCCCAACACTTGAGGATTTCTTTCTACCTAGACTCAGTGACTAACCAAGGAATAAGGCATTACCTTATCTTCTCTAGAGCCTATCTTAAACCCTATATTCTTACAGATACTCCAAGGGAAAACTTTCTCCCAGTAAGACAGTAGTTCTCATTCACTCACATGCAGTGACAAAATATTTAAGACAGCAAAGCTGAGCAGATGATTTTGGTATTTTATTCACATACCACAACCATGAAAAAAAATCTCCTTTTGAGTCATTCATCATACACCTGACTCTGGTGTAATGCGGACATACTGCAGGTAAAGAGGGAAGTGCAAATGAAAGCCCACAGCTCCAAATATTTAACTGCTGCACATTCTTCAATGGCATTGGCAACAACAGCTTTGCAAGGGCTTCTACCTCACTGTGCAGATGGATGTACACATCACATATCTGGGAAGGTCTCACAGGAGGCATTCCTTTACTGTGGGAATAGAAAAGCAAGCCCTAATTCCCAGCTTTATCCTCAGCTTATCAAACCATATTACTTCAAGCACAACTGTACAACCAAAGCCAGTATTTTACAGTGCCAAAATGAGCATGATTTCCCTTTCTCCCCAAAAGCATTGATTTACAACACTGCTTCCCTTCCCCATCCCTAGAAGTACAGTCAATATAAAAAACAACAATAATAGCCATTTTATTTTGGTTATGGCTGCCTGAATTGAGGCACCTACATCACAAAAACTGATTTCCCTTATGTGGATCCTCAATTCTCCCTGAGTCTCAGACCCCTTAAAGGTCCATGTGCCCAAAACAGAGATATCAAAAAATCACAAGACCAAGAATTTCAAATTTGAGCAAAGCACTGCTGTAAGAATTTCACTAACCTTAACTTTCATGTAACTAGCATTTTTGAAACCTCACCTTGAATCCATTCCTGCTTCTTTTTTTTATCAGAGGCACTGATCTCAAAGGTTTTATCAAGACATTTTATGAGAAAAAGGCATTTCTTTCCATCTTTGTCAGGCAAGGCCTAGAATGGGTAACAATAAAGATTAGCTTTGCAAACACTGAAATCTAAGTTATAAAGTCAAGCAGCATCTATGCACTTATGTATCACAGAGATACAAATACCAGCACTAAGAGCCTTTACTACAAGGGTGTTTATGAACTGGTGCCATATGAAGTAAAAAAGCTCTGTTAAAAGACACCAGGAGTCAACCCCACACACAAAAAAGGATTAATTCTTATATTTAGAGACATACATAGTTTTTGGAGCGGTTTTACCTCTACACAACAGTTGCCATCCAGTATGATGTCTCCCTTCTTGTCCTTTAAATCTTCACTAACATAGTAGGAAATAATATTGGGTTTTAGCACAAACCATCGTTCCATCCAATTTTTCCGTTTGTGACCTTTTTTCAGCATGTAGCCCTGTTAAAAGCAACAGAGCAGCTGAAATGCCTGTCCACTGCTGAACCATCTGGTCTTTTGGTTATGTGAAGGTGTAAAGACACAGAAAAGTTACCTCATAGCCCCATATACTTTCAAAGTTAGCCAGTATTTCATCTGTACCTTCCATTTCTGTAACTGTATTCCCCAAATACTTACACACTTTTGTCTGACATTTAACTTCCAAAAAAAAGTCAAATCACAGATAAAACTGAAACACCAACATTGACAGAAGCCATAATAAGAATAAGAATAAGCCATATAGAAAGTATACTCTGTATCCAGAGTATTCCAGATTAAGAGGATGAAGAAATTGGAAAGGAGACCACGGAACATTTTTCTGTAATGGCTTTCATCTACAACTGTTTTTGATACATGCAAATGTGCTTGTATTAAATAAATAAATAAATAAATAAAAATATAAATGTGCTGTGGCATATTTCAGCTAAAGATATCTTTCTATACAAATCTGAGGGGAAACAAAACATTCAGAACAGTTGAAGAAGCTTTTTTGTTTAAAAATCAAAACAAAACCAAACAAAAACCGGAGCCACCCCTACACATACAGTTTATCTGTGCTCAGCTTTTCTAGCCACTGAAACATGTCCAGAGCCAAGGCCGTGCCTATTCCCAGGTGCCATCCCACTCCCTTGCTCCAAACCAGGAATGCACAGCTTTGTTTGCCGCCTCCACACTCGGGTCTGAGCTCTGGGTGGTTGCAAGGCCATGTGAAGGACTCCTGCAGCTTCAATCTTTCATGCTTTGCACAGCCTAAGTCAAACCCAAGGGTTTCTTTTCCCTTCCTGACTTACCCAATTTATTTTCAAAGCCAAGTCAGACTAATGCTTTCCCCTCAAATTTCTGCAACATCTTTAACTATTATTTCAGTATCAGCTGCTTCTCACCTTCCAAGAACCCACTGAGAGCTCTTGAAAAGCAGAAGCTTTTTCACACCAACCATCACACAAAGGACACATCTTTCAGGACACTGAATATTACAAATTTAACTATTGCTGCTACCCTCTGTAAGCTTTAGAGATCCAGGATGTGTTCAATAAAAAGGGTAGCACGACACTTGGTTATGAGACCATGTATCACTAATTAATACCTTGAAGCGATTATGTGATTACTGCAATAAACAGGACAACTCTGTGAATCAACAAGGTATCAGGATACTGATACTGATATCAGGATACTGAAATTACACAGAACTCTGCCCTCCACCAGGCCAATAACTGTCCAAACTGCCCAGGAGGCACAGGGCCAAATCTTGACACAAACTATTTTTAAGTGTCAAGGAACCATTCAAAGGCACTCAGACATCCTTGAGAAAGAAGCCCAGGCACCAAGAGAGGAAAGAAAGGAGACACAAAACAAAAAAAAAGGTGTGGGGGAAGACACACAATGCAGCATCAAAACTGAAAAGAAATCCAATTTGCTCACAAGTTTCAAGTAGGACTGAACTGACACTGGTTAATTTATTTTCATGGTATCAAACAGCAGAATGACTTCATTTTGCCCTCAACTGACTTCATATGCATGTGTCCCATGTCCTCACCTCCAACAGGCAACCAGCAGTTAACAAAAATAGACTTTTGCATTGTTCTGTGGGTATTCTGAAAGAATTTCCTGTGCCAAGACCTTCTGATGGTTTCTTCAGAACAGCCTAGGAAATCCTGCCAAGAAAGCCTTTGTTTCTCTCCTCACCAAGAAATCAAAGATGAAAAAATTCTCTTGTCAGGTAAAAGTCAATTTTAAAGAGCTCTCTAAGTAAACTCTGCTGTGAACCCTCAGATCCCTGTGGTACTTCCAATTCCCATGAAAGAAATGCAGTTTTAAAGGCATTCCTAAACTGATAATCCAGTCACTGGAAATCTGAAGAAAGAAGCTTGCTAAGAATACAAAGGCCAGCATGACTTCTGGAGTCTGAGTGCAGGTAAATAAGTTGTCAGTCATGCAGCCTGCTGAGCAGAACAAGAAGGGACAGTCCTCTAGAGCTCTTCCACACCTTTCTGCCCTGCTGAAGTGGGGCACTTGAGAAGCCAAAAGACCCTGGTCCAGACCCCCTTGTTTGAATACAGAGGTGGTCCCCAGCACAGCTGCATTTCCTACAGCATAACTGAAACTACAGAGAAGCAGTTGCAAAGACTGAAGAGCTGTCACCAGAACTGAGAGCATGATGCAGCTATTCTGTGAACAAACAAGCAGCTGGTACTAGTGTAAAAAAGGTCATATTTCAAGCCAGAGCCCACTTCTTTCACTTTCTAAAAGCAAGCTCTCCCAGGAAGCAACTCATTCATAATACTTCTACAATTACAACAAACTGAACAGCAGCACAATTTATTTTATAAAAATAAGCTCATTAAAGAACCCATATATATAATTTACCTAATTTCCTCCTGCTCATCATTCAATAGGGTAAAGAAATTTCAGCACAAATCGAACATCTTCTAACTAAAGCAATAAAATATTCCACTTTAAAACATTAGTTCTCTATGGTTCTTACCTGCTTGAGTACATCTAGTATGAGCTCATTAAAGACTTCATTGATTGCCATGGACACTGTCTGCCTGTCCATTCCTTTACTGAACTGCCCACTTCCAATGAGGTCAATGAGCTCCCACGCAGAGAGACCCTCTTGGCTGGTGTTGAGAGCAACCTTGTAATGGTCAAACTGCTCCTGCTGCCAGCCTGCTCCCATTGCTTCGGTGATTTTTTTAAGTAAATATTCAATCTGTGCAGAAACACAAAGAGAAATCCATCATTTGCAGCAGGCATGGAAATGAAGTGTTTCAGAGCTGTAAAGGAAGCTTCTCCAGAGACTCCTGTTACAGAGAGTTTCCTGTGCTCACATGTGGGCCCTTAAACATAGGTGGTTTAATTAAAAAAGGTTTTAAGCTCCTGTCTCAGCTGAACTCTTCACTGTCCCTCAGTTACTCTCTTCATAGTACAACAAAGAACTGAACCTGACAGCCTCATTTAATATTTCAGATTCCTACATAACACATGGGACCTTCCCTGCAATGGCTTCCAAACTGTGATGACTGAAGTGTGAGAAAGCAAGAAGTTTTAGAAAGTAATTTGTAAGTAAAAAGCAAACAAATAACAAAAAAGAAAAAACAAAAAACAAACAAAAAACAAACAAACAAAAACCCTACAAAAAACCAAACCAAAACACAAAAAAAAAAAAAAAACACCACCACCAACAAAACAACAGCAACACCCAAAAAAACCCCACAACAACGAAAGAATAAATAAAGAAAAGAAAGAAAATAAGGCTGTTTGGACTAGAAGTGAAATGAAAAATGACCAAGGTATGATCTACACCTGACCCCTCTTCTCTAGCTCTCAAGCACTCCATTCCTGAACACAATCCTGACAGTTGTATCAAGAGAAAGAAAGGAACAAATTTTTGACATCTGCTTTTGTTTCCCAAATAAATTCTCCCTGTCTTTTAATTTTTCATCACTCTGTAAGCACTACCATAGCAGAATAAGAACACCAGTAACACTAGTCAAAACAAACACAAGAATGAAAAAGAAGCAGAGAAGGCTGGGGTTCTTTAGTCTGTTTTTTTATATTGGTTTTAAACTCATCAATGTTCATTTGCAATATTTAAAAGTAAATCCATCTACAGCTTTGAGCACATGCAAAATGCTTTTAATGACTCTCTAAACAAAACAATTGGTGAGGGCCTTCCTGCTGCAGCTCAGAGTCACCTTTTAGCTGCTCTAATAGGATTCTGAGTGTCTATGCAAGAGATTTGGGAGTACAAAGAAATAAAGAAGTGTTTTTGTCCCCCACACCTTTCACCTCAAGGACTCCCAGGCCTCAAACAAGCTGCTGTTTCTCTCTGCTACAACAGGCACAGCCAAATCCCTTCCATTCCCCCCTGTGTAAGGTCAGGTAACCCAAGTGTGCAGTAGAACAGTAAATCCCAAATTCACCCTTGCAGAGGGATGTGCTTTTCCCACTATTTCAGCTCAGTGACTCTTGGTGTAACAGCTCCATGGCTATGTGGGTGATGCTGCAGCAAAAGGGAGAAGCTGCAAAGCTGCTGCAGTGCCAGGAGGAAAGCTCCTGCTCCACTGATGAACTGCAAATGCACACACCTCCAAGTTGTGGCTGTCACATCCTCCTCAAGTCTCTCTTAGGAGAAGACAGCCCAGCCAGGCACAGAATATGCCTCCAGAAATTGTAGAGAGCATTGTTTTCCATGTCAGCTTCACTGAGTAAGACACTTCAGTAAGTTTTAGCTCCTCATGCAGTTCTTACTAGCAAAGATATGGACTAACAGAGGCCTCTGCAGAAGTGGCATTCAAATGCACAGTCTTTAAAATAAGCTTTGCTGATTTTCACTCTCCAAAACCCGTAAGTTAAAAAGACAATTCAAGGCTTTCAAGCATTGAGTACCATAAATCCTCAGTATTCAGTTAAGGGCAGGAAACAGCTTACTTCCTACTCCAGGCAAGTTTTATAGAAAAAAAAAACAAAAAAACAAACAACTCAAAAAAAGCCTTCCCAGAGTGCAAGAACAGGAGCACTGAAAAGCTGTTTCAAAGCAAACCTCCTAAAACCTTGATTTTTTTACCTGTGTTCAAAACACATTCTGCCACTCTGTTCATTCCCTTTGAGCAGCACCAGCTCTGAACTATGATCCTAGATGTTAACTGAAGGAAAGCTAAAATAACTCAGACTTAATTAGGTAGATAATATATCTGCCAAAATGCTACACAGTAATGATAATAATAATAAAAAAATTAAAATATGAACCCTGACTTTAAAACGCATTGTTCCAGAATTTCACAACCTCTTACACTGCTTGAGGCATGACAACTTAAGGCATCAAATTCCTTTGGTTAATTATCTAAAAGTACCAGGTCTCACTTCCAGACAGTGGAAAACACACATACAAAGAGCATACCTGAATGAATTTTTTCCCATTTTTGCTCAAGCCTTATAAATAAAAATGTGGATCAAACTAATGGTCTGGAAATGATGCAATGCAAAACTCTTGGCTAGTACATGTTATCATATTATACACTAAAAATAAGTCAACACATTGTTTCCTTTAGTGTTATTTGTACACATTTTATCTTATTTTGGTTCATAGATTAGATTTAACCATTTAAGTCTATTAACTCCCATCTACAAGTCACTTACATGACTACAAATATCCTACAACCTCCCTAAAGTACATAAAATACTCATTATTTTAAACTGTGTTAACTCTTCTTAACTGAAAAAATGACCTGAGCATGTTACAATTCAATTTCTAAATTAAAAACAACAAAAAAAAAAAAATGAAGGGTTTATCTTGAATTCAGTCACGTACGTGGCTAACCAAAGTTGCCAGAAAAAGTTTATCTGATATATCTGCTCAGCAGCAGCAGTGACTTTTGCACAGCATGAATATGGAAGTATGAGGCAAATACAAAGAAATAAGTTGCACCAGTGTGAAAGCAAATAGCAACCACTCAGTAGGTGCTCAAATGAGGAACCTCTGAGAGCAAATGGCATTTCCCCTCCTCCACAGAGACGTATCAACCCAGTAAATAACTGACAAATTAAGTCTCCTGTCTCAAATATAACCTACTCTTGTGGCTAAAAGGGAATGCTGAAAAGCAAAAGTGAAGTGCTATTCTGACAGGACCTTGCTCTCAGGTCAGAAGTATGCAAAATACAGATGCAAAAAACCAGGGAGTTGTTAACACTACATACACCAGCAGGGACTCAGTGGCTCCACACTACCAAAACCAGATTCCATCTCAAATCAACAAACTTAGCCAGAATTTTGCCAAGAGAAATCAAAAATAATACCAAAGAACAGAGCTCTAACATGAGTCTGTTTGGGAGCTTCTTTCAGAGGGCACTTTCTTCTCCCCATCTTTCAGTGTCTATTTGTTTTCCTCCTCCAGGTATTCCTGCTTCCATGTGGAATGAAGCATCATAAATTTTTCACACATAATTCTGCTATACAAGTGGGTCTCTTAGAATGAGAAAAATAGTGCCAAGGAGGCCTTCATACCCAGCAGAGCACAGCAGACAAGGCTATTCTGGTTCACACTATTCAAATAAGGTCTGTGATATTAACAGAGCAGATGTCAAAAGTCTACTCACACTGTACAAAATTCTGTGGAGTATATGTTACTGGGCCACAGCCATGAAAGCAGCCATATCCCCTCTCACAGTCATCATCAACTCCTCTTCTTCATCCTATCAGAACATCACTTACATTGAAGTCTAATACTTGTTTCTTCCTTTCCACCAGCAAAACCGTGTTCATTATCCAGTGTAAGCCACTACCTTGTTTTTTTTTTTCAAAATTAAATCAGTGTTAAGTGAAGTATAGTAAAGGCCAACTCAAGAAACAACCAGCTATGTGAGCTGAAAACTATTTCATGCAGCAATCAATAAAGAAGGCAGTGAAATGGGAAGAACTGATGCATGTCTTCCTAACCAAGTGACTAAAAATCTTCCTAACCACTGTCATCAACTTTTAGAGATCATGGGCCAATTAAAACCCCACACAAACAGCTTTCATTCTCTTTTTATGTCATTTTTGAAAGGCCAAGGGTCAATTCCCAGTATTTCATTCACTGTTTCAGTTTCTGGTACTAGAATGCTGAACAAGGAAGTGAACATGGTCATAAAAAACACACTCCAGAAGAATCACCACTGGATCACATTCTCACCTCCTCAGGCTAAGAAAACATCACCTCATTTTGACATGCACAAAAAGCCACACAAAGCTTAGTCCTCTTAGGAGGATTAGAAATGCTGTCTGTTAATAAATTTGAAGACTAGAGGACAAGTGAAAAATGACTGTACAAATCTTTCCTCATGAAGCCAAAAGCAGCAAATATGTTTGGCTTATTTGAAACAAGCTGAGAACATGGGATTACAACACTGAGAAGGCAGCTTGCAGTGTGTGTATCTCTGAGTTTCACCATGAAGAATGGCCCAGAAACACAACTAACCACACACCACAGCTCTCAGGCGATTAAGCATTCCCAAGGCTGCAGTCACATGTCCAAAAATAAGAAAGGGGAAGTGCCTGAAAACCTTTTTATAAAACAGAAAACGTCTGGTTAAAAAATACCAAGACACACTAATGAGTCTGTAACAACTAAGAGGTGACTTGTAATGAAAGCTCATGACAAAATAGAAATATTTCTCCTCTTATGGCTTCAGTTCTCTCCACCTTTTTTCCTTCATTTTATCCTTCTCATGGAAGAGGTAATGCCTGCAACAGCTGAAAGAAAGATACACTTGGATGCTTCATCTCAGATGATCTAATGGAAAATCTGGCTGTGGGGAGGGGAAGGAGCTCCCAGCCAGTCCCTGCTTTCTGCCTTGACACATGAGCACCTTAACAAATCAGACATTCATGGATCTCTGCTCCTTCCCAGCTCCTCCAGGTGCTCTCAGCTGCCCACCAGTAGGCAGCAGAAGGAATACTGGAGTGCAAGGCCATTCCCAGCTGTGCCCAGTGCTCCCTGTAACCCCCTGTCTCTGTGTCTGTGTCTCCTGTCTCTGTGTCACCTGACATCTTCCCTTAACAGAGAGGGATCTTCTCAAGCTTGAAGTCACATTCCAAAACTGCACACCCCAACCCAATCCCTTCCCCACACTGGATTTTACAAACCTTATCTCCCTCAAGTGCAGGGCTGACATCCCTGCTGCCAGGGCAGGTGGGGAGCACAGGCCAGTCATTGCCTCTGGCTTTCAGCCTGTCCTCTGCTGAACAAGCAACTTCTGGCCCTTGAGTCACCTCTCCACTGCCTTCAGATTCTCTCCTGGTAACTCCTTTCCTCACTTTGCTCTTTCTAAAGCTCTTCTCAGCCTGCATCTCTGAATCCTTTCCAAAGATCTTTTCTCTTCTTTGGATGGGCTGCAGCCATTCCCTATTTGCTGCCCATTCAACCCTTGGGCTGGGAATCAAGACTTACACTTTGTAGCTGGGGGCAGCAGCCCTACCACATTCAGATGTCCAAAAGGAAAGGTCCAGCACAGCAGCACCAGTGCAGAAGTACATGACATGGGCAAGATGGAAAGACAGCAGCCTCAATATTTAATCAGCACAGTGCAAATAAGGTGAAACTGCACTCAAGCAGGAGGCTTTTCCAGATATGAGACATGAAATCAATGAAATGACTGCAGAAACCACTTATCTCATTTTTAAAATTGCAAAAAGAAAAAAAAAAAGGAAATTCAGACTCCCAAGCATGTCTCAAAGAGCAGCTGCTCCAAAAAGGGAGAAAAAGCATCCTTACAGCCACATGAAGTTGTGTTAATACATTCACTGGAGAACAAAGACCAAAGAAGTCTTGTAATTTTCAAGAAAGGATACAACAATATTCAAGGGATCACCCTTCCAACCTGAAAGTACGTGGCAAGTTTCTCAGTTACTTATAAAGTGGAAAATAAACAAAACAAAAAAACCAACCAAACAACACAAAACCAAAAAAAAGCCCCACACCAAAAAAAAAAAAAAAAACCAAACAACCAAACAAAATAAAAAAAAAAAAAAGCCCCACACCAAAACAAAAAAAAACCCACACCACACACCCACCAAAAGCAGCCCACCAAAAAACCAACAAAACAAAACAAAAAAACACAAACAAAAAAACCACAACAACAACAATAAAAAAGAAAACAAAACCAAACCAAAAGTCAACAAGTGGAAAGGAGGGAAGAGGGGAAGCAACTGGATCTCTGAGCCAGAAACTGCAGTAGATGATGTGTTGCAATATTCTCAGCCAACGATAAGAGCAGCAGGGGCAGGGCAGGAGAGCCTGCTCCCTGGGTGGGAAGCTGTAGTCACACATGAGAGGTTTACACTGCTCTCAGCAAAACATCAACAGCACAAACAGCAGGGCTTCCATCCCCCCTTCTCCTCTCCTTCAGTTCATAGAAATCCCCTCACTGTACACATGACCTGCCAGGCATTTTGTTAAAAAGGCAGATACGAAACATCTGAGAAAAAGCAAAACTGGCTGAAACTGAGACTTTGCATTTTTACTTTGGGAATTTTGTGCAAAGAGTAGATGAGTAAATGTGAAATTTTCCAGAATTAGAGAGAACCTGATGCAGGACCAGTGCAAACCAGAAAGGAGTGTGTTCAATAGACAGCATTCCTCCAGTGGCTGATTACATTACCTGTGTGGTCTGAGTGAAGGTGGAGTGAATACAGGCATTGTATATGATAAGAACAGAGCAGCCTTTCTTTGTCAGTCAGGCTCTGTAAGCCTTCTTTAAACAAATTGCACAATTTAAATCTTGCTGTAATCAAGGAAATGCAGACACAGACCCACAATCAGAATTTTTAAAATAATCCAATTAGTAGAGCAATACAGCTTAACCTGGACATTAAGGATGGGAAGGAAAGCCAATAAAAGCACACACAAAATATGGAAATCAGGAACACTTCAGCTCAGTGCTGACTCTGCAGCACATCTGCCAACACACAGACATGCTGCCATTACCTGGCTGCAGCCACAGAAGGCAGCACCAATCTGGGGCTTCCTTGGTGGAGGAGGAGTGGGAAGCAACGCCCCAGAGCTGGCAGGGCTAAAGCTTTTAACCATGCCAGCCATTTAGCAGATGTGAAATGTCTGCCCACAGGTAAGCCAGGCTGCACAGCAGGGAACACACTGACAAACCAGAGATGTGGATTTGAGTCCCAGTTTTGGCATTTATTAGTAGCTCTGACCTACTGAGCCAAATACAGCACCACTAAGAAAGGAGCTGATTTAGCTTTTATAACCATGATCCCTGTTTCCCAGAACCAACAGAAACAAATGGGAAAGCAAGCAAGAAGACTGTGTCATTTCTCATGGGAATACAGCATGCCAGGTAGGGCCCTGGCATGGGCCAGTCTGGCAAAACCAGAAATGCACAGAGTGAAAGTCTCCTGCTAAAGAAGTGAGTGAGAAAGCAAAACCGAACAGTTTATTTTGATAAGAGAGCTATCTGTACTTGAGGGTTTGGCACAACACCTTGTAGTCCAACAGTTATACTGTTAGTGGCATGTTAATGAGATTGTTTTGATCCCTGGCTGTTCAACAATTTGTAAATATTTATTATTCCATCCTCCAGTGCTAAACTGCAAAGCACTAAGTATTTGTGGACACAGTTTTGCAAGGGATTATTTATGCCAACACTTCTGATCTTTCTGCTTCTTTCCCCACCCATTCCAAAGGGGAGAATAGCAGAGATACCAAAATCTTGCTTTAGGGTAAAAATACCTATTTAAGTGCTACCAATACTTGTTCATTAACTGAAAGTATAAAGAGATCTCTCTGATATTATTCCTTCAGACATTTCAAGCTAGAGCATTCAGGGGCTGGCTGGTTTTGATCAGAAACAGACACCAGCAGAAAATTTTGTATTGTCCTTTCCATCAGGAAGCTGACATAAGACTGAAAATTCATCCTGCAAGTCACAATAACTCAAAACAGACAGGGCATTTTTTTCCAGAATCACATGGATGTATTGACCTTGCAAAACTGTAACCACCTATAAGCAAGTGCAGTGATTAAAGATCACATCCATGCACGTCCTGTTCATCCTGTTTAGTGCAGGCTGTTTAAATGACAGACACACAGAGCTATCAATATCTCAATTGTCCTGTGGAAATCCCCATATGTGCACCCTGGAAGACACAGAAATGCATACAAGGCCTTACAATACTAAAAGAGGGGAATAAAAATTTTAAATTAAACAAAATTTCCTCTTAAATCTCTAGAGAATACCACACTTAACATAGTTCAATTGGGACATTAGGCAAACTGGTGCTAAAGAGCTTAAGTTTTTGTTTCTTACCTCCTCAGGTACAATGATTAAAGGGTATTTGTCCTCTGACAAGAAGTTAAAAATAACCCACACTTTAAATGCATCTTCATCGCTAATCAGCAAAGGACTTTTAGAGAGGTTCTTTTTAGCACAGAGAGTCCAGCACATCCTGTTGAATTCAACTTTGTCAAAGTTCCCTTGAACCTAAAGAGAAGAAATTGAAGAACAACAAAAAAATTGATATACACAAATGACACAGAATAGCAGACAGGCAATGTTTGTCAAGTTTCATCATACAAAAAGCAGCAAGAAAATTGTAGTTTGCATGAAACATCAAAAAAAGAGCACTGTACCAACCCAGTCTGACTTCCTGCAGAGGGTAAAAGCAGGAATTCCTCCTAGCAAAACTGACATCCAACCTCCAATTTCTGGTGGAGTTAATAACACCCTGACTCTGTGGAAAGGAGGCTACAGTGCACTCTGTGTTTCCTCCAGCACATCAGCTTCCAAACCATCTCCACAACTTAGTTCCAGCTGCCCTCCTATTGTACTGACTTACTGAGATTTTATATAGCAAATTTGGAAACCAGTACAGCCAAATCCACAAGTGGATATGCTAAAAGTGATATTGGAGCAACAACTGGGAAGGACCTTTAATATGTTTTTTTACTTCACATTACTCAAACTAACTCTTGCAGAGTATTCATAAACACGGAATAATTTTTTTCCTCAAATGTTAATCCACTTAAAATCTTGGCTTTTTCTCAGGCTTGCAAGCCTTCACCTCATTGATACAAAAATTCCTCTTGTTTTTATTATCCTTTATCATACCTAGCAGCTGCATCTACAGATCTGTGAATTATTTATACAGGCAAGAGCTCTAATTTATTGTTTTGTTTTTAAACCCTCGTTTAAGTTGCACATTAAACATACTGATTATCTCCCCATAACTTAGCAAGGCCATTTCTTTACCAATGTGTTACTGATTAAGGCATGTTTGGCACTGTAATGGAAGCCCCTTTGAGATTTTGGAAAACATGTCAAAGAAACAGGTTCTTGTACCTCTTGTGGTAGTGAGACCAGTAATGGTCAGTGATTTTTTTCATGATAAGCCAAACCACGGATCTCAGATGCTTGAAGAACACCAGTGCAAACTGTCTGATTTCCTACCCAGTCTGGTAAGCAGTCAAATTGAGTGGCCACAGCCCACTGGCTCAGTCAATGACAGACATGGGAAGCTGATGAACTGATGTGGGTGGAGGGCAAAAAGAGGGGAGAAAAGATTAAAAAAAAGAAAGACAGAAGTAAACAAGAAACCAACCTGATGACAAGAAAAGTCTCCAGGCATAAGAATGAGACTATGAACAAAACCCATAGATTTTGCATGCTTGCAGAGGCCACCAACCTGAGTGGAGATGCAAGAGGCTACAGCTGTCCTCTGAATTAGGTGTCAGCTGTAGGAGCCAGAGGTGCTACAGCCACAAGCTCAGCATTTGTCTTGTTTGCACAAGAAACACAGATCTTAAATGAAACACCAGCTAATGGAACAAGCACCCTCTGGATGAAGGGCTAGAAGTCAGGATTCCTTCTCCTTCCTTCTATTCACCAGCACTTCACTTCTTGGCTACTCTTGCCTGTGCTTTTTCTGTGTCCTCTCCACCCTGCCCAATGAACCAGGACTTCTTTTCTAGAAGTGCTTTTCCTATCCTGACAGTGAGCACTTCCACCTTGGAGATGTCCTGGTGGTGCACAGGTTCTGCTACCACAGCAAAGTAGGACCTCAGACACTCCTGTCAAAGCCCAGGTCACCCGCAGCACATCCTTGACACCAGGATGTGCACCAGTTGAGCAGGAGGTTTCAGAACCATCTTACCACAGGGGAAGAGGTACCACAGTGCCAGCAATCCCACTTTAGACATGTAAGCCCTTTTTTCAGAATCCAGACTGGATTCTGAAATGGACTTTGTAGGGCCCACGTGTCATCCAGAACAGAGACACTGTTTAGGAATTATTCAGGACAATAATTACATCAGCACACAAGCCCTGGCTCTCCAAAATAACAGTTAAAAATATAACAAGCATTGGTAGTGTAACTTGCATTCATGAAGTTGCCTGGAAGATGAGATAACCTAAGGTTTGAACAATGTCCTTCTTTGTATCCCCCCACCAGGACTCTTCCCTGCTCTAAAAAAGGCCTGCTGTAAAATACCACCACTGCCATCACATTTCCAATTGGTATTTAAAGACAGACATTGTAAATAACAGAACATGCTGAAATATGGTTAAGGAACCAAGTAAAACAAATTATGAAGACACTGTATTGGCAAATCACAGCTCCCTCTTGAAAGAGACATTTACAGAACAAGACAGGTTTTGTTTCAGATGCAAGAAAATTCTAGATACATCTATCTGCTGAGTAACAAGATGCATAACACTGAAAATCATCAACCAGTCAATACTAATAACTCAAATAATTTATTGAAATTACCTATGTGGATAAAGGAAATTAGTTGCAGTGAATGTACCTCATTTAACTACCTTGTTTTTCTTCACAATTGTCCCTTTCTTGATGATTCCTTGGTTCTATATATGGAAGTTTTATTGCAGGGTAAGTCAGCACCAAAAAAATATTAAAAGTTACACTGGATTCTGAAATGGACTTTGTAGGTTGAACAAGGTTGAAGAAATGAACACATTTCCAAAGGTTACAAAGTCCTCTCAATAAAATTCTAAGTCACAGTTATATAACTATTTTAAAAGAAATTTAAGGAATCATTCATAAAATACTTATGAATGTCTTAAAGCAAAATATCTTAAGATCAAATAACGTTTTTTGAGCCAGTGGCTCTTGCTCAAATCAATTAATTTGCCATAAGATGCATGACTGGAAACTGATAGAACTTCCTGTGTATCTGGTGTATAAAGCATCACTCCTTCTTTAGTATCTTTGCTTACCAGAATATACTAACAGCAGTTTTTCTACCATCATCCCATCTAAAATAACAGATTACGCCTTGGAAAAATAAAGGAGTTTCTTGTTTGCTTTTTTTTTGTTTGTTTGTTTGTTTTAAACAAAGGAGACATGCAATGAATCAGTGACTTCATCCCACTGCATGTTGCCTTTTGGTGCTGATGTAAACTCATCTCTAAAAGAAGAGAAGTCACTGACAAGATTTTTCCTGTCCAAAATGACAGCCTTCTGTCCAAACAACTTCACTAATTTTCTTAGTTACAAGCATTTAGTCAAGATAAAATAACAGGAAGTTATAGATAATTTAATCCTGTTCCTTAACACTTTCATCTTTTAACATTAACTGATGATATGGGTATATCAGGCAATCACTGGAAGCCAGATCAGTATATTAATAAAACAAAAAGTATACAGAGTCATGCTCTTCCTTTTCATTCCTACTTACTTACATAGCCAGGCCTGTAATTTTAAGATAAAAGTGTTACTTAAATGCCATTTTGCTCTGCATTTCCATAACTATTCTCCCTAGAAACACCCTTTAACAATAAAGCATTTTTATATTTGAAAAAGCCATACATACCTCTGTTACTTAAATGCCATTTTGCTCTGCATTTCCATAACTATTCTCCCTAGAAACACCCTTTAACAATAAAGCATTTTTATATTTGAAAAAGCCATACATACCTCTTTTGGGTGTTCTTTACTTAATGGCTTGCTACTGTCTACAAGGAGTATTAATCCACTGTGGTTCAGCCTCTCCCACTGTAATTCTTTGGTCAAAATAAGGCCTTTTCTTTTTTTCACAGAATTAGGGAAAAAAGACTGCTTGGTCTCCACAGGATCTCAGAGAGCCAAGATGAAGCAGAAAGGCTATCACAACTTTTTAGGGACAAAGCAGGATTCTTCAGCATCAAACAACCAAGACAATAATGAGGTACCTTGATGTGTATTGAAGGCAAACAACTCCCACACATCAAACAGGACACTCCTGGTATGTCTCTCACACTCTCTGGGTAGGAGAGAAACACAGACTAGAGAGGCAGAGAGGCTGATAAGTCTTTGCTAGATATAAGCTGCCAGACTGCATTATATATATAAATCACATTTTGCACCACTTTTAACTGACGGAGCAGAAATCAGCAAATGGGGCTGAGGAGTTTGCATCATCTGCAGCTGCTGCATTGGACTTCTCAGCAGTGTGTCAGTTCAGGACTTCTTCACATAACAAAAGAGAACAAGCAGCTCTGATCTCTGCAGCCACAACATCAAAGATTGAGGGTTTCTGGGGCTAGCCCTCAAGTGTACAAAAAATCAGTGGAGTTGAAGCTGATGTTTCCACCATCACTTGAGCTGCTTTCACTGTCCAGCCCAGTACATGAACAGAAGACAGAAAAAAAGCAGGAGGATCATTGTTTGGGGCTTCCTAACTTTCCAACCCAGTGACCACCTATTTTAGAACATGATGGAGAGGAGAGGATCCTGCTGGCTTTCAAACAGAGTTTCTCCTGAAACAAGGCACAACAGAAGACTGAAGAATGCTCAGACATGAAAGGAAAGAACCTGCAAGACAGAACTCCACAACACGCCCTAATGTCACCCATTGTAACTCTCTGAAGGGACCTACTTATTAAAGTACTTTGTGACAAACAGTGAAGATATTTTTACCCTTTCTGTTTGCAAAGGAGTCAGTGACAATATTCTGTTATAGCTGCAGTATAAAGTGGGAGAACCTGTAGCTCCCAGACACTTTCAGGTAAATTCAGGCTGAGGTGCTTTATTGTCACAGCATATGTCAGAGTTGAGACAGCCACGATGCACAGGGCATCACCATACAATTTCAGAAGGCTTCAGGTGTCTGCCCACACAGAGTAACATCATGTCACTTCATAAGGCTGCAAGCATCTGCCCTTCTTGTCCTTCAGCCCAACCTTTTACACCCCTCACGTTGATGCCTTGCCCCTGTGTGCCCTCTGTTCCCTTTGGTGGTTGGTCAGAGCACCTGGGCACTCCATGGCTCCTTGCCTTCAACACTGCTCACCTGTTTCTCACAGCTGCACCCACTGGGGATGAGGCTGGGCCACAGCCCCACTCCCAGTTACCACAAACTGTGCACCCACACTTTATTAATATCAGCACAGTTCTGCGTGAACACGGCTTAGGCAAGGGCCAGATGTAACAGGAAATAGAAACCAAGGAGAGAAGAAGTAGAGAACAGTGCACCCTTCCATTTTTAGGCACAGGCTCTCCAGAGTAGCCGACCCGTGAGCACCCCACAGACACACTCCCAGCCAGTGTCTTCACACCAGCAGCAGCCTCCTGCATGCACCAGTTACCACAAAGGCACTCTAACAACAAAAGCTGATACAGCAAAGCACAGAACAGGAGAATTCAAAGCTTACCTTTTCCAAGATGAATTTGTTTAGATAAGGCATGTAACCCTGATTGGAAACTGGTCCTTCGTCATCGTCCCTGAAGTGCTCTTCCAGTGCCACTGGATCATGGGGAACGTTTAACACTGTGCACAAGTTGTGAGAAAGGACCTAAGGACAGAAGAGAAACCAGTGACACTGCTATCAACCTTAATCATGGTGTGTTCCCTCCTCAGCAGACCTGTGGCTCCAAAACCAAGTGCAAAGTGACACTTTGATGTCATCACAAGTTCTGCCCCACAAATGTTTGTGAAACGTAACTAAAAAAAAAAATCCTCATTTGATGGTTTCAGAGAGTTGATTGTTATAGAAGCAATGTGAGCACAGAGAGGTCCAGCCCTAGAGAGCTACAAATGCAACTACACAAGCTCCCCTTTGTACATATATCCCTATAGAGCTGAAAACCAGCAGAGACATGCAGGAACACCAGAATAATATTTGCAGAGTGAAGTCAGATAGCTATCAAAACAACCACAAACACCTAGCCTTTGAAATGATAAATATTTATATCTAGTGAAAATGAATAACAAAGAAAACAACTCAATATGTAGCTTTAGTTTACAAAGAAAAGACTATTCAGATTAAAGCATTAACTATGGATTTCTTGCATCTGCTTGCTTTTGGGCTGGTTCTCAACATTGACCCCATGTTTCAGTTGGCAAAGGAAAGTAATGTTACAGAAAGAGGAAGGGTTTAGGTGTGCTTCTCAAATTTTTATTTTAAAAAGCTATTTGCATGAAGTATGTCACGAACTTGACACCCACTAACACTCATGTCTTTTCTTGAGAAATGACCTTCAAGAAGACTTGACTAATTTTAAGGAAGTACTGAATTACTAAAAACTAACTGGCAGCCAGAACATCTCAACTTCTTCAGCCCAAGCTGAGCTTTGCAAGTGCAGACCAACACCTCAGTACCAACAGGAAGGCAGAGCCTGGGCAGTAGTGACTCCTGTGCCACCAGCACTTCCCAAAAAACACCAAAGCACCGTCCCTCCCTCTGGCTGTTCACACTGTCTGGGGTCAGGTCAGACCTGTAACAGCCTGCCCACATCACCCCTTGGCATGATGCAGAGCTCATCATGATGCAGATGCATGTACCACCAACATGAGCTGGGTTAAGGATTTAATATTACATGCCCTGCCATGCCTGTGTGGGAAAAATGGTAACAAAGGCAAAAAATACAGCTAAAAAAAATTACACAGAGGTGAAACAGATCACATCTTTTGAAAAGGTATGCTGCCAGTGCTATTATTTTTTTTTAAATCAACAACTACATGGAACGAAGTGAATTTTGTGGGTTTTATACAGAATTTAAAAAAACTGACCAAAATGATGCAAAGAGAAAACAGTGAACAAACAAACAAAAGAAAAAGTGCAGAAAACTTATAAGCATGTCTGTTTAGGTGAGTAGACTTAAGGTGGTCAAAGATGAAGTAGCTGTAAAAGAAGAAGTGAAAGTCTGAAGTTGTCAAAGCCTAGGAAATCAAACCAAAGCTACACACTTAAAATGTCTGGGCTTTCCCCCACCCACCTATCCCCAAGAAAAGAGAAAATGTACATTTACTATTCTGATGCATGATAAGGAGACAGCAGAATCTAAGTGTTGGTTAGCAGAAAATATTACAAAGATAGCCCGAGATGTATATTCAGTTCAGAGGAGAATTGCTCTCTACACACCTCCAAAGTTAAACTTGCTTTCAGAGAAGGAGACATTTCTATGAGAAATCCATATTTTCACAGATGTATGCTAACATTAAGGCATTAGAGCTAATAAAGTCTAGAAATTTAAAAACAGTTAAACAACAGTATCAGCCATAGCACAACAAAAGCTGCACTTCCCAAAGCAGCAAAAGGGCATTTAGAAGTTACCACATTTCACAGCACTCTCCATCAACAATATATTTCACTTCAATCCATCCTTGTGTCTAACCACCACATCAGATTAAGTATTTGAGTCCACGTGATTTACATTTGAGCTTGGGGGAATGTACTATCATGTGTGTTTCCCCTTCTAATTAAAGCTTTTGCTGTTAATTATAGAAGCCTGAGGGATTCTTGAATTTCTGAGAGATGATCACTGTTTTCCAACCACACTGGAGCTGCTGATACTATAACTAAAAAAATACTCAGCTAATAAAAATATTCTAAAAGCATGACTGATTTCAGCTTACTACCAAAGTAAATTAAAAAGTCTCAATAAAATACTTTCTTATCATGTGCTATTCTACGTATTTGTCTTCTCCTTTTTTTGGTGTTCTTGCCGTGCTTGGGCTGTCGGAAACCTAGGTGGTTTCCACATCAAGTGACCAACTTACCAGGAAAGAATTCCACTTTCAATGATTTTCTAAGATCTGCCTTATCTGCAATCTCTCTGGTGCCCAGTGCTCTCTTTTCATAACTCAGGAAATTCCTCAGTGCCTGCCAAAGCCTGCCGTTCTCTAACGCGGCCAAGCGCCAGCTGAATTCTTCACGTGCGGGGTAAGCCAGAAAAACTCTGCCCTGAGGTCTCGTTTGGTTTGGTTTTGTTCTCTCAAATCACATTATCTGGACCAGAAGATACTCCATGTTAATTAACAATTAAGAAAAAAAAAACAAACCCAAAACTACAAATAGTTGAGCTCCAGGCTAATTGGGGTACAAAAAAAAAATCACCTTGCCTTGCAGAAGCTACATCAACCATGAGGAAGTTTTGCACCAGTCAGGATTATTCCCCCAGGGCCCACAGGGTTGCTAGGCAGCTTTTTCCTTCCACATTTCTCATGCTCTGGATGGCACGTTTAACAATTTACCTTCATGCCAAAGCCAACTCCTGCCCCAGCCCAGAGACTCATCTCTGCTGCAGCACATGGGGGTCCCCAAACTGGGGTCTGAGACAGCACAAGCAGCCTGCAGGGGGTTCATGACATCAGTGCACTCCAGGTACAACAACTCCTTCATTTTCAAGGAAAAGTTTTCTAAGAAAGATGCCTGGTGGCATCCCATCTTTCCCTGGGAGCACTGAAGGTGCTCTGTTCCAAATACAAATACAAGCAAGCTGAATGCCAAAGGTCATCACAGACTTTGGATTTACTTTATTTATGCCCTGTTTCATGCTGATTTACCCTCAGGTCTACTCTGCCAGAGATGCTCCCCTCTTGAGTTCCCATTTTCCAAAACTTTCAGCACGTGTTGAATTGTTACCATGTGAGTAGTTTCATTTAACCATGTCCCATAAAAGTGATCTGCATTTCTACAGGGAGAGGGAGGATCTGCTAGACTACTTACTGCTCAGTGGCAAAAATTTGGCCCAGATGACAGTGGGAGCATTACCAGGGCACACTAATCCTGCAGCAGCTATTGTCAGCTTCTTGGTAGTTTTCTCTTTTTCCTTTCCATCTTTCAGGGGGATCTTCTCACTCCCCGTCTCTTTTTCAGATTTTAAAATGTAGGCATCCCAGATTCCGACAGCTCCATTCAGTGGCTTCGTGTGAATTCATTCCAAGACATTCTTGGCTCATCTCTCTCTAATATCCATGTCAGCAGCCAGCCAGCCAGCCAAAATAAGGCTACTCACAAGCACTTTCCCTTTTTCTTTTATGACCAGTGTTAAAAGTAGCATCATGTGCCCCTTGTCACAGGCACCAGGTCTTTTCATCCAGGGTACACCGTATGCACACCACATCCTGCATCATCCCATCCCCAAGGTCCAGCTTCCTTATCCACTCAGGTAGCACATACCCCATCTGGAGCCTCATTATTCAATATCAGGGTTACTGCAGCATCCTCTTTCCCAGCTGGATGAGTGTATTCTAGCTCAGCCTCCACCAGCCCAGGCTCCTGACACTTGTGCCCTTCACCCACATCAGCTCCCGTTCCTCCATTTGCTCCTTTCACCCCTGGGCACTTGCACACCCCTCATCACCATTTTCAACAACCTCACCCTTCCTTTTGGCTTCATTATCTGCATGTTATCCCCCCCAGACTCCAGTCACATCCTGGTGTCAGCCTCCATCTGCCCAAGTAGCCAAGGGATTTGCCTTTCTGTCCTGGGGCTCCCAGCCCTTAGGAGTGCTATTATGTAAACATGCTCCATCCATGTACTGCACCTTTCTTCTACATCTTCCCTGAGAACAGTTGACAAAACAGAAACACAGAATCCATTAGGCTGAAAAAGACCTCTGAGATCATCAAGTCCAACCTATGACCAAACACCAGCATGTCAACAGACCACGTTTCTTAAATACCTCCAGGGACTCTTCCCTTGGGCAGCCCATTCTAATATCTAATCAGGCCCTCTGTGAAAAGATTCTTCCTAATGTCCAACCTGAATCTCCTGTGGTGCAGCTTAAGCTTTTGTCCTCTTGCTGGTTGCCTGGAAGAAAAGACCAATCCCCACCTGGCTACAAGCTCTCTTCAGGCAGTTGTAGAGTGATATAGTCACTGCTGAGCCTCCTTTTCTCCAGGCTAAACACCTCCACCTCCTCCTCACAGGATTTGTGCTCCAGACACTTCACCACCTTTGCTGCCCCTCTCTGGACTTGCTCCAACACCTCAATGTCCTTCCTAAACTGAGGAGCCCAGAACTGGACACAGCTCTTGAGGCGCAGTCTCACCATGCCCAGTACAGGGGACAACCCCTGCCAGCTCCTGCTGGCCACACTACTGCTGATCCAGGCCAGGATGCCAGTGGCTGCCTGGGCACAGGCTGGCTCAAGGTTAAACAGGCTGCTGATCCACTGGGAGCTGCTCCTCTCAAGCACAGCATCATGGCCCCATCATTTCCTCATGCTCCCCGTTTTAGTCTTACAGGCTGCCTGGGCTTTCCTGGCACAACAGCATCCCTCCCTCACACCTCACCCACAGCATGGCTACCCTACCACACACACTTTGAGCCCTGCTGACAGCCCCAGAGCAGGACACTGTCCCCGTGAGTCACTGTGACTAATTTCCTATGCCCTGCACAAAGCCGATTGTCTGGCCGGGGTCCTGCCCACTCAGCGCAGGCTCCCACCCCTGCCCCTGCCTCTCTGCATTGTTCCAGGTCTTCCTCTGTGGTCAGACCACCCCTCTCACCCCTGATTACACCATTCTTCCTCTTCCCACGGGCCACCAACTTCACTTTTAGGGGAAAGGCAAAGCAAAGGTAAGAGGTATACATCCCAGATAGGAGAACACATTGGTATGAATTTTCTAAACCTAGCTTTGGTCACGCAAGTTACAATACAGGCCTGAATAAGACAGTATTTTCACACGTGGCTCACCATCCACATTCTGCAGATAGCATCCAGGAGTCCAAAACCCCAAGACTTAAAAAAATACACCCCAATGCAGCATCTAAAACAAAGGTTAACACCAAAATAAACCCACTGCCTAAGCAGAGACAAGTCACAAAGCAACATGTGGAAGAGCTTCCAGAGAGGGTGTAAAAACTAATTGGTGGATTTTTCCAAGATCCACTCATACACACACACACTACAAGCAGTTTTGCTGGCTGTCAAGTGGAACTATATTTAAAATTATAGCGTTTCAAGACCCAGATGAAAAGCAGATTTAATGCTGGTACCTTAGAGAAACTTCTAAAACAAATTAATCTTAAAATTGCAGATTGTAAGAAAGATAAAATTGGATCTAAGTGTAGGAAAGGAAGCAATTTGCATGTAGCTCATGCTGGAATCACATGTAAGTGTGTACACAGAACTTACACCTGAACTTTGCTGTATCAGTGTTTGAACGTGCCAAAAAACACAGTGGCAAAACAATGACTGTGTCCAGTTTTAAAGCTGTAATTTAAGAACAGAATACACAAATGTTTCTGCTGATGTAGAAAAAAAGACTAAGAGCTGCAGCCAGCATAACAGTAGAACTTCTGAAGAAGTTGAAAAAAAAGAGTAGAAAAACTCAAACAAACAAAAAAAATCAGTGCATACTGGAAGCAGACAATACTCAAAATTACACCGAGGACTGATCTGTCTCCTCTTTCAGCAGCTCAGAACATATACAAAAGATACAAATGGATAAAAGACATCTAATGACATCCTTACTATTCCAAGCAAGTCCCACTTTTGCCCTCAAGCATTTGCTGTTTCTCCAGCCTACAAAACAAACCAAACTGACTCACCTCCATCCATCTGCTCTAGATCTACTGAAAACAAATGTGTGATGCAAACCCTTTGCAGTAGGGCCTCAACTACAGAACACACACACACACATTTATTTTTCTCATTGTATTTAATTATTTATTTTTAGGGAAGGATCAAAGTTCACTCCCAGGCAGACCAACTAAAAATCACTTCCTTTAACAACCAAGCATATTATCCTTAGGAATTTCCCTGCAATGTGATGGCACCACCTTATACTGGATTACCCAAGCCAAAGACACATGGCCAGTAGGTTTTCTCACTGAGAAGGGAAGAGCTCAGCAGGTTACAGTGCTGCCATTCTCACAAAAATAAAAAAAAAAAAAAGGTTTTTATCAGTTTTAAAAACAGCCATTCCACTCAATTATTAAGCACATTTTTCTAATGTCACAAATCTCTACTAACCTGTTGGTCTCCAAGCATCAGCACTCCATTTTACAGGAGTGCTGTATCTTCCTCATGATGACAAGAAACTTCATTGGGAAATACCTTCTAAGGACAGCACAGCCCTATCTCTATCACATAGGAACTTCTCTTTTGCTGTCCTGCCTGCACTTTTTAACCATATGGAGCCACTGCCACCCTGCACACCCCTTTTCTCCCCAGCAGGACCATCAGTATGACACCACATTCAGCATCTGCCACAGAAAGTCTATGTAAGAACACCCTCTACTCCCTCCTGAAAACTAATTCTTGGTGGCCACAGGAGAAGGTGGAAACCTCATTTCAGACTTGTTTCTGCACTCCCATACCTGACATTCCCACAGGAGCTTTTATGTCACAGACAGAACTGCACAAACACACAAAGCCCTGCTTTTTTGGATGACACTGTACCAGCACACTGGCAGCTTCTTCAGCCACATCATTGAGCCCAGCACCTGTGGACCACGAGAGGTTTTGCACTGGCCTGCAAGACAGCACATCTGCAGACACTTTCAGGTGACAGCATGGAGCACACCAGGTGTGTCATGACAGGAAAACAGGATTCCTATAAAAAGCAGGACGATAAAAACCAAAAAAAGCTACTCTGCAACCTGCTTCAGTTCGTCCTGCAAGGCTGGAACACAAACACTCACTTTCATTGACATCCCCTGTGAAAAAACCAGGACCTGCACACATTTTCAGCTCGAGTTCACAGCCAGGTCTGGCGTCTGGCCCGAATCCTGCCCCGCAGTCACTTCTGGCCGGGTTCGGCTCTATCTCACAGCCCGATCAGCAGAAGAAAAGGAGAAGAGGAACAGGCTGCTTGCAGCACGCTGCCAGGTCCGGACCCTCATTACATAATGCTAAAAATAAAGTCCGTGAGCGACCAGCCACGCTTGCAAGTAGCACCCACAGCACGGGCACGGTCGCTGGCGGAGTTAATCCCACAAAAGGCCCCACAAACCTCGGCTAACTGCGGCGGCCCCAGCGCCGAGCACAAGGGCCCACAGTCTCGAATGTCAACAGGTGTTGCGTTCCTATTCAAAATATTTATTTAGCCAGATTCCTGCTATTATTCCCAGGCCAAGACGGTCCCATAAAGCAGGGCCAAGATGGGACTGGATTCAGCGAGCTGCCTGAGAGCTCTTTTAAGAGCACAAACACTACTTCAGCGTATAAGCTAAGGAAAGAATGGCACAGTTGGAGCCTCTTGACTAATTCTCCTGTTTATATCCAAATAAGAGGGCACTGTGGAACCTCTCTCTCCCCTTGGCAAGCGGTGAATTTCACTTGGACGCAGCCAACCCCCATAGATGGGACCTTGTGGCCACCCCACAAAAGATTTTGGCCAGAAAGGGTAGCAAGGACATGCGGTTGAAAGCGGACCAGAAGCACAACAAGGGTTTGTGCACTGACATCTCGGGGAGGACGGAGCGGAATGAAAATCAGCCTGCCCGGGCTCCGGGACGGATCCGCGCCAGCCCCTCGCGGGACAGAGGTGGCCGGGGCCCGCAGGGACAGCGATTCCACGGGACGAAGGGTGGGGAGAACGCGATTTACAGCGCCCAGCAGAGCCCCGAAAGCGAGTGCCCGTGTGCCCTCAGAAGCGGCCGCCGCAGGCAGGTCCCAGCCCGTGCCCCGTGCCCGCGGGGTCAGCGCTCGGCGCCGACCGACCCCTCACACCCCGCCGGGCTCGCCGCCCCCCGCTTGCCTTGAGCTGGGACTTGGAGACCTTCCCGCTGCNCGGCCCGCGCCCCTCGGCCCTGCGCCTCACGGCCTCCTGCTCCTCACGGCCTCCTGCTCCGGCCTGCCAAGCCTCCTCTCCTGCCGCAGGTCTGCCTTTTATTCTTATTAGGAAATGCGCACGGTTAAATGGACAAGTGCAGGATTTTGTCCCTTTCAGTTTATTTCTGATGGCTCGCTGTAACATGGGTGAATAAATTCACATTTGTCACTTCACTGTTCTTCAGTACTGTTCAGGGTTTTCACCTCAGGTGAGATAGTAAATAAAACAGTGCTGTCATTGTGATGTGCTACTGAATGGATAAAATAAGCACTACATGGTAATGCAGGCTGTCTTGAACATACTAGTGAGCCTGATCCTTTTTTATATTCGCAAATAATTTCCCCCTAGAAAATTGTAGATGTTTGAAGAACAGGAATACAGTTGGGTCTGTGAATGGAATTTATGAAATTCTCAGGTCCAATGTTCCCAGCAGGATATATCTCACAGTGAGGAGAGCAGCTTTCCTCTTGGAATTTTTCTGCTCCAAAAACATCTCGGAAGGAAGGATGCACACAACTGGAGAAAGTGCAGTGCAATCCCAATGCAGGGGAAGAGCTAAAAACACCTCCTGCTCCACTGCCTCCAGAGCAGAAGCCAGCCAAAACATGATCAAGAGGAAGGAGTTGTGTTGTTGGAAGTTTTTGTGAGAGTTGTTGGGTGTTTGGGGTAGGTTTTTGGTGTTAAGTCTTCTTTAATGCTGTGGGTTGGGAATAAGCACTGGTGAGGGCAGCAGCTGTGCAAGGACTTCAGCAGAGATTATTAAAATAAATTTATGCATCATTTCTTCTTCATGTTGTAGGAAAAGCAAATTATTATTTATGATGTATGTGCTGTGATCTTAATGGTCTTTTTTCCATGTATGGAGTCCCTGTGTTTTTGGCTGAGTGCTGTGTTGGTCAGTCTGCTTAGCCAAAAGTACCTCTTCAGACTGGCTTCGGGGAGAGAAAGTGTGAAATGGCCTTTTGGTACATCTTGATGGATGTCTTCAGCATTTCAGTCTGAGCAGCAAATACCATAAATCATGTCAGCAACACAGCCAGGATCCAAACCCCAAATGCACTGGAGCCCTAGGCCCAGACAGGAGCCATGCACTGAGAGCATCTCTGTGAGCTTACTTTGCAGAAAAGGACAGGTGAGGGATGATGGGCATGGTCTTAGAAGGTACAAAACTCTCTAACACTTACTGACTGACAGAGGATGAGAAATAGGACTCCTGCATGCACTATTTCCTGCAATTTATAGAAAAGTTCACACTTTTCTGTCTCTCTGTAACCCATGTACATTGTTCGAACACTGAGACTGTCATTCACAGAACACAGCCCATGATCACTTGAAGGTTTTATTTTCATGGATTTCACACAGAACCATTAAGATCCCAAACTCAAGACACATAATAAGCAGCAGGGGAAAAAATTAGTTTTTGCCCAATTTTAGTCTTCAGTCAATTGCATCATCAGAACAAAAATAACACTCCAAGTGAAATAATTCTAGCAGGTACAGTTCAACTGTTTTGTACCACGTAGTGCTGGTTTATTGTGATTCCAGTAAGAAAGGCACTCTGATTCTAAAGTGTCACTTAAAATACCATTTATTGCAGCCAGCATTATAATGGAGAGAACAGTGTAGATAACCTTACATTCCTCCAGGAACCCTGGGCTGTCCAGCATCAACCAGGTGCAGCATGTACAAAGGTCCTGCCCATGGAACATTTACACCATTTTGGTCATTCAAGCTATTACAGGATTTTTGTAAAAAGAGACAACTCAGTACATTTTTTCAATGGCCAACCATAAAACATGTTCACACCAGAACCCTTTGCTGCCATTTTCAGATAAAGTGCAGGGCACACAGGGGTTGTCATTGCAGGGAACATGTAGGATCTGCCCAAAAAATCCTGTGTGACAATCAGCCAGGGAAATTTGTCCCCTGTGGACCTGGAGGCCAGGCTGGACAGACAGCACAGCTCAGCACAAACTGGGAAGTCACAGGCCTAACTAGCTTGGACCACTGATCCTCCAGGTACAGCAAAGCCCACTGTAGGAAGTAATTCTAATTCTCATAGGTGATAAATCTTAAGATTGGTTTTCTGTATGTGATGGAGACTATAATCATCCACAGATTTTTATTCTTTGGAGGTATCTTTTGGAGATGTTATAGTCTCCCAGTAGCACAGTCAGTTGCCAAACACAATCTGCCTTATTCACTGAGCATACCTTGACAGCCTTTTCCCCCTCCTTTTTCCTAACCTTTTGCTCCATAATTTATTCAGGACTTTGGAAACCACAAATAATTAATTATGCTCTTTCCTCAAGATGGATACTCTAACTATATGATTAACATAAAAATTATTTTGATAAAATTTCCTAATGAATCTGATTTGCTAACATTAGAGCTGTTACTATAATCAGAAACATCTGCCATCTTAAAATACTTTAGCATTTCTCCAATTAGAAGACACTCATTCCACTTAAGAAGGAAAGAGACAACTTTTATATATGCAGATAAGTTGGTAGCTGAGAACCCACAAGGTCACCAGTAAACACAGAAGACCCTTACTAAAATGCATTATAATGCAGTTAGATTCTGAGAAAAGTCACTAAAGAAAAGCAATTTATGTAGTTCACACATGAATCTTCTAATGGCAGGGACTTAATCTCTGCTTTGAACAGAGTTCTGTGATTTTTTGGCAGTTTGGATTTTTGGTAAAAACAATAGAGTGGAAAAACAAAATCAAAACAAAATGCTCCACAAATTGTAGAAAACAAAGAAACCCCACCACACCCACACATATAAAAACCAACCAACCAACAACAACCAAAAAACCCAACCAACCAAACAAACAAAAAACTTCCAGAAAGAAAACCACTAAAACCCTGTGTGCTGCTTTTCATTTTCTCTTCATTCTTTTTGCTGGCTTCTGTTATTCCTGATTTAAATGACATGCTAAAATCCTTTGCCAGAACAGGATTTGTTTTCCACTCAGAATATAAATAGTCCCATTCAGGTCACTAGGTTAGCAGTCCATGCTTAAATGTTTCATTAAAATGAGTGGTTTATACAAGTCTCAGCTGCACCAGCACTTGGTAGGTTAATCAAGAGGATACTTACAACTTCTGCATAAACCTAGTACATGATTTTATATAGCCATACTCATATTTAAATCCCCAGGGTTTTTATAGGATTGAACTAACTGAGCAAAACCAGTTAAAGTGAAGTTCATATGCAGACAAACTTATCGTGGAAAGAAAGCTTTGTTTTTTATGCTTACCCAAAATAGCTTTAACAAAGTTACAGGACTAACTGCATCCACACCCAAAGTGTGAGTTATTTTAAGGAACCCTTCTATTTTGATATGCCAGTCTGGATCTTTGCTCATCAAAGACTTTACATTCTGAACCTTTGAAGATAAGATTGACATGTAATTCATTAACCATTAATTAACAGCAATCACACTTAACCAAGAAACCCTTGATAGCACTACATAAACTCTAAATTGCATGCCTGGTACAAAAGCAAGTTCTGATGCAACTTTACATACTTCTGCTTTTCCTGAAAGTTGTCTGAGAGCTCAGCAACTTCATTTAAAATCCGTTCTTACTCTAATTTTGTTTCCTCACCACAGTTAAAAACATGACTGAGGGGAGGGAAAACTGGCTCGGTCCCACAGTGACTCACAGTTTCAGGAAGGAGCTTTAGTTAGACCCTGCTGAGGCTCAGCCTTGAGGGGTCAATCACTTTTCTCTTGGTCCTCTTTGCAGAAGCTTAATTACTCCTTGTTAGCCAAATAATAAGTATTTGTCAGGGAAGTTCTAACCAGAGGAAAGATTACGCACTTGAACCGTTACTAATTTTGTTTTATGCCACTGAGTCAGTTAAACTGACATCAAGGAAAGAATTCCTGCACTTCAGTTCTCTGCTCATTGTTAGCCCAGGGAAAATCTTCCCAACCTTGGCTAGAACAGTCATTTTCATTCTCCACAGGGAAACTAAATGGAAGCAAACAGAAATTGATAGACCGTTAAGCCAACTTTGCAGCAAACTGTGTTTCCAGTATCTGCCACTTCACAGCAGTGTTTCAGGAGAAAATAAAACTGGAGCAAATGCTGGGGTTTATTATCAATGTGTTAGTTTCTGAATAGAGTACTCCTGCCATGAAACATCTCAAGGAAACATTGGGGGAGAGTGTAAAAACAGTAAGTATGTTTGACATAATAGCATGACCCAATCCTCAAGCCATTGGAGGAATTTGTCTTTTCTGTTATTTTAAAATACTTCAGTAGTTTTAGATGAAACAGGAAGCAGCATTAGATGCTGAATCAGAATGGCAGTTTAGTCTCTCCTAGGAAAAAAAAAAGTGAATTTTCCATTCACTTCTAAGTCTTTCAGAGCAATCTTTAAAGGGATTACAGCAAGGCACACCTATTTCACTATAGTTTTCTACTATTTATACACATGTGCACAATACATGGATTTTTATTTAAACTTCAGAAAACAAACATAATGTAGGGGTAAAGCATCAGGTTACCTTTCAGTTCCTCCCTGGTAACGCACATCTTACTCTACACTTTCAGCTAATAAGGTATTTCTCACCAAGTTACAGGATTCACCATAGAGAACAAAATACCACAGACACCTTACTTGCAGAGAGGAAGAGGAAATTCAGTCCCATGTATGCTGCAGTAACCATCTTTTGGGGTGGAAACTGGAAAGAGAAAAAGCCAATGGAAAAAGCCATTGAAGCAGGGTTAATGTAGAAGACAGTGAGAATCAAGGAATTGTTAAGGTGGGAAAAGACCTCCAGTATCATTGGGCACCCCTGCTAACCCAGCACTGCCTTGTTCACCACTAAACTATTTTCCTCAGTGCCACATCCACATGTTTTTTGATTTCCAGGGATGGTGCTTCCACCACTTCCCTAGGCAACCTGTTCCACTGCCTAACAACATTTTCAGTGAAGAAATTTTTCCTGATGTCCCATCTAAACCTCTCCTGGAGCAGCTTGAGGCCATTTCCTCTTGTCCTGTCGCTGTTACTTGGAGGAAGAGACATCCCCACCCAGCTACAGCCTCCTTTTAAGCAGTTGCAGAGAGCAATAAGGTCTCCCCTGAGCCTCTTTTTCTCCAGGCTAAACACCCCCAGCTCCCTCAGCTGCTCCTCACAGGACTGGACACAGCACTGGAGGTGAGGCCTCACCAGTGCCCAGCACAGGGGGACAATCACTGCCCTGGCTCTGCTGGCCACCTATTTATGACACAAGCCAGGATGCCCTTGGCCTTCTTGGCCACACTCTGGCTCATGTTCAGCCACTGTTGACCAGCACCCCAAGTCCTGTTCCCCTGAGCAGCTTTCCAGCCACCCTGCCCACAGCCTGCAGCACAGCCTGGGGTTGTTGTGACCCAAGGACAGGACCTCTCACTTTGCCTTGTTGAACCTCATACAGTGGCCTTGGCCCATCAATCCAGCCTTGGCCCAATGTCTACAAGATCAAAAGAAGTTTAAAATCCCATGTGCTGAGGCATGGATCAAATATATGGGGAGATTCTGCCCTGAATCTAAGTAGATGAGAATGAAAAGAGGCACAAGGAAAGAGCTGCAGAGGCAGAAATATCACCTAAGGCTGGTGAGACTACTAAAGGCTGGGAATAGCAGATGTTTCTCATCCCCATCCTGGGATGGGGTAGAAACACCTTGCCTAAAATACTTCCATTAGTGATTCCTTCTGCTGTCTGTAAATCAATAGATGAACAAGATCTTCTCCATCAGGATGCAGGCTGAACACTTGGAATCTTCCTGTGCATAAATTCAGCAACAGCAGCAGGCTTTATGTCCATTAGCCCACTTGTCTGGCAGCAACCTGAGGGATAAACAGGAGGTCATTAATCAGAGTCAGGCCACTTAGTCTTCTTTCATCTTGAGTCAAACAGAAATCAGTTTAGACCAGCATGATAATTCAGATGTCATGCTAAATGCTCATATTGTGTATTGTAAGGCAGTCAAATGACCAGCAAAAGGCAGAACTTTGAAACCAATGCTTCAGCTTTTTCAAGACTATCCAGAATCTCAAGTTAATTTTTAGGCGTGTACAACCTCAGATCACTGAGCAACATGTTAAACAATAATAAATTGCTTCCTGTTTAATTAGACCCAGCAATATTCTCTCCTCGGGGCACCTCCCTCTCCCCTAGCCCAGTCCCATTATACTTTGGGAAGACAGAATCTCCATCCAATTCCAGCTCTCAGCCAGAGGCTGTTTCCTGAGTGCTGTCCTGCCCAGTTTCTTCCTGCTTTCTCTGTGCTGCATTTCTGGAGCTGAGACTCTTCACTCAGCTCAGCAGTGCTCCCTCAGAGGGCTCCAGGCTTCACTGGAGGAGGGGAGGGCTTAGCAGGGCTCAGCCCTGGTTTGACTCTGCTGGCCATGTTTAGACCCAGGTCCTCCTCCCAGTTATAGCAGGGATATTTGCAGGTAGCACACACAGAGGGGTTTATTAAACATATGCACCCATTACACACCAAATCACATAGACAGACACATTGTGAGGGTGCCTTTTCCAAGCCTGCACAACCAAAGGGGTGACTGGGGATGGACAAATGAAAAGACTCTTTCTTACCTGAGCTACTGCTGGCAAGAATGCTCAGTCACTGCTGCAGAACAGGACAATGCCTTCTAACAATCGGGGTCGAGTGTCATACCAGCACACAAACACTTCGAAGACAAAAATTCAGTGCACAGTTAACAATTTTGTCCAGCAGGTGTTGCTGGAGACTGCAAAACACGTTCAGGCAAGGTCCAGCTGGCCAGATTTTGGGAGGGTGTCAAACACACGGTGCTCCCCTGCCCCAGATCAGCAAGGTCAGGGTGCCTAAGTATACTTCTATTCATGAAACTTTTCAGTGTTATAAAGTAATGCAAGCTGTGACATTGAAATCCTACTTTGGAAGATGCAAGCAGTGCCTAACTCCATTTCTAAGTGGAGGTAAAACTTGTCTGTGACTTCCAAAATAAGCCAACTTGACAATAAGTTTTCAGGTTCTACATTTTAGTAATTCAGATCCATTCCAGCTAATAGGACAACAGGATACTTGGAAACTGAAAAAATAATTCAAAAACTAGAAAAAAAATCTAGACAACTGCTGTGTGTGGATACCTTAACAAAAACAAAACAAAACAAAAAAATTACAAAAATTACCTCCAATCGTATTTTGACAGGAATGGCATAAACAGAATTTCATGTAGTATTTGAACACCAGATGTGATTCAATTTTTTTTAAGTATATAATTTATGAATCAATCCAATGGTTTAGCCTGCAAACCCATCAGTATTTCTACAGACAATGGAAAGGTTTGAATTGCAAGATGAATTATCCAAACTGTGAATCAGTCCTTGATATTTGAAACTCATTGTTCTGTGTTAAATGGTGTTGTGTCTTTACAGGAAACTGAGTCTGTAGGAGCTTTAGTCCATCACACCACCCTCTTTTTGGTCAGAAGATGCAGAAAGACTGAGCAAGACCAAGCAGGTAGTGCTGTCCAGTAATGCATCATCAGAAGATGGAGAAGACAGAGGAGCAGACAGATGTCTAGAGGAGGTGGGGGTATGAAATACCTGCTTTCAAGTATTTTTACATTCACTTTGAGTTTTCATGAAGTCATGTAGTCTGATCAAAAAAGTTAAGCTTGGGAAATTTAAGCTAGATGAATTCAGGAGAAATATGGTTAAGCATTAAATGTAGCTATTTTGAAGAACATGTTTGCCACCCAACTCTAATGCTTGCTTCTTAAATTCAGCTAAAGCTTTCCTCTTCAAGTGCTCATCCTGGTACAACATGCTTGGTTGAATCTCAATTAATATCCAACTCTACATTTTTGTGAGAGGTGAGAAGCTTCTTCTTCCACCTGCAAAGGCAACTTGCTCAACTACAGATAAGTTTGGCTCAAGTATTCTTTTTGCAATGATTTGTAAGCTACCAAAATTACTGTAAGATTGTTCCTATTAAAAAAAAGAAACCCCCTTCACTGTCAGTAAAAATAGATAGCACTTCTTACTCAGTAAGCATCTGAATCATGAATCACTGGATGCTGGGAATATTCATGGGAAGCATTAACACACGCTCCCAAATTCTCTGCTCCTTCCCACTAGCAATTGTTGCAGCCAGGATCCACTGCCTCACCACCTGCATGAGAAAGGCTCATGAAAACTCGAGATAAAATTTCACAATTTTTACTGCTCCCATAAACTACTTTAGATCCCTGAAATGCCTTTTTAAATACTGTTCTTGGCACACAGGAAAAAGCTAAAACGTCTGAAGTCACTTCAGTCCTATGGTTTAAGCAGGGAACCCCTTCAATGTCACACAAAACCTGTGACCAGCCCTACAATAGACCCATGGAATCCAGCTGTTAACCCAGCATTGCCAAGGCCACCACTCAACCATGTCCCTAAGTGCCACATCCACACAGCTTTTAAATAACCCCAGGGATGGTGACACCACCACTTCCCTGGGCAGCCTGTTCCAATGCTTGACACCTCTTTCAGTGAAGAAATGGTTCCTAATATCCCATCTAAACCTGCCCTGGCATAACTTGAGGCTGTTTCCTCTTGTCCTATCTCTTGTTACTTGGGAGAAGAAGCTGACCCACACCTGGCCATAATCTCTCTTCAGGCTGTTGTAGAGAGTGATAAGGTCTCTCCTGATCCTCCTCCNCATCCCAGCTCCCTCAGCTGCTCCTCACAGGACTCTCCAGACCCTTTCCCAGTTCCACTGCCCTCCTCTGGACTCTCTCCAGCTCCTCAGTGTCTTTCTTGCAGTGAAGGGCCCAGAACTGGGAACAGTGCTCAAGCTGTGGCCTCACCATGCCCAGTACAGGGGGACAATCCCTGCCCTGCTCCAGGCCAGGATGCCATTGGTCACTTGGCTCATGGTCAGCCTGTGTTGCAGCACCTCCAGGTCCTTTTCCACTGGGCAGTTTTCCAGCCACTCCTCCCCCAGACTGTAGCACTGCTTGGGGTTGTTGTGGCCCAGGGGAAGGATCTGGCACTTGGCCCTGTTGAACCCCCTGCAGCTGTGTCCTCAGCCCATTGATCCATCCTATCCAGATCCCTCTGCAGAGCCTTCCTGCCCTCCAGCAGATCACTCCTGCACAACTTGGTGTCATCTGCAAACTGAGGGAGCCTTTGGTCCTCTCACCCAGATCATTGATAAAAGACATTAAACAGGACTGGGCCCCACACTGATCCCTGAGGAGCATCACTGGTGACCAGCCTTCAGCAGGATATAGCTCCATCCACCACCTCCCTGGGCCCAGCAATCCAGGCAATTCTTTACCCAGCCACGAGTACAGCTCTCCAAACCCTCAGCAGATTGTTTACACAGCAATGCCTCCACTGATGTTACAGGCCTCTGAAAATGGGTGATGAGGAGCACAGAACTATAATAGGTATAACAAATTATTTTACACTGTAGAGACAGAAAGGCTTAAGTTCACTGATCACCCACCAACTGGTATTTCTGACTGTTTAGAAGTATGCTTAAAGGTCTCAATGCAGAAGAGCATTAAAACATTGCAGCAAACCCATATATTTTAAATTCTCTCACAAACAAGACAGGGTTCTTATAAAGTAAAAACCTAAAGGTATTTCAGCATATCATTTTTTTAGTGATAACTGCATATTCAGTTATGAGTAAAATGTCAGTATTCATATACCTTAAACCAATACTCTGAATTTCACTGTCATATGACTAGAACTGAGAACTCTTACTATTTTCTGCTAATTGCAAAGCTGAATTTTATGAGCCCATAGAATTCAGGCACAGCTTCTCTGAGTCACCTGTGGCTCTAACACAAGGTAAAAACTTCCACAATACACTCATCTACTAAGCCTTTGTTTACTGTGTCTCTCTTCTTTACATGTGCCTCCATGCCACAGAACATGCCAATACTGTGTTCCTGAAATATTCCACCTCCTCCCACTGTTTTCTTCCCAACTTCTAAATCAGCAGCTCTCTTCCCATTCTCAGCAGTTCCTGCATTTTTTCCCTTACCTCAGACCCAGCTATTTCTTCACAGTTTCTATTCCTCCACCATCAGTCACGGGTTCCACTTCTTCTAGAGGTTTCATCTTTCCCAATGCAGTAACATTCCTGAGGCTAGAGACAGACTGCTATGGACACTAACTCATGGAGTAGGAGCCTCCTCTCCTATCAGCAAGTGTCTTATCTCCCTCAGTCCCACTCTCATGAGAGGGAATCACAAGCATTAGGCATGAGTGGGAAGCAGATCTTAGCAGGACTTGCCATAGTATATTCCCAACTCAGTATTTTATTTCTGTAACTACAAAGTTAAATAAGTGTTACACAATATTAAACAAACAGAACTTTTAACTTTAATATTCAAATTCAACACTAGTAAGAACAAATAGAGCACAAAAGGGAAACATTGTTTTAAGTAAAATGAATGAAGAGACAAGCCAGTAATCAGAACAGTTTTTCTGTCAGCCTAGGTTCAATATCAGCACCGGTTCCATGGCCACATTCTGTTCCACATATTGGAACTTCAAACTGAATAGTTAAGCTGTGTCTGCTGGCATCCCAGACTGCAGTTTCTGTATAGTACACTATAAGCATGATCAAACTTATGTACATAAACAATGAAAAACAACCTGAACACACTAAACAACTATTTACAAGTATTCCAACATAACAAAACCAAACATACAATAGCCTCAAGAATAGGCAACTGAAGAAAATATGAACATTCAGAGAACCTTATGAGAAAGAAGAACAAAACATCAATAGCAAAGACATTAACAATTGCACTACACTAATACAGAGTCCAAATATTAAACAGGTGCATTTTTTCACAATGCACTAGCTTTGAGAGAAAAATGCTGCCTTCACTAAAATGCAGCTTACATTTGTTTCACTTAATTGCTTTAACAAGAAGCCTATTAACACAATAATGATTGTTTTAATGCTACAGTTTACAGCAAGGACATTGAACTAAAAATAGCAGCAGTTCCACATGGCACTTAATTCCACAGGTTCCTAAGCTGTGGTTTATGCAATGCCTACAAAGTGCTCCCAGTTGAATACACAAATAAAATTCACAACAAAAGTCTACCTGACATCAGGTACATTGACTGTAGGTGGCCTTAAAGCCTGTCTTTTAAAATTTATACCCCCTCTGCTCCAAAAAAAAAAATTAACTATCAAAGTAAGGCCCCCTCCCTCCTTCTTAAAAGATTAGGGATATTGCTTCTTATTACAATGCTGTAACACTACAAAGCAGCACACCACTATAGTGGTTAACCCTGGGACAACATAACATCTAACAGTGTAACCGAAAGGCTTGTGGAATAACATCCAGGATCCTCTACAGACAGGAGAGTAACCGAGTCCATCAACTCAAATGGTTAATATAGAATCAGCCACAGAGTACAGGTAAAAACCAGAAGCAATAGCTGTCAAACTGGTGATACTGACTACAGGACAAGAAGCCAGGAACTGAAGGCTTCCTTCAATTCCTCAGGCTTCGGTCGGGCAGAGAAGCCGTGGCCATCCCTGCAGTGCCCTGGCCTCCGTGGTCAGTAGATGGTGAGGCTCAGGGAACGGTTCATCTTCTTCCCGATGAGCCGCGACGGGCGGTTCTGCGTCGTGGACCTCGTGGTCATTCTGTCCGTGAACAGCGCGCGCTCCTCGGCCGCGGCCTTCGCCATCTGGGCCTTCTTCAGCTCTCTGCAACAGAGGGACACGTTCACACCCAGCAGCGCCCACAGGGATACAGCTTATCACAGCAAGAGATACCAAAACAGCTACAGCAGGTCACAGTTCAAGACTTTAGGTCGATTTTGGGTCATACTGAGAGCGTTATGATTCGCATCCACCTGTTTCCAACCAGAGGGCAGAGGTGGGATGCTCATTACTTGTCTAGATGTTCTTTCTTTTGAAAAGCAAGGGAAGGAAATGAAAAATTCACACAACTCAGATTCTGAAATCCAGCCTGTTACAAGCAGCTCAACACTTCAACTGCCAGGACACAGGAGGTGCTTTTACTTCCTAGCACAAGGCACGTGTTAAGTCAGAGTTCATTACCAAGGCTTGCCCAAAGGAAGCATATTCAGCCACACCTGAACTTCTGTGGGAGACTCAGACACTTAGATGAACACAGGCGTGGGTAACTGGCAACAGCTCAGGAAGCATCCTTTCCCTTTTGCATACCCACATCAAAAGCTGATCACCACCTCCACATTTTTTACCTAACAAAAACGGGAGCCTGTGAGGCAGAGTCACTGAAGGCAGCACAGGCCATGGCCCCTATGCAACTTTCTGCCAACTGTTCTGTTTCAGAGAATTACCAATACCCAGGCTAAGGACAAAGTTAAATCAAGCTCGGGATAAAACTATAAAATAGTCCGACTTAAGAGAACAGCTATCTTTATAAAGATACATATACTATACTGCTTTTCTCCTTTCTTCAAGTACTGACATATGGCTAAGTCTCAGCCTTCCCCCATACTCTCTTCCTTCCACAATCTCAAACTATACAATAAAGAACTTTCTCTCTTTTAAGAGCTAGTATTTGTAATCTCACTTCACATCTGGCTGCAAAGCAAAATCAAACAAGTTTGCTGCACATTAGTGTAGGTGCATTCAGTTTTTAGCTACATGTTTTAGTTTAATAAGCAATTCCCATTCTTGTAAGCCAAAGTATTATTAATTAACACCCGTGCCCCAACTAATCACCCCCACATTATCACTGTGCTAGTTCACTGAAAGAGAATGCAACCAATTTTCAGTCCTCTTCCTTGTGAGCATCAGTCACAAATACACACTTGTGTGCTTGCCCAACCACCACACCACATTACCAGGAAATTAAGTTTTACAATATCCTTCCACTCTTCCCTAGAAGTCTTGAGTTCTTGCCTAGAAATCTTGAGTTCTTCCTTCCTCTGAGGAGGACAACACAGTAGAAAAGCTGAGTTGTCTTAAAAGATAACTTACACACAAAAGCGGTATTTTAAATGGTTCAAATGCAGACATTTAAGAAAAAACAAACCCAACACAAAAAAAACCCCTGTCCCCTCAAACCATCTGAAGTATTTTATGGAGCACTATGCCACACAACATTAAAAATTACAATTAAAAATTGTGGCTAAGTATTGTTTTTAAATCATTCTTGGATTTACAAGGATGTATCCTTGTTGCCAGGCCAGAAGGAGTCTTCACTAAACACCAGCTTTGCCATTTTTCTCTTTCAAGTGATACAAATATATGTTGTCTTCATACAAGCAAACAACTTACCTCATAAAATCTGCCCTTTTGCAACCTGTACAAGTTGTCTGATTATTCTTTCAATGTAATTCGTAATATTATAAAGATAACAGCTAATCTAGCACTGGCTGTGGTCAGAGTAGCAATGGCAAGATAAGCAGGTAACAATGGAGTGAACCTGAATATGAAATCAACACCTTCATTCAAGACATACCCACTCCAGAAGAAATCAGAGATCTATACTCCCTCATAAAAGCCTGCCTATTATGTATAAGACATGCAAAGATAACTGTAGTGAGATAGATGGCTGCTTATTAATTTACTAGCTCTTTCCCTGAAACTTAAGCAGGAATCAGACTTTCCTAAAGGGAATCTCCTCTTCCAAGCTTTAATTCAGAGTGAGTGCTTGAGCAAGGGGTAGGACAAGATGACCTCTGGATACAAATGATTCTCTGGTGACCCAGTAACACTGCTGTGTGCATAACATTCCTGATGTGCCATTCAAGTTCAAAATAGGTCATTTAAGTCTTCCAACATTTCAATGTACAAATTACCTAGGAAAACACAGACTCATATCATACAGATGTAAGCTAGGCTATAGCTGTCACAAAGGTGTGTACTGTGCTGAAACATTTGTTTAAAACCATAATGTTTTGTATGCCTTTTGAATACTAATAGTGCTGTTGAGATTCCCTTAGAGTGTTCCAGCAGTTCTTTCTGTGGAGAAGGTTCCTTTTAAAGTTCCATGACCCACTTTGTACTCTCAGGTACGCACATGCATACAGATTTGTGGATCTCACCCACAAGCAAGGACACTCCTGTTTTATTATCACTTCACTCTCAGGTGAGAGCCTGTTAGAAATTAAGTCCTCTTGAAGGACCCCAAGGACCTACTTACTTTTGCAAGAGTGAGTTCTTGAATTTTTCAGCATTCAGCTCTATCCGGAGCTGCTCCGCGCTCTTTTTTGCGGCAGAGAGAAGCACTGAATGCTTCACTAGTGCCACAGCTGAAGGCCTTTTCTCAGGATCAGGATTAATCATAACCTTGGGAAAAAAGAAAACAAGGCATCCTTGTTAAGGCCAGCAAGACAATATATTACACTTATCAGCGAGCTGCCATTACAGGAGTTCTTACTTTTAGTAAGTCTAGTAACTCTTGAGAAAGCACTTGTGGTAGTCTGGGCAGTTTTCCTTGCCTAATTTCATGCCACTGGTCCCCGTTGGTTGGAAGTGGTTCAGCACCAGCAGCACAGACAACAGTCAGAGCGAGAGCAAAAATATCTGCTTTCGGCAAGTGAGTGTAGTTCTTGAACAGAAAAAAGGAAAAATCAATTCACTGTTTTTTTTCCTAAAGGAAACAGCATGCATAACTTCACTGTTTCCCACAAACAGAACAGTTACCTCTTGTAGGACTTCATTTGCAAGGAAACGGCTGTCACCTTCTTCCACTTGAGGACTAGAGACTCGAGTTACATGGCCCAGGTCACCTGCAAGGAGAAAAGAAAGTTACTTTTCAGAAGACAACGAGATGACGCAATTCTTTTGCACACAAGTGTGCTGTTTCTCACCTATTTTAAATATGACTCTATCAGATGACCAGTCATCATCATCCCCTTCCTCTAGAGTTATACTCGGGACTGATGTTCTAGATATGAAAATGTTACCTGAAAAAGAGCAGAATTGTTAAAAGAATCATTTCTGTACCATTTCTACTTGACCTAGTTTCACTACTGTTTGCTTTAGCCATGCAGAAGTTTTATTTGTATATAAACCCTGTTCAAAGAGTGAGAAGCTATAATGATTTGCTGTGGCCCCTCTGCTGGGAAGGCAGCCAAGTGTTATGCAAGCAGAGTCAATTACACAAAAAAGACCCAAGATAAACTCAACAGTTTAGGTCTGCTGGCCAATTTTATAACTGACATCTTTGTGCTCCTATTCAGAACTTCAGGCAAGAATTTACAGTTAGTAAGGTGTGGCTAACTGTTCATTTTTCAACAGCAGATTAAATGAACTGAGCAAGTTGTCAATAGAGAGTAAAGTAGTTACAAACTTACTAGGTTTGATGTCCATGTGTACCAGGGACATTGAATGAATGTACTTTAAACCTCGAGCCACTTGAAGCAGCAAGTCCTTCAGTTCTGGTTCAGTAAAGTAACGCATATTCCTGTAATTTTCACTTATGGCATCTGCTAAACTGCCACCTGAAACACCATTAAAAACACCAAGTCATTTTTTTACACCAACCAACTGACAAAGTAACAACAACTAGGTCCCAAAATTAAGTGAATATATCACAAAGAACTTGCTGGCAAGATACAGTAAGTGTAAAATACAGGGCTGTATCCTCTTTTTAGCCATATAACAATACAATAATTTTTTTTTCTCCTGTAGTTGTCACACTCAGAGGATATCAACATAAGGGAAAGGGCTCTTTCTCTCTTCTGAATCTCAGTCAGGGCATCAACAACAGCAAAATGCTTCAGGAATCAAGTTTAATCTCCTTTTTAATGGAAACTCCAGCAATTTTCTCTGTTCCAGCTTGTACTACTGTACAGAAGAAAGAACAGTTCTTCTGCTTACAAACACCTCACAGTACTTCCAGTATGCTTGAGCATGCATGACTTGGTCTGCAGCTTTGTACAGGTTTTGCTTCATCCATCTAATATCCCTTTCCAGAAAGGAGTATCAGTCACTTGAGAGAAAGACAGCATGAGCTATGGGTAGGGTAATGAGTTCCTAACTAGTGTTAAGAGCTTGTAGATACCTGGATTTCTTTACTTACCATTGCAGTATTCATTCTGTATAAGCATGTGATCATCTTCTGCCCAAGCAGAGTAGTACCTCACTACATGAGAATGCTGTCCCAGAACTGCATGTGCATAGACCTCTCTTAAAGCATTCTGCCTGTTAGTCACAAAAAACAACAGCACATGTGAGTATTATGAGGTGAAATTAGTACCATTTCTTATTGCAGTAAGTATTTCTAAATAAAATCTTCCTATTCAATTCTGTGGCACCCTAAGCTGGATTTGTACTTATGTCCAAACAGCTAAAATAATTTATGTTATATTAAAAGGCTTAATATATGGAACATTAGAAAAACAGAGTTTGATGTGGGAGCCACACTTCCACTACATACTTGCCAGCCAGTAGCAATAGCAGACTTTGAGAAGCATGACTGAAGCTCTAGGGAAAAAATAAAAATGCTCATAAGCCAAGGGTTTGACTGAATTCAACATTCCCTAAATTGTAAGCATATTCCCTAATTCTAAGTAGTAGTTTATATCAGAAGTATTTGAACACACTATTGTGTGTTTAAATACTTATAATATAAACTATTAAAACAACTATTCCCTGCACTATTGAAGTGGGGGGGGGAAGTCCTGAATCACAGGCTCATTCACAAATGCCAAAAAATGCCCCCAAACTGACTTAACTCATCTGCATGTCACTCAAGCTGACAAGGATGAGGACTCAGTTGGGAATAGTGCCTTCCTTCCATCTCTCAAAGAATCACCTTTGCAAGGAAGCATTATTCTGACTTTGAGAACAATCTGTTTCCACAGAGAATACTGGAACAAACATCTGGCAGGAGAGAGGCCAATCAGCCTTTTCTCCCCAGTATTGCACAGTACCTGGGGAGTGGGTGGGGAAGAAAAGAAAAAAATCAAGTGTCTTCAAAATTGTATCTATTTTACATTTAATCATGTTTATTTTATACTTTCCTCTTAAATGCCTTCTCTAGACACCAACACAAAGAGCCATGTGAAGAAGAAACACCAAGAGAAGACTTTTAAGAGCAGGAAGTACTCACTCATCCACTGAGCCAGCCAAGGGTTTCTTGGATCGTTTTATTGCATAGATGCAGCCATCCAGCCTCTTCACACACTTAAACACTGAGCCAAATTCACCAGACCCAATCTTCTCCAATTCATGGAATTCGGTTTCATACCGGGACTTCATGTTACTTTCTGTTATTGTTATCCTCTGCAAAGATTACCAAAGAAAATATTTAGATTTGCAGATACACAAACTGCTGGAATTAGTATCAAGGTTTAAAGATTAAGTACCTTAGCAGGTCTCATGGTTTCCTCTTCAGGCTCTCCATCACTTGGTTCCATGTCCTCTCCACAAGAGCTGAAATTCACACCAGAAATAACATGGTTTAAGTAAACTTAAAACTAAAGCCCAGAAGCTGGTGATTTTTTCTGAGATCTACTTCTCTTATTCTATCTAACTTTAGTTAACTAATGGAATACTGGACATCTGTAAATACAAACCCATAAAATTGCCATGCTAATATCTTTGTCATTTCTTTCTTCATATTTCACATTTGTATTTAATGCTTTTTTTTTCTTAAGAGAAGACTGAGCATGGCCCATTCCATGAGGGGAAAACGACCAGGACACAGCCTAGTCTATCCTCTCTGTACAGTAATCAAAAGATCTAGTGCTAAATTATTATTTCATTATATCACATGTCTTTAAGAACTGTATTATACATTACTAACAACCTGCAATCAAAAATACTTTCTTAGAAGCAATTTGTAACAAAATGTTTGCAGCCAAAAATAGTGCTAAATACAAGTTTAACAAAGGAAGCTACAAGTCACTCACTCATTCCAGTGTATCCTCTTCCTCCTACGACATTTGCCTTCAGAGTTGTGAAGGAACATGGAATCAGGAGTGAAGGGATTGATGTTCACATGAGGTGTTTGTCTAAAATCTTCTTCCTGCTTCTCTGATTTCCCAACATTCATAAACAGAGAGCCCCCTCGAAGTTTGACTGAGCTGGAGCCTAAACCTTGTGCTTTAGAAAGCAAACTCTGTATTTAAAAAAAAAAGAAACAAAACCAAAATATTTATAGTCATTTATAGCCTTGATATTGCCTTAGACATTAAACAGTCAGGTCATGCCTGAAGCCATCATTACAGTATTGTCTCATTAAAGTTAGCATCAGTTGTTTAAATACCTGCACTTCCATCAAAAAGACTTTCTAAGAAACTACTATGCTTTGTACTCTACACAGAATCAGTTCAAGCAAAGAAATACTAAAATTATTTTTAAAAGATAGCAAAGATGATTATGAGAGTAATCTTTTTGTATCTTCAATCATTCCATCACCTAAACTTCTTGGACAAATCTTTGTCCATTAAATGAACACAGATGAAGCTCGAGGACAATCCTGTACTGTATCACCATGATTTGCACACGTGTGATGTGGAAGCTAGATCAGACATGAAATGATCTTTGGTTTCTACAAATTTAGTGACAATCTTAAAAAATTAGCAAATGCAACATATAATATTGGTGCACTGGTGCATTTTCCTGAGCTTACAAAAAACAGTTCAAGAATTGACAGCATGGCTGCATTGTCAGGTAAATATCCAAAACTGGGTGGTAATTTGCCAGACCAGGCATCTTCCAGGCACATAACAAAACCTCTCTAGGTTACACTGAAAAGTCTGCAGCTGTGTCTCCTTCATCCTGGTGAGGATGCCAATGACTGGATCACAAGCAGGAGCATCACCTTATCCTAACAACAAAATAAAGATCTGACAGGACTAAAACCTAAACCACCATAGGGAAGAACACTCAGTACATGGGAATCTCAACTGCAATCCTCAAATGTGCCCTAGATGAAGACCTGTGCTTCTCAGGACACATTTCTGTACTTCCACTGGATACCTGAACCAACTGATCCTTCCAAAGACAACCTCTCCAAAATAACCTATGCAGAATCTGGGCACCTAATTTAAGAATCCCACTGAACTGCTGTGTTAAGAACTTGTTTTTAGTATCACATTCCACAAAACTTTTGCATCTCTGAAACGTCTGCCCCTGACAAGGTGTAAAACATCACCAATTTCATCTTTTACAAACTTGTACCACTGACTTTTACCAGTGAACCCTGGCTGGAGATGGAAGCTGTAGAAAACCAATTAAGAAGGAAGCCTTCCTCACACCTTAAGTCAGTTGTTTTCCATCTATAGTCTATAGACCCCTGGGAGATTATCCCCAGGGATTATCCCAGGATTACTTCTAAAGGGCTATATGAAAAGTAATGAAGAAAGGAAGCCAATTATCACTAGATTTAAATTCACTATACGGGATTTTACACAGCGTCGAGTTCAAAAGGTGAAATGCCTTCCAAAAGTCTGCTACTGACAGAGCTAAGAGCTACCCATCTCTCCCTCTAAACTTTGGACTCCATCCATGCAGTTTCACAGCATCCACTGCTCGAACAGCCTTTACGTTTGATGCAGGAGTGCAGACCGTGAAGCAGCGCTCCAACACGGCAGCATCACAGAATCCATCAGGCTGGAAAAGCCCCTGAGATCATCGGGGCCAGCCCATGACCCAGCACTGAGTGCCAGGTCCCGTCTTTCCTTAACCACGCACAGGGACGGTGACTCCAGCACCTCCCAGGGCACTCCATTCCCGTGTCCAATCACCCTTCCCGTGCAGAAATCCCTCCTAGGAAATGCCAGCTCACCGAGACACGCAGGATCACACCCCAAGCCGAGCTTTAACTTTCTGGCTACACCCCTACCAACGCCCACTCGGCACTCCCGCACTTACTTTAGGAGCTTTAATATTCTACGCTCACATTTTTCAACTATACTTTCGATAAAACACTGCCAAACTCGGAAAACTTTTCTGTTTCTATATAACTAATACGTAAGTAAGAGGCTCGCCCAGTGCCCGTGTCCCGTCGGGAGGCGGCGCCGCCCGGCCCGGCCCGGCCGCACTCCGGCGGGGCAGGGAGGGACGAAGGGAGGCACCCGGGGCGGTGGGGGGAGCAGGGCAGGGTAAGCGCCTAAATCTGCCTTCCCCGGGGAAGCGGGGCCGGTGAAAGCGAAGGCTGGGTGCGCCATCCTACAGCAACAATTGCTTTGCAGGTGCTCCTCGGTCTCTCTCAGCCTCCATCCCCCGGTAGCAGGCAACACTTTTCCACATTCCTAAGTTATGGGTGATGCTAGTAAACGTTTTATTTTCATGCATCTCGATATTACCCAAATCTAGACCATGTATATGAATTCACAACACAGAAGCTCTCGTCCAGTGAAGACTCCAGGCTCCTATACTTGCTACAGATAAAATCTTATTTTTGCAATTCATTCCCTGTTGGAAGGCTGGAAGTGTCACAGCTCAGCTGCTGCTTCCTTGCAGGGGAATGTTGTTTATGTGGAAAAGTGTTGCTTGCACCCTGAGTTACCATGCTGCAAAAACACTGTGGGGGTCTCTTTGCAGAGCTGTAAGCCATGCCTTCATTTGCTGAGCATCCATGTCCTGGCCTTCTTACCTTCCCCTCCCTGAATATCTTAGAACCCATGCCCTGAAGATACAGGGTTCTCCCCAGCAATTTAGAGAATACGGGCATGCAGTGAGCACACGAGTATGACAAGTCGGCCGTGTGGTCACAGTGCTCCTTTTGCAGCATTTCTGGCCATGTATTGTTAACTGAGGTAGCTCAGACTCTTCAGAGAATTCCATATTCATGCTGATTTCTATTTCTAGTCTATTTTATAGGACTTCTCCAGTGTTAATCTTTTCATCTTACCACCTTCTATGACCAAGTTCTGTAATAGCATTTCTGGAATACAGTTTTGTATTCCAGAATACAAACAGACCATTAAGGGCAAATGAGGTGCTTCCAAAGCTCCCAGAGAATGCCTGTTTATATGTCCCTTTCCACGTTAGGTTTGCTGTTACTCAAGCACAAGCTCAGGACTGAAGCTATTCAAAGTACTTTGCGAATAACCACATCCATGAACCAGCAGTTGGCCTGTAGACATCCAAGAAGAGAACAGATGGCCACTAATGTGGTCAATTTTGTTACAAACTGTCATTTAGGAAGTGAGTTTTTAGGCACCTGAGGCTTAGTCATGCCAAGAGGATGAAGCTCCCAGCTTGAGATCGTGTAAAGATCCTAGTTTCCTGAGTACTGAGCCACTAGAAAAAAATCCTGTAGGGGGTTCTGTGAGAGGAGGACTGAAACCCAGAACCTCAGGAAGATTATCCTAATTACTTTCTTGACCTTTTTAAATCTCTCTGTAAACATGAGAGTAAAGGTTAGGTCTGAAAAAAATGATACCCTATCACCCCAAACCACCAAATAGCTGAGGCTGGGATCTTCAGTCCACACCAAACACTGGCAGAGTAGGGCTGTGATTCTGCTAGAATAAGAATTTTGACATCTTCCTTCCAGCTGCCTCACAATGCCTGGTGCCCATGTTGTTCCCCTTCATCCCCCCATAGGTGCAGCCAGCACCCCCAGCTCATACCTCTGTTTTTCTTAGCTCAGTATTAAGCTGTTTTCCTCATTCTTATTTTCTTGAGGACTCTGATTGTTTCTTCTGGCCTCAGAAGGACTTCCAGTGGCCTTTTATTTCACAGCAGGATGTTAAGGAGCTGTTCTTTTTGCCAGTGTTTATATGGGTAATGAATCAAAAGAAAGGAAGAATCCTGACCTGTAAAAAAAAGATCGAGCTCTGTTTGGGGCTAGCCCCCACAAAATGGCTCTGCAGATTATAAATGATACAATGCCTGTCCCCATGATGCTGTCCTAAAGGCTATCTTTGAGGATTTTGGGATCCAGGCCAGGTTAGTTAGCATTCAGTGTCTTCTGACTCAGGACTTTGACAGATACACTGCAGCAAATGAAAAGGTATCTGACTAACTGGGAGAGGACATCTAACCTGTGTGCAGCACTGAAATGTGAAAGCAACAAAAAGTACTCAAGGTACCATGGGTTTGGGGATACATGATTAGAACAAAATTTCCTGTGAACTTTAAGGTTTCAATTAGTTTCTGAAATTCAGGACAAGGAACAGAACCCAAAGCTGCACATTAGAGTTTCTCAGAACCAATCCCCCCCAGGCAAAATACACAGTTTTCTCATGCAGTTTTTTCAGGCAAACTTTTGTTAAATAAGACTAAAATATCAATTTCTCCATGTTTCAGCATCAATCAAGCTTTGCACAGAGATTTGTCCCATAATGTCTCCTGACAAGCACACAATGTACAAACAAATCTAATCTAATTCCAGTGTGTAAGCTGCAAAATAACTAAGACTGGAACTCATATTCTTGGAAAATTACTCTGTGGTGAAGAAATGTTATGTCAAACACAAACCTATTTGTCTGGACTCAGCTCAAATTCAGGGTTCTCCATGGCCAGCCTACCCCTAACATTCTTTTCAATGTCTTTGAAGAGAGCAACTGGGATTTTTGGGTCTGGCTTTTCCAGGTAGTGACTGTGTATAAGCCATGTTTTTAATTTTTATAACCCAGTACCCTAGGACTTTTGGAAAGTATTTTTTTTCCTTAACTGGCTTTTGCTCAAATCAACTGACTTCTAACATAAATTTGTGATATTGAACTTTCTGTATTTTTTTTTCCTGCAGAAGGTCAAACTTAATAGAAAAATTGGAAGTATGCCCAATGAAAATCCATATAGCAGGTGGGCTTTACCTATGATGTATTTTCAGAAAATAAATATTGCTTCTTGTTGACATTATTTCTAATTCCTATAGGCTGTATCTGGATCTTTCTTCCAGCTTAACAGGAATTAAAACAGCATGACCCAAAGAGCAGAATATAATTCAAAACAAGGAAGGATCTTGTACACAGGTCTATAGAATAAACAGAACATTGGTTGCCATATTCTGGTAAATGTGTAAAGACTGACAGGAAACATTATTTAATATCTACTATATTGAGGCTTATTGCAAAAAAAAAAAAAGACATATTTGTATTTTGCCTTTTTGATCTTTGTTCTAAAATTTTTGTTCTTTAGGATAATTGTCAAAAACCCCACAAATTTTGACGTGAGAAAGGAGACCACAAACAAGATAGAAGTTCTATCCATTTCTGTCTGCTTGGGAATACCAAAAGTTATTTTTACTTTTTCTGTTGTTTTTACTTGTAGGCTGACTCAGAGTATGGCTCCTCTCAGCCATGGCTGCAGTACAGAGTTAGAGATACTGGAACTCCCTTTAACCTGGCTGAGCAGTGCAGGTACCTGAATCAGTACAGCCATGGCAGCACAGAGCTCTGAGTGGCCTAATTACTCTGCCAAGAAATAAATGGATACTGGCAATTCCCTGGGGAAAAAGAGGTTGAATTGTTAACAAAAACAGTTTCCCCTGAGGCACATTCATTAAATAGGTGTTAGTAAGAGCCAGAAAACCTCAAGTTCTAACCTTAGAATAAAAATGTCTTTGTCCTTTGCACTTTTGATGTCCCAGCCTTCCAATTCTCCCACTGTCTATGGATACAAAAGAAAGATGTGATTCCAATATCTGACGGAAAACCTAAAATAAAGCAAATGATCCCTACCCCCAACTAAAATCTATAGGTAAGATCTCCTGAAAAAGACAAATACAAGAAGTTTCTCCTTTCTGGAAAAATGCAGAGCTCTCCTGGTGGCAGCAGTGGGATGGAGTTGCTTGAGCATCCTGCTTCCCTAGGACACACGTCGGGGTCAGCCCCCGAGGAGCACGGGCAGATCTCCTGTTTACTGTGCCTGTAAAAATGGCAGGGTATGTATGGGGAAGACCAAGGAGAAGAAACAAATGAGAGCAAGATTTAGGGGAAGGGAATTTAATTCTGTTATCTCTTCTTCCACCAAACTTTGTTCATACACAAGAGTGGATGTGTATAGGGAAAGGTGAAGGGATTTTAGCAATCTGCTCACTTTCTAACAAGCTCAAAATACACCCAGCATTTTTTTTTCTGAAACTGGAGCCCAGGACTTCACTAAAACTGCACACACAGTCTTTTATTTTACAAGTTGGATCTATTTATGTAGACTCTGAGCTAAATTAAATGAGTAAAATCCACATTATTTAGATGAAATTGCCTTCGAGGTTAATGCAAGTTTAACTAGTTTAAGCACAGAGATGTAAAGCCATTTCAGGAAACATACCAGGTTTCTGCATGTGGAAACCTCAGAGAGTATTGCCAAATCACAATCTGTAGACTTGTGCCCAGTCTGACAAAATCCTCTTTGCAACAACTGAAATTTCTGTTTTGAGGAGACAGAAAGCCAGAAAATTTTTAGTCTGCTGTCTCAAAACAGAGGCCAGTAAGTGAATGGTGTGCAGAGGCTAATAGTTGCAATTTTATCACATTAATTGAAACGTGAAAAAACAGGACATTTCTAAAATCCAAGCTGGTTTTTATTTTCAAATGTTCATATGTTACAGCTCAGATATATGCACCCCATTTAGAGCTAACCACACTGATTTGACGTTTCTATGCAGGCAAAGAAGCAATAGAGGTGAAAATCCCACAGAGCCACCAGGATGTGATGTCCAATGATGAGCAGTAATTACTGCAGCAACACTTCAGCCAGTATGAGTGTCAACGAAATGTCTGCCTTCCCTCTGACTTTAGAACAAAAAACTGGCTTTGCCTTTGTGGGGATTTTGTGTGTTTTCTTGGGACTTCTAATTATCAGATGCTTCAAAATCTTGCTAGACCCCTACAGCAGTATGCCTTCTTCCACGTGGGAAGATGAAGTTGAGGGGTTGGATAAAGGAACATTTGAATATGCTCTTGCATGAAAACTCACAGAATATCCTGCCTTAAATTTGATGTTGATTTCATTTTGGAAACCAACTGTTGTTACATTTGTTATACATACCTGCATTTTGGAGATATGTTGGTGGCATCCATTTTGTTAAATAAATATTTGTTGCAAACTCAAAAGGTACTTCATGTTGCTTTTATTTGATGAACAGTGGAATGGTAGATAAGAAATGGCTAAAAGCAAACAAATACACAAAAAATCACTAGAAAGTTACCATGGCCAGTATTTTAAGGATCAGATGATATCTGGCTCTTCAGAGGAGGATCTCATGTCTACTGTGTCTCATGATAGGCTGAAGAAAAAGACAGGCTCATGAATGGTGAATGTTTAAGTGGTAGCCTCCTGCCCTCCTCATCCAACACAATTTTCTGAAACTCAGTGTCTGTACTTGTACACTGAGTATACAAAAGTGGAGGACAACAAATGGTTGTGGCTTAGAGGAGGTGCCTGCAGGAGGTGTGTGTCCATATTTTTATTCCACTTGGTTACAGAAGATGATTCACTTTAAAGTGGAACTGAGACTGTCTGGTTAACAGCTCCCAGCAGTAATGACACCAGCCTGGCAAGGCCAAAGCAGACACAATCATGCTGCTTACCCATTTTTACCCAGCCCTCGAGGAGAGATGGGGTCCAGAGCTCTGTACACTCCAGCACTCTCCACAGCTGGGTCACAACTCCTGCAGTTGTGCACAGTGTATGAGCTGGACTGTCACTGATGAAGTGGTCATGAGAGATCCTATCAAAGCAGAAGTGAAAGAGCAAAAGCAGAGATTCAAATCTGGATATTCAAGGTCACCCTCATACACACAGCTGTTTAGCAAGTGTGACAGTACTTGACAGAAATTCAATTCCGTTTTTAAGAAGGCTGGTATTAGAATTTTAGGCACTGTCACTTTTGCTAAACAGATCTGTTTGCAATGAGGAGCTGAGACAAGGAGATCAGTTACAGCAGTTGTTTTCTTTTTCCTGTATTCTGAAAAATACATGTTATTCCTTTTGCCCTATATACTAGGCAGAGGCAGACAGTGGAACAGCAGACCTCAAGTGCCATTTGGAACATAAAATACTCAATTGTACAGAGAAGGACATGAATCTCCTGTCTGAAAAATACAAGAGAGGAACAGACAATATTAATCTACACTGGTCCATTTAAATTATAAAACATAAACAATTTTGGGAATGTAAGGGATTTCAACTGCTTCAGATTATATATAAGAAAAAATTCCAGACCCTCAGAGATTCAGTATATTGCATTTATCCTAGTTAATTTAGCCATAAAATCCAAGGTAGATATCAGTACAATGATTCATGTGATCTGTTATTGCTGGATAGGATCATCCACTGCAGAGACCTGACACTGCCATTCTTTTTATGTACATCTAATCAGCACAGCTGAGCTCTGGGCTGTCAGGTTAGAGTGCTGAAGGTACTTAAGTTATCTGGGTTAAATATAGTTCAGTTATCTCTAAACTACACAGGAAACACTGCAAACATATCCAAAGAACCCCAATATTGTCTTATTATTTTTTTCTTGACCCAATCTATCGCTGGAAGCAAATTATCTAATTCCCTTCTAATTACAAAGCTTCATGATTTCCTGCCTGCTCTTTTCTTCATCCCAAAATGACTAGGAAGTCAGCCTTCCCAGAAACAATACAGAGAGCATAATTTTTTTCAAAGGCCTTCTAAATATACAGAGTAAAATTTTAAATAGGGTCACGAGTAAATGGTTTAAAACTGCATGTAGGACAAGAGGACCCCCCAAAGAATGATCCCACTGACTTCACTGAATCTTCTGCATAAAATGCACTGAGCAGATCCTGTCCTGAACTCTTGTTATCTGCATGACTATATATGCAGAACTGAAAGACAGAGTATGATCTGTGCAGAATCAGACATCGTGGGGAGGGAAATGGAGATAACAAAAGTATTTTCAGGCCCCCTTAGAAATTTCGCAATGCCATAAACCCAGTAATTGTAATGGATAGGTACATTTGCTGGTTAAAAGTTAACAAGCTAGAATGCCTTTCTAATTCACCCTTCTAGAAATGTTTTGAAAGAGAGGGATTGGTTGGTCTACTCAGTATATTAAACAGGAGAAAAATCTGGCCAATAAGGCAGAGTCTGTAATGCCTCAAAGAGAGGGTCACACTATATGCATGAATAAAAGAGGCAGACTGTCCTTCCCTAAAAACACAGGATTGAATGGTAAGTTAAATTACCCTGAATAGGGTAGACTTGATTATACATGCATAATGCTAGAAAACTAAACACAAAGTTAATGGCAAATAACAGTTCAGAGTTCTCTGGAAATACATTGTGAAAACCTAAGTATTATTTTCAAGAACAGCAGAAAGGTAAGAGATTTTACTTTTCCTAGGAAAACACTAATGTGGAAATAAGACAGTGAAATGACAGACTCATTTTACTTGGTAGCAAAAATTTCATTGTCATCAAAGAATCAGGATTTCATTCAGTCATGGAGATGGAAACAAAAATAGTTTCACTGACCTCAATGACAGAAGATTTGTCTTTGCTCCTTCATGTCTGAAGATGAAATACTTCCTTGCAACTTTAAAAGGCTGAAGGAAGCAGAATACTATGATCATAAATGTGTAATAATAATAATAACAATAATAATAATAATAAAAAGCCAGTAGATGTAAAATAAATTGAATAAATTTAATATGTTGCTGTGAGGCTTATACAACATTTAGCAGGAAAACTAACATAAATATGAGGAGTGACAAAGTGGTGTCTTAGCAGAGAGGTGACAGCAGAATATTACCTACAGCTGATGGAAGAAATAAGAAAATATGCTTTAGCTGTAACTCATACTGAAGATGGAATATATCTGATTATCAGCTCTTCAAATTATAATTTGGATATGTGATTTTAGAGAAAATTTACATTGCTGAGCTATAAATATTGATGTTGTATTTTATCTTTCAGTGCCAAAGGACCAAATCATTGAGAAATTTAAATTTAAAAAAATCTTAGGAGTTCATCTAGTTCAACCTCTTGCAAAAATATGGAACTTTTAAAAAATGTCTGTAATGGGCTTATTTATCCAGATTTTCAGGTTATATATTTGTTTATAAGATATATTTTGTTTCTAAAACTTTCTGCTTTTACAAATGCTTGCAGAGTTTCAATGTCTAAGCATGCTCTGGTTTAGTGCCTTTGAACAAGCTGGGCTCCTACTGAACTATACAGGTCTATACAACCACACTCCCTAATCTCCTTAGAAATATGTTTCAAGACAAATGATTGCCATCGTTTCAATAGCTCATTTCAGGGCTTTCTAAGCCATACTTCAAATTGCTGCAAAGGTACTTAACCCACTAAAGGCCTTAAATATTCGTACCCCTTCTTCTCTTGGAGTTTTTGTTTGCTTGTGTGTTTTCTTTGAGGAGATCTGTGCGGAAAAGAGGAGGTGAGAAGCAGATTATACAGCTGTGTGTTCACCTCTCCATGGGCTGCCACTCAGGGGGACCTAGACAGACCAGAGGAATGGGCCAGCAGGAATCCCATGACATTCAACAAGGACAAATGCAAATCCTGTACCTCAAACAGATTTAACATCTGCACCATACAGGGAGCAACTCTCCTGGAAGGGACTGGGGGAGCAGGCTACATAGGAGCGAGCCCCACGCTATCTATGTGTTAATCATATGATCATGTTCAAGCTTGTGTACACGGATGCCCACCATGTCACCCTGCTCTTTTGTAGGTTTTCATAAAACAGATTAGAACTAGAGGAGTTCTTGGCCCATTTACAGCTCAGGCCTTTACCTCCTCTGGAGCTTGTACCAAAATACTGCTGGTTTTGTTAGAGGGTCAAGTGCATCCATCACAGATGGAACATCTCCACAAGCTCCTGTCTTTTCTTCAACTATGTTTTTACTCAACAAGTCATAGGATGACAGTCTCATGGATACTCGGTGAGGCAGGGGAGAGGGGAGAGCTTGTGGTGGAAAACTTATCTAACCATGCAAGATAATAGAAATAGTTTATTTATATCTTTTATAGCAGTAAACCGGCAGCCAACATCAGGAAGACTGCTTAGAGATTCAAGAGAAAATTCTCAGCCCTTCATTATTTGAGAAGCAAAGGTCTGATATGCAACAGCACTAAACCCTTTGCTGTATCTGCAACTGTGTGGCTGCAGCCACAGAAGAGTACACGGATCAGTGACCTAAGTCTGTAGCATCCCTGAAGATGTCAATGAACAATGCACCAAATGTATTCTTGGATCCAAATGCAAATCGGTTTCAAGTGAACATAATTAATGAAGACCATGACAACAATGAAACAACCCAAGAGGATGTGGGCTCTGACCCACCACATTATGAAGAAACATCTTTTACTGATGAAACACATAACAGACTAAGAATCAGTTACAGACCAGGAAAAAGAGAATTATATGACAATTTCCGGCAAAATGGGGAGAAAACAGAAGCTAGCTTACATCCCTATGATACTCACAGTAAAATGTATTATCTACAAACTTTTGGCCATAACACAATGGACCCAGTTCCCAAAATTGATTATTACAGAAACACTGGCAGCGTCAGTGGGAATAAGCTCAACAGACCAAGCTTATTAGAAATTCATGAACAACTGGCAAAGGTAAGTGAAAAGGAAAGATAAAATTTTGCTCTATTCCATTTCCAGACTGTTAATTCTGTTTATTAATAAGAGAAAGTCTTTAAATTCATGGACCTTGCCCAAGAGAAGTACAAGAAACTACTTACCATATTTCCTTTGGTAGCAGCAGTTTGTTCTCTGCTCTGTACCCTGCTCAAAGAAAATATTTTTATTAAAAGGTAATTGTAATGTACTTGATAAGCAGAAAAACATAACTGAATCTTGTCTAAAAGTATGGATCTACCAAATTTCTTCTGTTTCACATAAGAGTTAGGATGGCAGATGGTGAATGTCAATTCATAATTTAACCAAGCTACACAATTCACACTTATTCTAAACTTGAATTTTACATCAATGCATACTAATTATGACAGATTCATCCATTTTACTAATTAACCAATATAAATATTATAAAAAAAATTATGTGAATCAGATGCAATTTCAGTTAATCGGATATCCAGAGCACTACCTGTAACAAACTCAAACAGCAAGAAAGAATCAAGAACAAGAGTGTTGAGGGATAGCAGACAACACTTTTCAGGTGCTGATTCAGTGAACAAATCTGAGGTTAAGATGCACTTATCAGGGCAGGGCTGGAAAGAGAAATATCATTGCTATAGTTAAACTGAGACAAAAAGTGTCAATAGGCAGCAAAAAGTTATGTTCTTTTTTTGAGTTAGACAATTGTGAAATGAGAAAACTTTAGAGAAAACAAGCTCTCATCACCATTCTGCTCAGTTCTTCATACTTCTGAGGTCTGAATAATTTAGACAAGCTTCTGATTTTTGAATGCTTGTCCAGATTTGTTCAGGCTTCTGTTCTCTGGAGATTCCTCTTTCCTACGGAGGGTTAATATAAAGTAATGAAATAAGGAAAAAATATAGCCATTAGTAAATTAGGACTTGATTCTTCAGGATCTTATTAGGGCAGCTTCCTAGTTTTGGCCTGACTTACTCAAATTAAGCTCTCCATAGACCTGTGTAAAATGGCTTAAAAGGAGAAACATTTCCAAAGATGAAAACAAAGCAGATAGGAAAAGGGAAACATACTAATTTAGTATCCCTAGTCATTTGCAGATGTACAAACTGCTACTCAAAGGACTAAACACATTTCCATGCCCAGAAGAAATTTCCTCTTACATAAATAATTTACTTCAGTAGTGGCCAGATAGGAGTAAAACTGTATCTTGGGTTTGAACATAATGCTGAATGAACATATACTGAACATCAGCACATTAAAGGATTTTCAGTTTTGATGGTAACCAGAAAATGCTCGGGTTTTTTTACTGTTGTATATCTCAATGGTTTGTATATTTTAAACAAAATTAGATAATTTTTTTAGGGTTTTTTTTAAGGCTTTCACTTAAAGACGATTAAAAGAAGGCAGATTACATCACAGAATAAAATGAACAGAAAATTGTTTCATATGTTGGGACTGTTAGAAAAAAGAGAAAAGAGCATAATCTAACTTGGCAATTTCCAGACTTTTCCCAGTACCCAGTATCTATCGTAGAGAAAGATAATCTTATGCCTTTCAAAATAGGAAGGTGAATGTCATAGGTAATGGGATTTTTGTTACAATGGCAACCTGCTGTGCCCTTATGTGGGTTGTGGCCCTGGTCTGGGAGCACAACCACAGCTCTGGAACAAACGATGCCCATTAGCATGGCTGGAGCCCATTCCTGGCTGTCCCATGATCTCACTTGGTGACCTTGGACAAATCACTTGGGTCTGCATAGCTTTTGCTGAAGAAAAAACATGCACGAGGTCACCAAATAGGAGCTTAGTAGGAAAGGGAATTGAGATGCCTGAGAAGGCAGAGCTCCTCTCAGGAGGCACAGGCTGTGTGTGTGCTGGATGGGGCTCCAGCCCCCAGCAAGGAGGGGAGGAGGAGCCACCCTGAGCGTGGACAGCAGTTACAGTAATGGCCCAAGGTGCACTTCTGAAGCAGATGCTTTATTCCTTTTTTATTTAACCACTAAAATCTGGGTTTACCACACCATACCCCAAGGCAATCCCACCCCCTTGCCCCCAATTTGAAACTCAAGTTTTTGAAGACAACCGTTCTGTCAGAGCCCATTGCAAGATTCTGATAAGAAGTGGCATATGTTTGACTTCAGATTGCTAAACATCACATAAGCATTCCCATTGTGCTTTGATGCTGGGCTTAACATCAGAAGATAAATATTAATATTTAATACATTTTTTTAATATGTAATTTTTCAAATGTCAGAATGTAAGACAGGCTGAAAGGAACTTCAAATATCTAGTTTCCACACTGCTGGAGTCAAATGTGTGTCATCTTTTAGCAAGATGTGTCAGTTTTTGCACACATTAAGCCAATTAAATCCCAAAAAAATAGTCTAAGTGCTATTTCACAGCTGATGGCTGGTGATAATTACTTGGGCTTAATATTTACCCTACGTAAGAAATAATCTAACCTTTCTTCCTCTTGGCTATTCTCCACACTTGTTATGGAGATTTCATGAGCTCATCATCTTTAGCCCCAGGAGAGATGAAGACTAAGCCATTCTGAAACAAGGAAAGGAAAATGTTCGGGTTAGTTTTTTTGGGTTTTTTAAAAGCAGTTAACTTTTTATTTTAGTAGCTTTGCAAAATGTTCTGTCACTTTTATTCCACATCCTTAATGCATGAGTAGCACAGGTACAGCTGCTTGGTAAATAACCAATCATTCACGAAAGCACACCAATTTAAAATGCATTTATGGAAGGTTTAAGGCCATAATTTATGATAATGGCATAGAGAGCACAAATTAATTCAAACTACAGAGGAAACAACTTGTTTCAAGTACAAAGACCAAACCCTTTTAATTTTTTTGTCTTTGAAATTCTAACCACTGTAGCAGAAGTCTGTCATATTATTCTGCTAATCTTCCTTCACTGACTTCAATCATTTACTGTATTTTGAGCAAACACAAACATTATTATTTCAGGGTAAGAATGATCAAAATTATCTAAGTATCTCAAAGGAGCTCAAAGTCACAGGCTTTCAGCAGATCTTGTAATCCCACTTTTCCTTGGGCCAGCAGGGCAATAGGCACCAAGTTTAGCCTATGTCAAAACATATTATCCAGTCACTCATTTTTCATTTGTGAGCATAGTCTGGGATTTACTGTGTCAAAGGCATTCTAAAACTTTGCATACTTTTGGCTAGAGCCCCCATTCTTGAGGGGCAACTCCAAACATTAGCATGAGAGGCATATACAGTTGGTCTTTATGTCTGTTTTGGGTTTGTGTGTTGGCTATTTTTAAATGTATGGACAAAATATAGAAACAACAAAGTTAACCAAGATTTAAAATCTCATGTTTCACAGAATCACAGATGTATTTCCTCCTTGACCTGCTAAGTTAATCTGGAAATATCTTCATCACCCTCCAAAGCCTAAAAGCATCTTGATTCCTCTCCAGGAGTGGTACACACTCCTGACTCTCTGCCAGACTATGGCAATGTGAAGGGTCCTTCCTGAAGGCCTTTAAGGAGGACCCAGAAAAATCAGGCAATTGCTAACCTAATGCCAATTCCTCACAGAAACAGTGAGAGCTCTGAATAAGAATAATTAAAAAAAAAAAACAAAAAAACAAAAAAAAAAAAAAAAAAAAAAACACAAATTAAAAGACAATTACAATGAGTACAAATCTCAGCACCAGGACTAATTCCTATTCAAGCCACAGGAAACATATCATGGGGCTAAATTGCCTCAGACATTCTGGGGCAAGAGAGCTGAAGAGGTAAAATACACATTTATGTCTGTAACTGATGTGAACAATCTAAAATTCTGGGCTACTTACCAGGTTACACCATAAATATGGCAATTCCTAATCCTATCTACTATGATAACACCAGTTGTGGCTAAGCCACAGAACAGATTATTCAATTTCTACATTGCACGGGCATTTCTCTAATTGTTTTCAGGAATATGTTACCCATCTACTGCTGCAGTTATGTTTGTACTTCATTCAATAGGAAACACTAGATTTCATCACAGAACTTAACCATGCTGCACCCAGTTAGGTCTCTTTTCACTGTTTGTGATTATCCCTGTTTCTACACTTAGCGTTATTCATAAATTGTTGCAAGAGCATGCAGAGGCCAACCACAAGACCCTCATTATGTTAGATGCTCTACTAACACATATGTGGAATAACTTACAATAAAAACAGGTTAGTATCAGATCAGGTAATAATGTATTTACACTGCTTAAGTGATTCTTTCATCTCCTCCCCTTGTTAGCAAGCCCACCTGCTGATGCCTGGTGTGAGCAGAATATTGCTCTCTACTCCAGTGACTGTAAAACGTGATCTTTGGAATTCTTTTCTATTATGTCTCCCTTGTGCAGCCAGGTGTCCTCTGCCTGGCCCAAAAAATGTATTTGTTTTCTGTGTGCTCCTCCAGAACATTGCTGTGAGCACTGGCTCTGTTGAGAGAGTGGCAAATGGAGAAAGCACCGCTGGAGATGAGACCGCAGTCAGCAAGGAAGAAGAAAACAAAACAGGATTTGTCAAGTTTGGATGGGTGAAGGGTGTGCTGGTGAGAAACTTACCTGCATTTCTAAAAAAACAATTAAAAGAAAATAAAATCAGTTCTGTTACATTTAAGTCTTTAAAGAATTAAGAGAGGGAGGCAGACTTCAGGGATGTTTGGGGTGAAATGCACTTTATCACCCTTCTGGTTTTAAACATTACTTTCAACCTTGAACTAATGCAGTAATTTCTCTTTAAAACCTAGGTAAGATGCATGCTTAATATTTGGGGTGTGATGCTCTTTATTCGACTTTCCTGGATTGTAGGTCAAGCAGGAATTGGTATGTATCTTATTTAATATCACTTTCAACAGTGAAAGGGATAAAGAGGATAAACTATACATGATCATGATTAATATATAATCTGAGATGTGCATTTGCATGTTGAACTAAATAATGTTTTCAAATGCTTGCCAGGGTAAAAGACATTAATCCTCCAAACTATTGGAATTTTCCAGACTCACAGCCAAATTACTGCTTAGAGGCATAGATCTGTTAACTATGCATATGATCATCACATTTAAATATTTCTGAGCTTTAGTGAAATTTGTATTTAGATCCTGTAACAGATGTAAACTTTATGACTCGGGCCAATTTCTAATATGTGCGTACAGAGTTAACCTTTAGGAGTTCACACTTTGCGTATCTGTGAAACCCAAACCTTGTCATCTACATATTATAAACAACACTTCTTCACACTTCTCTGCCAAGATGAAAACAGAACTGGAAGGAGGTCTCATCTCATCAGGATTTTGTTATTTTTAACTAGAGAACAGCACTTGATACTAGTGTACTATGAAAGGCTAAGTTTTAAAAGCTCTGCTACAGCTTTCATGCAAATGAAATAAGTACATTTCATTGTGTGCTGTATCTTTGCTTCTTCATTGTGCAATTTAATTAATCCAAATTCCAGATCTCAGATCCCTGGGAGACTGGGCCCCGAGGCCTCCATCCAGTATATTGCAGAGTGTTCAGTGAAACCAGCAAGAGAGGGAAGTGCTCCCAACACTGAAGTCTCCAGCACTGCAAGAGCAGCTCAGCAAGGTGCAATGTCCCACAGCTGGGTGCTAGAACTCCCTTTTTAGAGCTACTGCTCTGGGAAAGCACAGAAACCTGAGCTGCCAAGGCAGTGTCCCTCTGTGACCCATGATCATACAATTAGAGCAATGGAACCCTGATCTTTGACTGGCATCCAGATGTTACAAAAAACAGCAAAGGCAGGATGGCAAATAGTCCAATTTGGATGATCACAGAATGGAAACATTCAGTTATATTAAGGGGTGTCAGCTCTGCTGGACTTGGATAAAAGTCAGTGCTCAAAATCAGATTGAATATATCTTTCACGTCCTTGTCAATGGAAGTGAAATGAAACATCTCCAAAATTTTGCATCGTTGAAGTCTCATTTCCAATAAAAAGCAGTAACTTCACAGAAGTTTCACTTGAGCAAGACTGAACTTTTAATAAAAAAATAACAAATGAAATGCTTATTAAGAAAAAAAATCACAAACTTATGGAGACACAAATAGGAAAAGAAAAACAACCCAACAATAAAAGATTCAGAACTAAGCGGAAGAACTTTACTACTCCTGCAGTGCTCCATGCATGGCTCCAGCACTGTGCCTGACAAAAGGGTGCTTTCTGATTTTATGATGCATACCAAATGAGCACGTACAGCCCAGGGCACTCATAACTATATGCCTTGCCATGAAAATTCTGCATCTTAATATTGCCAAGACTTTGCTCTAGGGTTTCATGCAAAATTAGTTTTTAAGGGCAGTTTAGTAACTTATTGAGATCATCAAGAAGTATTACTTTGTTTTGAGGTGTGAGAATAGCCATAGGCAAGAGTAATTCATTTTGGAACAACTTACTTAGGAGCCATATGCCTGGTTTTCAATCTAAACTTTAATCAGATTTTAACATTAATTTGCACCAACATCAGTTACAACTTTCCTGCTTTCATTTTTAATTTTACCATTTTAACTCATTGATAAACAGGCTCTTCTTTCTTACATTTTATTGCTCTGCTGTTGCTTTTTTAAATTGCATGTGTTATGCAAGGGGGTTACTTTTACTTTTGAAAATGAGACGTCAAATTCCATTTGAATAATTTCTCAATGCATTTTTGGAATGCCTTATAAGCAATAAGCTTTAAGTCCCCAGCCAAGCTGCTTAAGGAGAGCAGTGATGGAAGCTCATCATCACCAAGGCTCAGGGATTTCACCGCGTACTGCTACTAACATGGAAATTAAATGAGACAGTTAAACCACCATCTGGGCACCATTTACATCCTCATCATTAGAGGGCCAAAGAGAGACAACCCAATTACTTCCATACCCTGATAGGCTGTCTTGGGCAAAAGCTCTTACAGAGGGAAAAAAAGATTCTGCAAGGTTCTCTGGCTATCATCAGCTTGGAAAAAAAAAAGGGACAGTACAGTTCTGACAAGATTCCAGGTCCAAAACTAGTCTACTATTTCCACCTAATATCTGGGGACTCTCTGAAATCTGTATTTGTACCTGTACATAGAATGGTTAGACAAACGCAGGGAAAACCAAGTTTATGCTACCTGCAAATCTGGCCCCAAATATTAAAATTATGTCACATTACATTACAATGATGTTTTGGTTGAGTCATTTTAAGCACTTCTCTTAAATGCTATTTTTTAAAAATTATCATTAAAGCCTTCCCATGAAGATGTTACTATCAGATTAGCAAAATATCTGACGCTATATATGACTTACATGTTAACAATATGAATTGTGAAATGCAATAGAACATCCTTGAAAAGCATTCTTAGGATGCACATACACTTAGCAAATAATTTTAAGACGGCTTTGAGAATTATGTATCTAACTTACTCGATTTGAGAGCTAACAGCTCTTAAAGTCATATCCAGCCGCTTCTCAGACACAAAATTTGCATGGTTGAACAATATCCTTCTATGTAATGGTAACTGACCAAAAGGAATGACCATTTGGATTTTTTTTATTCAGACATGCACGTAAAACACTTGCATGACTAGTAATAGTAAGAGTTCAGAAATCAGCAAGATAAACATGATTTATTAGAGGCTCAAATCCCTTTAAATATCCTACACTATGTTATATATCATTTATGGCTCACACATTACATTGCTTTATCTTAAAGGATTGTGATAAAATGGTTATGATTTAAGCAGCAAAGAACATTAATTCAGGGACTGGATGTCTATAACCATCCAGTATGAACTGAACTCAGGAATCTGATCTGTAAGTCAGATTGTAGAAATACAGCAGATAAATCAGTAAGTTTGTAGTACTTCTAGCTCAATTTCAATCGTAGGATCTAAGTTTCAATTTGGGTGGGTCCTGGCCAATAAATACACCTAGAAGCAATGTATATTCTCTGGTTCCACACTGAATGCCTAGGCACCCTATGGAAACAAGATAGATATTGCCTTAGCAAGTTCAGTAAAACTGAGAACTGTTTCCATGCTTGGCACCAAACTGTAATTATTTTTTTCTCCTGGTTTTCTCCCTCCCTTCTCATAGATAGAAATGAGACTAAAGGCAATGAAGTTGAGAGAAAAACATTAGATTATTTCTTCACCTGACTCAAAACGAAAAGGAGATCTGGAACTCCTAGAGACAAACTCCTCTAGGAAGTGCCAGAAAAGTAACAGCAAGGCTGCAATTGTACCTTGGGAGGTGCAGTTTGTACATGAACAACAGCTTTTTATTGGGCAGGTAATCTAGCCCTAGAAGATGTAATCCAAAGAGGATCTTCTGTGGGATCTTTATCCATGGAGGTTTTCAAGAGCCAGCTAGCCAAGGTCATCACTGATTTAATCCTGTATTGGCAGTAGTTCTGCTATGACTGGGAGGTTGAGCTACAGACCTTTCAAATCACTTTAAACCAAAGCTTCTCTGATTCTAAATCATACAAAGCACCTCCTGCTCATATAGTTTCTAGCTGTTTCATAAAATTAACAGAAACCCAGCCATATAGCCAGAGACTGGAAACATTCTCAGATTTCAGTCTTACACTGAAACCCAGTTACCTATAACTAATCACCTATCACTGATATTTTGATGTTTGATTATCACTGCTATATCAGCTAAAAAAAAATAAAAATATTCTAAGTTCTCTATGACTCTACAGGTCACCTGTTAAAGTAAATGGCACCTAAAAAGCAATATTTCCATTTTCAAGTGTTTGTTTTGTGTTAGAGTAAAACTACTTTTTGCAGGGAAAGAGGCAGATGAGCAGAGAGTGGGAAAGCCCACCATTAGATAGCTTAGCAAATGAGGATGTAGAAGGCTCCCATTCAGGTCTTGTCCCTCTGCCTGACAGACTCTTTGTCCTCATGCACTATGAGCCTATACAGTCAGTCTTCCTCTGATTCAACATTTAATTACCTGATGAAAGACAATAGCATTGTTATAAGAGCTGGTTAATGTGTCTATCTCTTCATTTAAACAGCCAGGATGCGTGTTAAAGGTAGATAATAAGCATCCATGTCAAGGGATGCCTGTTTGTTTATTTCCTCCATCCTTTGGAAATCATAAGAATTCCTGGACAGGGTACTCCTCTAAGAAAGAATCACTGCTTGAAGACTGATGGGAATCATTTACTATCGTGACACGGACTTCATGAAAATGTTCTGCAAGCTGCAAGTGGTCAACAAACCCCCCTTTCAGTTTATCGCTCTGATTCTGGCCTGAAAATTCAATTTAAAGAAATAATGATTTGTAGGAAACATGGAACATGAGTAAAATATTTTATCTTCTTATTACTGACAGGTCTTGGAGTAATCATAATTCTTCTCGCCACGATGGTAACCTCAATTACTGGGTTGTCAACTTCTGCAATAGCAACTAATGGGTTTGTCCGTGGAGGTAAAAATCTTAGGGTTACTAATGCTTTCAAGCCCCAGAAGGTATTTTTGTATTATTTTCGTATGAGACAAACCAGAGGGACCATAAACCAAAGGGCACATCTAGTGGAACTGGAAGGTAACAATTCTAGCCACCTCTCATCAAAATTTGAGGCATGCTTGAGCTGTCACTTCTAATAAAGCACAGATTTCAGTTCAGTCTGAGAAGTACATTTCAGATGTTCCTGCCAACTGCTGGAATGGTTCTGGCTTTTCATGGAGTTCTTTTCACCTTTTAGCTGGTCTTTCCTATTCAGAGCATTTCAGGTTGGACATTCTTCAACAAACTGAGCATGAGACATCTCTTCCTGTCATTTTGAAGACTGATGCAGATCAATGGATATCTTCAGTTTAATGCCTTCTTTATAACACTCCTTAAATTTCAGCCCCTCCTTGGAAGACGGGTAAATAATTCGTCTGTGAAAGTCCATGTCAGGTATTTTGTGAGACAAAGTTTTGGTGCATTTCAGAGCCTTTAAGTTTTAACTGATCTGGTCTAAGCCCTGTGGAAAATGGAAAGCTCTTACTACGTCCCTAAAGCAGAACAGGTACTGGAATACACTTGCATATACTTTCTTTTTCGGATCTTTCAGGTCTTGGAATCATAGTTATTGCTCTGAGTGTAGTAGTAACAACATTGACAGGTATCTCCATGTCTGCCATTTGCACTAATGGAGTAGTAAGAGGAGGTAAGTGAATATGATCTCATGAAAAATATAAAAATCTGCAGATTTGAATTAGAAAAATAAATTGAATTGAGATAACTGTGTTATAAGCAAAGAAATAATATGTATATTTGCAGTGATTTCTCCCAGTGGATCAACAGCAAATCACATTGAAATGTGATTTCAATAGACTTAATGCAAAAAACATTAAAGATTCACTGCATCACTATGATGCAGGAACATAATGTACCAGAGAATGTGTGACCTTTCCTGTTTACATTGGGATAGATCCACGTAAGTTAGAACTTAGTTAACTTAGTGAAATTAGTTAACTTCACTTTTTTGAAGTGAAGTTCTCTCTCCTTTGTGTTACTATATCATGCATCATGAAAAAATATAACAAGGTCCACTTTTGCATACTAATATGGACTAAAAAGATTTCTGGAATAGAAAGGCATACTGAA
>WBNO01028890.1:0-11668 GCA_013400575.1 Peucedramus taeniatus | reverse complement strand
AGCAGGGGGCGCGCCCGCGCTGGCCGCCCCTGCTCGGGCCGGGCCGGGCCGGGAGCCGGGAGCCGTCATTCCTCAAAGCTGTGTTCGAAGGAGTTTTTCAAACCACTCTCTCTTTGCACGGCTTTGCTGGAAGTGCCATTATCTTTCCTTTGTGAGTGACTGGTTCATAAAACACCCCAGCCTTTTCATGTCTACTGTTATGGTTATCTTCTCATTTTACTCATCATGAGCTGTGGATTGCTCAGGCATCATAACCCTTGAATAATTTTTCTCATTCGCAATATTCAAGAAACAAACCCTAAATTAATTCTTACTATTAACAGCTCGCAAGGGCAGTAAGCTTTTAAAATAAACAAGCTTGGCTTTGTAAAATGTTGTAACTCAGGGTAGCATAAGGTAAAGACTGGAATTCTTTTTGCGTGTGTATGGCAAGAATTTTCAGATTTCAATAACAGGCTGGAGTGGCTGTGATCTCACCTATGGTTTGTACTCTGGGATTTCGTTTTCACAGAAGCCACGGAATACATTTTGGGATACAAAGAAGTTGGCTGAGACATCTCACCTCAAATATGAGCTTTTTCTGTTAGCTCTTCAATCTCAGAAACATACAGCTATTTTGAAAAGAATCTTTGTTTTTGCAGACTCAGCTAATGACTAGCAAACAAATACAGCAAAATCATGTTGCATTCAATTACATCTATTTTATTTAACAATCTTTGTTTCAAAAATTAGTGACTGTAATATCACTTTTTTGCTGCTGTCTATACCTTCATTCTCTTTAATTTAATTTATTTATTTCTCCTTTTAATCCCTCCATGTCCTTAAATCCTTTGGTTCAGCCTAATCCTTCAAATCCTATAATTACTCAAACAAAGCATTTTAACCTTGTGGCCTTCCTGGACTCTTGCCTATTGCTTATGACGTGTAGGTCTTGCTTGACTAATGATGTTTACTGCTGCATTTTCTTTCCTAGGAAAATTTCATACCACATAGCTCCTGTTTATAGCAGGGCTCAGTGTCACAATATTACTATGAGCACTGGAAAAATAGTAGTGGCTGCCTTCCACTCTTAGACCAATTGCTTCTTTTAGTCAGAATTTATAGCTGACCTTAGTGTAATCCCAAATAATTAATCCCAGTAAAGCCTAGATTTTGATCATTTTGATTTCAAGCAACTATTCCCAAATTCTTTGTGTCTCTTCAAAAGTGGTTTTTTTGCATACTGTGTAAAGTGTACAACCAGTTTAATTCAGGCATCTAAGAATGACAGCACTTGGTAACACTATATTGGTTTGCCTGAACACTGAATTTGTCTAAACACTTAATAAACATATTATATTAATTTCTTAGAAGATTCTGAATATTAAGATGAGGATGCTTGTTCAAGGTATTTATAATTTTTCCTGGAAGGCATTTTGTAAATAAGTAGTTATACCTTTCTTTATTTATTTATTTTAAGTTTTGAAGGAGGAATGAATGGACCAGGCTCTGACTAAAATTAAGAAGCGATTTTGTTAACAGGAATGGTATTTAAAAAAATAATGAAGAACAATTTTATATAATATTATTAAGAGGGAAAAGAAATAAAGGTATGGCAGGAAATTTAGAAAAAGGCTGCAAATTTAAATGACCTACAGTACTGAAAGAAAATGCCCTGCTGGCAATGGTGAAAGCAAATGATGTTGTCATAATGGACTGGGTTTTAGTGAGGTCCAAAAGTGCAGTGGAGAAAATAATACAAAGGCAGAAAGAGACCGAAAAGAGCAGAGTGGCATCAAAAAGAGGAGTACCAAATTAAACATGTGAAAATACAGGAAACAAACATGGCATGTGAATAATAGAAACAAATTAGCCTGAAGGAATAAAGGAACTTTATATGTGTGTCTGTGAATTTTTTATGTACTTTAAATTATTACTAAATGTTATGATTCTAGCTGAAAAAACCCCACAATCCTGTTTTCAACATTATTCACCTGTGTTAGCAAAAAGTTCTAAACTGTTCTGAATGTTTTATGTAGTGAGAAAGATACATTTCTTTGGAGATAATGATAAACAGAAGAGTCATGAAATCTGCAATTTTGTTCTATGTTCAGCTGTTCCAAAGCTATTGTGGGGGTGTACAGATGCTATAAAGGGATGTACATTGATAGCTTGAATCCTGCAAGCTCAAATAGAGGGAGACTCTCCTTGCTACTGTTTTTAGGACCTGTGAGCAAAATTCTCAACCAGTGTTTGAGCCACAGCCTCTGGCCCTCACCTCTGTGTCTTCGAGAGAGTCAACAGACATGACTGTACATGGACAATACATGACATTCACCAGATGTACATGGAGTGACTTTCTTTAATATACACACATTACTTTAAACTGCCTAAACAAACCATGGAAGCATTTCTCAAAATGTGCTGGGATGACTTCTAGGCACCAGAGACTTGCACATCTGGGCTTGACACAGATTTATGGCATCACCTTTTCCATCATGTCTTTGAAAGAAGTTCTGCCTAGAAAAATATGAATTCTCCTTATAAGGCACACGAAGCTCAGCTGGAAGCAACAGAATGCCCAGAACTATTTTCTCAATATGATTCCTTGGGAGAATATCTTTTCTGGAGATTGAGTAACTGAGACTAAGCTATTGAAAATAAAATTGGTCCATAAAACATTTTTTTTTAATTTAGAATAACCAGACTCCTAAACTCACTTTCCCATCCCACACCAAAAAGGACATAATTGTAGGTACAAGAAGGGAGAACAGACATGGATGTTTTATATCCTATATAGGATGTGGGAGAAAATTCATTTCTGAAGAAGAGACATTGGAAAGACTTGTATGGTACAATTTGTGGAGGAGACACGTAAGGTTGGATTTCCCCTCAGTGGAGAGTATAGCTATCTCATGGCAGAGCTTATTAATTAACAAGGAGCATTGAGAAAGATACAATACCCAGCACACATTTCTTGTATTCCTCAATACAATTAGATGACTAAAGTCACTATAAAGCAGCATTTAAAATGCAGCTGCTGTGTCAAAATGTGTAGGTAAAGATAATACAGGGTTGTTTTTTTTTTTTTTTTTTGACCAATCTAACACTGTTGGAAAAATAGGGATGTTTTGGGACATGCACATTTTTTGTGCATGTGGACCAAGTAAACAAATGTCTGTATCAGCTCAGATTACCTGCAGAGTTGAGTTCACCTCTGCAGGATGTTACTGAGACAAACAGCATAATATGATGTGATATAAAAGAGAACAGTTAAAAGACAAAGTAAAAATGTTTCAAGTACTTAAAATTTAAGGGGAAATGTTTTAATTGGTAGTAATGTGACAAAAATGGCACCATCTTAATACTGCTGCCAGACCCCTCATTTTCCTCTTTCCTTTTCCTGATAAAAATGCTGTATATTTACTGAACATAGCCTGGACACTACATTGCTTGACTCTTTAAGAGAATTCATGGTGACTACAATATCTTTGAGCTTGCTGTTGCTTGCATGAAATTATTACAGCTGTGAAGAAAAGCTGCAAATGAAATAAATCAATTTAAGGACCAGCCATACTTGTTCACAATGATCAGTATGGAATCCCTGCAGCCTCTTAGTAACAATCATAATGGTCATTATGCACAATGAGCACCAGTAGTCTACCATTATTAGAGCAACAGAGCATCAGCCTGGTTTCTTTATTCTAGACCTGCTTCTTGATGGTAATCAGGAGTAATGCCTTAAGCAAACGAGTTCTGTGATATTCTCCTCTTTTATCTAAATATAAGCTACAGTACCTTAAAATGCAGAATCATCTGTGTCTATTCTGCAGCTTAATCTTGCATGATCTTCGTAGCTTAATGTTGCCCTGTCTTCACAGCTCTTTCATATTGGTTTTCCATTTTGGGTTTAAAAATGTTGTATATATAAGTTCTAGGCTGACATTTTTTCTTTCAGTAAGAGAAATCAGTCTTTCAAAAATCTGATTTAGTACTTTCACATTATAGGCTACCTATTCTGTTCTTTATATGCTTCATTTCCATGAGATACAGATTTGGAAGATCTGTAAAAAAATATTCTTGTCTCTTTTATTGTATTTTTAAATTTTATTATATGTTTTTTATTCTGTACCTGATCCTATCTATCTGTCATCCTGATTCTCCCTGCAAATAGGAGTGGGAGAGCTGCTAAGCTTCTAAGGGGCTGTGTGGGAACCTCCAGACGTTGTCTGCATCCTGGAGCATCCATTTATTTTGGTCTATTGCTGTGAGATTCTTTGCAACTTTCTGCACTTAACATGAAGAGTTGCCTGCTCCTCATGCACATTTTAATACTGTGTTTTAAAGTGTGTTTAATGGCAATGGAATTAATGAACTGTCACATTATGGGATCTCAGATGATAGTTCTTATTTGCAATCATATTTTGTGCAGTTTTCATTATTTTGAACAAACATAATGCTGTGGATATTGACTGAAGAAAAACTTTGTGGAGACTTCTATAACTATTTTTGGTTTTTGCCAGTTCATTTAAAAACGTAAAGATTCAAAGCAGATAATTTCTGTCAATCTTTGTTAAAAAGGTGGGGCATGTTTCCCTTCAAGGTTATTTACTTAATGCTCTGGACTTCATAGGAGACAATTTTTGATAATTTAAGTAAAGCAGCTATTCTTAAAATCAGATTCAAATAGATTACATAAGCTGTTATAAAACTGGAATTAAAATATAAATACAACCTAAAATGCTGTGGTTGAGAAAGTCCACATCCAACAGTGACCAAAATAGTGTGCAGCTATTAGGCTACAAAGGTGTATCCAGGCATGCAAAGAAAGGACAAGGCAAGGATATGTTATTTAAACTGCAATACTGCAGTACAATATCCAAACAATCTCATAACTCTCCAGCGCCTGTACTATTTGGTTGTTTCTCACTTCCTTCAAAGTATAGAAAGTTTATTTCTGAGTCCAAGTGACCTCAGACATGTCAAAAAAAGCCCACTCTAACTCTAGTTTTGATTGTATTTCTAAGCCTGTTATTCTGCATCTCTCCACATGGTGTCTTCATGGACCATAAATCTTCAAAAATAATTCAGAAGCCAGTTCCCTTCGAATCCAGCCTTTCATTCTTTCCTTCTCTCCCGTGCACGTGTATTTAACACACAGCTCATGTCTGACCCAATTGGTATTTGACAAGATTTAAAGCTGTTTACTTTGAAGATTTGATTTTTTGTTTTCTTTAAGGAAGGTGACCTAGTAAATGAATAATTTTAAGTTGCTTTAGGGAGTTAAGTATGTTAGAAAAACATGGCTTTTGAAGGCTTTGAAGTGATTCTTCTTTACTTTACTTAGAAAGTAAAGACTTTCTAAATACACACATTCAGAAGCAATGTTGTTCAATATGTTATTGTAGGTACTGTAAATTCCCAAGTGGAACAGCATGAGAAAAAATCTCTGGGAAGAAAATCAGAGGAATGGAGTTTTTTCAGCCTGGAGAGAAGGCGGCTTGGGGCGATGCAGTTTCACTCTTTCATTACTTGAAAATGCAGCTGTGGTGGAGAGGGAGGTGCTTTCTTCTCAAGCATGCACAGGGACAGGACGAGGCAATAGGCACAAGTTTCTTCAGAAAAGAATCCCTCTGGACACAGGAAAGATTTTCTTCACTGTGAGAACAACTAAACTCTGGAATAGGTTGCTCAGAGAAATGGTGGAATGGTCCATTATTAAGGAATTATTAAGAGCTTGGCTTGACAGAGCCCTGGATAACCTAATATAGATCCCTGCTTTCTGGAGTTTAGACCAGATCATCTTAACAGCCACTTTTCAACTTGGACTATTCTATGTTTGCATGGTTGTTCTTGTTACCTAATTTATAAAGCTGAATGTTGGAAATAATCTGTCTTTTAAGAAGAAAATTCTAATGTCACTTTTAGTGCGCTAGGGAATTGTTGTGATGAGGACCCAAAGTGTAGTGGTATAACAATATATAGAAAGACAGAGACACAGGAAAAGACATGCAGAAAGAAGTAAGACATGTAGAAGGAGCATGATCTATAAAAAATCATCCAACCTGGCAAAGTCTTTCACAGGTTCCTTCTCCCATTTTGTGACAGCATCAGTTGCAGTGAATGTCTTAGTTACTGAGACTGTGTTAGAATGGAGATAACCTTTTAATACACTTCCCAGACTTTGGAAAGCCAGAGTAGTCACTGTTCTCACTGTTACTGGAAAAAGTGTCAGTCTGCATGGGCCCTCTCTTCTACTGAGAAAACTGTAGAAAACTATTCCACCTAATCTTTGATGCTAATCCACCAAATATTTGATGCTTATAAAGCAGCGAGATTTTTGGTTTTGCTTTATCAAGACAAAATTATTTTCATATGTAAGAGCTGCCTGGAGACCTGGGTCAGGTATTACACAAGGGGACTCTTTAACAGTAGGTAGCTAAAAGCATGACAGCTAACATAGTCAATTCTTGGTGTACCTTGAAATTAGAAAACCATAAGAAAGCCTGGAAGTCCTCAAATAACAAGAGTATAAATGCAGCATTTTAAAAGATCAAGGTGAATGAACATGACAGTTTTCACTGAATTACTAATAAATAATAGTGATAAAAATAAATGCCTACACTGCCTTTTTTTTGGTGTAGAGAAGACACTACAGAGAATGAAGCATAAAGCATAACACTATAAATAAAAGGGGAAATGATGTATTTTTAAAAATTAAATCACAGCAAATTGCCAAGGGTGGTTTGGAAACCTCAAAAAGCAGGTGTCACCATGTCTTTCATGTAGCCACTTGCTGGTGTTTCAGATCCAGAACTCTGTGTTACATACCTCAGCTCCCTCTCACCCTCTGAGTTTTATATTCCTTCCTGTATTGGAATCACCACAGCTCCAGCAGGAAGGGAGGACGTGCTAGTATTTAACAGAGGAAGCAGAGCTCTGAGTCAAAGCTTGTAAATATTCTTATTAAGGTTGTAGTTTCATTGTAATAAATCATAAATTAACTTACAAGCAAAACAGCAATTTTTAAGAAGGCAGAGTTTTCTCTCCAGGTCTTTGCTGGAATGCAAAACTAGCTGCTGCTGCTTACAACGAAAATGTTCCAGTTTCTTTAGAGAAAGAAACCTACAGTGATGCAAAATTCTTCCCAATGCTTCCTCCTTCTCAGGTACTTGTGGGATAAACTCAGAGCAAATTAGTAATTTTGTTCATCAAAATCCTGCTGGGAGCTGGAATAAAGAACTGTTCACAGTGAAATAAATGACAGGTCTTTCACTATTATTATTTAGTAGTAAGTTAGGATTTCATGCTTGGCATCTTTCATACTATGTTTTTGAAATCTGATCATCAGCTGGTGCAAAAGTCTATATACAAACATCTTTCATTCCTCTTTTTAAATTAATTTATATATTCCATGTAATGTAAAGCAATTTTAAAATCTTAATTTATAACTTTTTCTTCTCTTACCACTTCTTTATCATATAAGCAGACTTTTGTTCCAATTGCTTCAAGTACAGTTCTTGAGGGTCTATAAGATGATTTAAATGTTAGAAGATTTGGCTGTGATGCACCGTTATTTCCCTGTATTGAGAATTTCCAGGTCAATCTTGGTAATATAGAAATAAGGTGTACAGGGTGTGAGCTATTAATAGGTGCCCCTGGTTCACAGCCATTATGCCAAAGTTAAGTTTGCAGATGCTCACAGAACCACCATTCCATGACCTCAGCCTCTGAAACAAGTTTAAATCTCCACTTTAGCAATATCAGAAAGAAAGTGAATCCTAAATTCTGTTAAGTGAATAAGTATGTAAATGAGTGATGACTAAAGGTTTATTTACTATAGTAATTTACATTTTAGTAAATTGCAAAGGTGGTTTTTAAGAGAATTTTTACAGAAAACTTCTTGTGAAGCATAGTTTAAAACAGTGTTCATTTTGTTAAAGGCCTTGATAAAAACCCACAATAATTCTCATTAACTGACAATAAAACAGTCCAGAACCACATACATTTTGCAGTATTCAAATTCTGCTTTTCAGAGAAAGTGATTAATCCCCTTATCCACCTGTTTATTCCATCTTTCAATACTATCTCAGAAGTGTACATATATTACTAATTTTCACCACAGCTCTGCAAAAGGAGTGATTATTACCTTGTTTAGCAAAGGGGAGACACAGATTTGAAGGACTGCATGTGATCTCAATTCAAAATAACAATTTCTGGTGTATGTCAATCACTCTTCAGACCCTGGCTGCCAGTTTTGCCAGCAAAAGGAAGCCAAGACTGAATTGAGCTACTGTGAATTGTGGTATGATTTCTTCGCTGAACTTGGCATTAAACATTTTATATGTTTAGACATGACTTCCAATAAGGTAATAAGCTTGTAATCTAGAACATGCTCTACTGGCAGCCTGTGAAACACTCAGTTTAATTGTCAGCATCGCACAGGAGTTCCTAAGTGTGATATGGGATGAGAATGAGCTTGAAGAAAAGACTACTACTACTACTACTACTACTACTACTACTACTACTACTACTNTAGTAGTAGTAGTAGTAGTTAAAGGTTGCATCATAATGCAGTCAAGAACAATGAAAATTCAAACAGTTCCTAATTGTTAAGTGCTTGATTCTACACACAAATAATACTTTCATAATGTGTTTTGTTATGGATAATTTCTTAGCTTAAAAAAGAGAACTCAAAGCCCTAGTGCCACATCACATTGAAGGACAAGTCCCTTTTCCTGTATTTCTACAAGTAACATTTAAACTACTTGATAAATTTAAAGGTTTCCAATAGGTGTAGAAGTCTTAAGAATTTCAAATGTTTTTCAAGTATGGTGAAAATTTGTAGCAGAACAGAGAAATAAGAACCCACTATGCAGTACTATTATGGAGTGATATGGTAGAGCAGAGACTTTTTTGGCTTGTGTTGTGTCCTACATGTGTATCAGAATGAAGTATACCTGCCAGAATAATAAAAATAAATCAAAAACATGAATGAATATAATAATTTGTTATTTTATACAATTTCTTTATCAATGCAATCACATTTGCTAATCCAATTTGTATCTTTACTGATCAAATCTTGTATATACTAATTCCATCTTTACTAACCCAGTCTTCTCCATTTTTTTTACTTACACTAGCACTTCTGCACTCATGACTTAAAAAAAAAAAAAAAGTATGTATTGCTATTTGTATTTTCTCCATAATCATGTATCTGGGTGTCTATGAAGAGCATACTTAGAATGCCAGCATAAATCCACATCTAAAAGGAAGATGGGAATTTCTATGCTCAGTGGCATATGCAATAGGAATAGAAACATAAAGAACCATAGAGTACTTTGGGTTGGAAGGGACCTTTAAAGGCCATCTAGTCCAACACTCCTGTAATGTCTAATCTTCAATGGGTTATACTGCTCAGAACCTCATCCAGCCTGACCTAGAATGGTTCCAGGGATGGGGTATCTACCACCGCCTCAGGCAATCTGTTCCAGTGGGTCACCACTCTCTTTGTAAAAAATGTCTTCCTTATATCTAGTCTAAATCTACCATCTCTTAGTTTAAAACTGTTACCCCTTGTCCCATCCCAACAGGCCCAGCTAAAATGTCACCATCTTTCCTGTAGGTGTCCTTTACATACTGGAAAGCTGCAATAAAGTGTCCCCAGAGCTTTCTTCGGGCTGAACAACTCTGATTCTCTCAGTTTGTCTCCACAGGAGAGGTGTTTAAACCCTCTGATAATTTTGTGGCCCTCCTCTGGACACACCACGAGGCAACAGACTCTTAAGTCCGCTGCTTTTTTCCTTTTTGTTTTGATTTACAATCTGGAAAATTCTTGGGACTTCTGAGATGATTGTGGTCAGTTTGATATTTCCCTATAAATTGTATTTTTTAAGATTATCTGTCCAACCTATATAACAAGTATCTCTTTAAAAGTCAGTAGACATCCATGTTACACTGTATGGTGGAAAGTCAGCTGGAACTTAAAAAAAATATAAAGGCTATTACATTCATTTATAGTGCAACTAAACTCATCTTTTCTTCCAAATAGCTTTATATACAACTGAATACAAAACTGTTTACAGGAGGCCTAACTCATAAGCTCTGGAAAAATTTAAGGATCAGAGTGGAGCTTTTCAGATAGTGGTCAGGGAAGTAATATTTCTACAGCCCTCCTGCTTAAAAAGCCTGTGCCTTTTCTTCCCCAATTCCCAATACATATACACATGTCCTCAAGAAACAGTATGGCTTGCAGAATAGAGAGATTAAGTTTTTTTTATGTAAGGTTTTTATATTTTTGATGTTGTAAAATCAAAATCAAAAATCAACCTTCTGAGAGAAGAATTTAATATGCAATTTAAGGATTTCCAGCTCTTTCCTGTCTCTCTGTCTCCTTCTCTGTTGTTCCTTTTGTGCTGACTTATTCTAACTTGTATTTGAAATTAACAGCTCTTTCAAGGTGGGTTATTGGGATGGTTGGCCAAGTGATTGCATTTTATCCACACCCTTCTCCTTATAAATTGATAAGATGTTGCTTCAAAGTAGAATGTCTGTCTATGATACAATAAGGTGCCTACCACATTTTTAAATTTTGTTTAAAATTCTGTATCTTTTCTCATATTTAATCTGAAAAATCCTAAGGATTTTTTCTGTGTGGAACAGAAATCGAAGCAATGATAAAGTCTTTTTTATGACATTTACTTCAGAAAGTCATAAACACTTGTTAAACTTGGCTGATTTTACACATTAATTCACATGGGATTTCATTTGGATTCCATGTAGCCAAAACAGATGTGTTTTAATAGCAATGAAAGTTGATTATAATTTGTTTTCTTGAACCAGCAGATTTCATTGATGTTTTGAACTTCAAATAAACTCTAGTGACTTGCCTCAGAAAGTCTGAACATCTCTTTTGAGGCTAAAATTGTAGAAAGCTCTCTGAAATAATCTTTGCTGTGATTTTTCAAGCAGTGACAGGTCAAAGTGACTGAAGGGGACCTTCTATGGAGAAATTAACGAGTCTTTTCCCATTCTGCTCTGATTTACCGTCTGCCTGAAATTCTAGCAATCTTACCTGCCCAGCTACTGCTTTTTCTGTAAGACAGCCCCCATTGCTACAATCAGCATGGGTTTTATAAATCCCTTTCATAATGAGATGTGTTGTGAAGTAGCAGAAATTTCTATTGTGAACTTAATGAACTTCACTGCCAAATCTGTGGAGAAAAGACAGGGAACAGGGAAAGAGCCAACACTTCTGACTCCATTAAATTTCTTAAATTTCACATTCTACACAAGTTTTATGGGAATATTAGTATTTCTACTCATTAAATGAGTCTTAGTGAAAATAGGAGGCTCTGATAACTGTTCATTCTTTCCACTAAAATTTTCATTTCCCTAATTTGTACCTGCATGTAGGTTCAGTTTCAGTGATAAATAAAGGTGCAATTTTACAACTCCTGGGTACATTGAATTTTGATTTTCACAGAGGTAAGAACTGTTTTCCTTTGTGTATTTTCTTATTATGGAAAACACAGCAAAACAAGAGTACCTTTAACATCATCAGAGGGGTTGCAAACAGATCTGGATTAGTATTTTCATTCATACCAAATGGCTTTCAGAGTAGACCTGATATGGTTGTTTAGGTAATTCTTCATTTATATGGAAATTTTTGGGTCAACAGAGAAACGAC